>JAODKF010000055.1:10306518-10323462 GCA_026779585.1 Mormyrus proboscirostris | reverse complement strand
TAAATGCAGAGGACACATTTCGTTGTTGCGCACTGTGTGGTGTGTTGACAATGACCACTAATCACCTAATTCTAATTACTATTCAACATGGTGCATTCTGGGTATGTATTGTCATGGTGCAGTATTGTTGCATGCCATGATGGTGACAGTGAGGCTGTACTGGCAACATTCTGCTTTATGCATCCTGACTACAAATGCTTATATCACACAACATGAGAGGGTGCTGAAATTTATTAACCACTTTGCTTATTTTTACTTAAAAAACTGCCTCCCTGGCACACACTCTAACAGCTTAAGCGTTTGTGAGTAATTCATATAATGCATAAGTATCATGCAGGACTAGTGTGAGAATTAGGCCAATCCCTAATGCAGGGGTCTCAAACTCCAGTCCTGGGTAGGGCGGAGCCCTACACAGTTTTTGGTTCATTTAACACACCTGATTCAACTCCTTATTACTTATTGTTGGGTTACACCCTTATTACTCCTAATTACCACACAGCTCTTGAGCTGAATCATTTGTGGTGGAACAGGGAAAGAACTAAGCTACACAGGGCTCTGGCCCTCCAGAACTGGAGTTTGAGACCCCTGCCCTAATGGAAAGCTATACATTACGACCAGACACCTTTCAAGCCAACTATTGTAATGAACAGAGTGAGAAAGAATCAGCTTTGCTGCACAAAATCATCATCAAGGAGTAACCCCTTAAAAAATGTATTACTCAAGGACTTGGGCCACAACAGGTATTATACCTATGTGGGGTAATTTGGAAATGTATTAGGTGAGGGAAAAATTTATCACAAATTCATCAATTCATCCATCATTCATCCGTCATTTTTCCAGACAGTGAGTCTGAAGTAGAGTTGGAATCAAATCAGCTTTGTTATCTCGATATTAATACCAGATATATGCTGTAAGACATTCCCAATAAATATTATATTGCGTTGACATAAACAGGCCCGTTTATGAATGAAGCCAACAGCAAGAGCACATAACAGTTTTTACGTTAGCAGTGAAGGAGAAGGACCCAGACTTGTGAAAGTCCACATTGTTTTTCTGAGTTCTTGCCTTAGTTGCTTGGATTTTCCCATGGTATCAAGGGCAACAAACACTGGCATTTAAATACAGCCAGGAGGTACTTCCAACTGACTCATAATTAAGACAACTGGCCAATCAGAGGCTTCTAAAGGCATTACATCCACTTCTGGATCATTCCATATTTTAACATCTAACCTAATAAATTTTTGACCCACTGAAAATCAGTTGCAGTAAATAAAGGTTGAAATTAATTTAGCTATTATTTTGTCATTACCTCTTATGGAAATGAAGTCAATACTAGGGCGGGGTTTTGCCAAATAGTCCATGATACATCAGGGATTACAATACCAGTGTCTCGATTCAATACATCACAATATTGCCATTTTATCCTGAAGGTTCTCCCCAAAACTGAAAAAGTGTTTTAGGGGCGCTCCAGTACAATATATCCACATAGGTTGTTCTGCTGGGAGATGCCTAGTTTTGGAGATATTGGCCACAGAAATGTCAGGCTTCTCTCGAATATAATGGGAATTAATGGCATTATTTCTGTGGTGATTAAAATGCCAAAAAAATACATTTGAAAAATTCTATTGCAATGTCTCTTACCGGAAATCATGACCCGGTCACTCAAGATAATCCACAGACTTTGTAGTGAGCAGTTCAATGTAGGAACTATTTTCTTCTACCAAACTCCACACACCAATCATATCACTGTGCAGAAGATATGAGCACCCTGGCAATATCTCCAGAACTAGCCAACTCCCAGCAGAACAACCTGGATGGATAGATACCACTATAGCCCCTCTACAACATACATTTTTCAGTTTTGGAGTAACTAGTAGTTTGGGGGAAACATACAGAATGAAACACCTGACTTGCACTGTCAGAGGCAGACACTTGACTGCATTTTTGTATTGCAGTGCACTTAGCATAGGGCCATATTAACAGCAAATGTTAAATGTTTGTATAATAAATCAGTTGACATTCTGCCAATGTTAAATAATACTGAAATAAATTAATAAATCAGAGATAAGGTTAAAAAATTAGATGAAAATAGTGACAGAGTGAATGGCAATAGGGGTGGCATGGGGGTGCTGTAGGTAGCACTGTTCACTCACACCAGGGACCAGGGTTCAAGTTTCTGTTATGGCTATATGTTTGTGGAGTTCGCATGTTCTCCCTGTGTCACTGTGAGGTTTCCTACGGATGTACTGTGGTTTTCCGAAGACTTGCTAAAATTGTGTGCGTGTGTGTGGGTGTGTACCCTGCAATGGGTTGGCACCCCATCCAGGGTTATTCCCTGCCTTGGTCCCATAGCCACCACAATAGGTTTGGAACCCCATGATCCTGATTGGTACAGTGGACAGATGGATGCATGAACTGCGAGATAAGAATCATCTGCAGTACTGATACAGCTCTAGCAAATACCCTGATTGACTTCACACAGGAGATGTACGATACATGACGTGCGAAATATTGAAAGCCTAGGTGTATGTAACTTTTGGCCTGAACTGTACATATACTAATCCAGTGTTTCCCAAACCAGTCCTTGGGGATCCCTGGACACTCCATGTTTTTGCTTCCAGCTCTAGCGCACCAGGTATTCTGTGTTCCTGATTGGCTGGGAGGGAGCAAAAATGTGGGTTCCCTGAGTACTGGGTTGGCAAACACTGGACTAATCCCTAGTTCCTGATATTAATTTGGCCTCAGCTGTTACAAAACCTCATTGATAATTCATTGCTGTTAGGTTTATATTTGTGTTTGTTCTGTTCGTCATTTAGCGTACTGTACTTTTCATCACCAGGGAAACAGAAATGAATGAAATCGCATGCAGGTTAAACATGACTTTAAACATAAATGCATCACTATCATGTGTCTTATATCCATTATCATGCAGAACCGATGATCTTTAAACTCTATATGTAAACTGTATAAAAAAATCAGGGTGAGCGACAGACAGATGATTCACCAGGTTAGACGTGCTGCCCCCTGATGACAGCCTTTGTGTATTGGGGCTGTCAGGTATGTAGATTCACCCTTTACGTTCAGTTTAACACCGACGTGACGCCATATCTCACTACTGCCACCCTGCTTATCAACTGCCGGAGCAAGAGAGACCTGAAATGAGCGCCACCGTCTCTCCGCAAAGCGCCGATTCAGCACGTCCACTATGGGATGTAACTTCTGGTAGCACGTCGTCATCAAATATTGACAGAACTGTATCATTTAAGATTTTTGGTATCGCGATACGATAATGACGCTGGCATATCAAACAATGTGAGTCTGAACCATAACTCAGAGCACATGATGTGAAGCGAAGATGTACCGATGACAGGACATACAGCACACTGCTATTTAGGAAACCTGAATGGACTGATATATAACACAGTCCTTCAGCCTCCTTAGAGTGCTACGTTTCAACTAAGGACAGCAATGTTACCAGTCACTTGAGCAAAAGAATGATGGGTGAGGCTAATTCATGGCTAATTCAAGTAATATTCCTACGTGACACAACTTACCTCAAAGTTTTGATTCGGCAGAAACAGAGAGAAGTAAGACGAGTAGACAGAGTTTGCCAGTCTACAATTTCAGGCTCTGACAGTCAGTCAAAGATGACCTCTGATGCAGGTGGTCTCATACATTGTGTTCTGTAGGATCTAAGCAATGGTGACTTCTAAAGAAAATCTAGGGGAAAATGCTGAAGTAGTGTGACGTAACAAAGACAAAGGGTACAGGAAGGGGCAAGAACCTTCTGGACTGACGGAAGACAGCTACTGGGAAACTTCACAAACGACAGGGTGAGAAAAAAAGACAACGAAAGCAGTGACATGAAGACAAAACATTAGTACCAAGTGTGTGAAAAGTGAATGCCACATCTTTGGAGTTGGACTTGGGCAGTATTATGGTAAACGAACATACCGTGACATTTTGGGAATACCACGATGTTTTTGTCTGGCAAAATGTACTGGGGGCACCTTGCCCTCATTTCGGAACTGCTGTCTTCAGAAATACAGCCAAAAAGCTATGGTATAATGTCCAGATGGTATAAAAAAATTAGATACAGCCCAAGCCTAGTTGGACTCTTCCAGTTTTCTGCTACTATAGTAATTAATTTCCATTCTTGCACAACAGCAGAAGTTCAGCTGGTTTAAAGGACTGATACATATTAAAAGTTCATTTTGGTTTGTCTTTACTTTCAGTTGCATATTTTCACATTGCCTTTAAAACACCTGTGTCCTCATGCTATGGTTTATTATATGAAGCCTTTTAATTCATTACCCTGCATGCCCTGTCTTCCCAGTCCACAACCCTAAAAACAATGACATGTGTAACCGGACCTTCTGCTCAGCACTTTGCGCAGCCCTTTCTGGAAACACATGGTCTGCGTACGCTTTCTGGATGGAGAAAAGGAGCAGGCAACGTTACCTGGGACTGGCGGACAAAGATGCCGTGGTTTTCCTCGCAGGTGAAATAGCGTTTGCCTTGCACAGTGCCGTCATTCTTGCCCTTGGGCTCGTCCAGGATAACGCCCACCCACTTGCCGGTGGCGAACAGAGTGGCGCCGATGTAGGCCACGGTGCCGCGGTGGCCCTTACCGATCACCTCCACCAGGGACCCCACCTTGACCGGCTTGCCTCCCCCGTCTGAGCTCATCCTGCTGCTGCCGCTACTGGTGGTCTACGGTAGAAGGAGATGCGGGGCGTCAAGTACGATTGACCCTTCTCAGAACTCATGGGTTTGCCCTCATACTCTATTACGCAAAGCCCGCCTTCCGGCAGCCTTGAACGACGACGACTTCCAAGGACACAACCCACCCTTTACCAACAGCAGTCACCTATCTGGCAGTATATTTGTACCTCGACTGCTTGCGTCTGCACTGTGCTGACTCCTGTTGCTCTTGTGTCCCTGCAATCTGAGACTGTGGGGCAAAGTCAGGTGACAATCCTTTCAAAACAGACTTCTGTTTCATGTCTGGGGCAAACCACACAGCCAGACATTGCTGTCACTTTCACATACCCAATACTACTCTTGTTTTCCGTTTTACTGAATCCAAAATAACTGTCACATGGACCATTTTGAAACTGTAACTGAAACACACTCACTTATGCATCCTACATGCCTCAGTGACAGTATTGCCTAAAATTATGACAGATTATCTAATTATGACCTATTGGGGTGTAACTTTCTGTGAAGAATCTGTGACTTTAATGGCAGCAAACAGAACCAGGCGACTGAAGGGCAGATCGAAGGAAAAACTTTATTTTGGACCAAAATAAAGCATTTTATGAAATGATGAAAAAGAACAAAAACAAAAAGTTGGCCAATTCAGATTCAGCACAAAAAACAAACACAGAAGGGTATGAGTTTAGGTAGATACAGGTTTTTTGTCATTCTAGCAAAATCCACATGTGACGTCGGTTGTCCATCTCTCACGCTGCCGGTGTTCCTTGCCTCGGCCATTTCTAGTGGACTTTGCCAAACCGGCTATT
Organism: Mormyrus proboscirostris; assembly: GCA_026779585.1. Taxonomy (NCBI): domain Eukaryota; kingdom Metazoa; phylum Chordata; class Actinopteri; order Osteoglossiformes; family Mormyridae; genus Mormyrus; species Mormyrus proboscirostris. The sequence goes on along the minus strand of JAODKF010000055.1, from coordinate 10,317,937 downwards.
AACATTTTCTGGGAAACGCTGCTGAAATCGAAAATGATACGACTTCAGCAGTGACTGGTATCTCGTGCTGTTCAGATGAGCCCCTCCGTGACCCGAGGCTCCCCAGACCAGCTCAGACACTGTAATGAGGACTGGCAAAGTAACAGGTGGTCAAGGCATTAATGCTTTATGTAAAATATTAAGAAAAAAAGTCTGCAGTGATCCGCATTTTTGCATGAATAGCTCCTCAAATGTAATTTGATCTCCACCTTAAGACAAAATAAACATTAACACACAATGTTTCACATAGTTATTTTTTGACATAAACATATAAGATGATTTACATTAATAGTCAAAAGTCTGGACACACTTGCTATTAATGCATTGGACTATATAACTCAAGATATATTAAACAAACACTTTTCCCAAATTTTAGACTTTTCAAAAAAAAGCCCCCTTTTGCTTTGATGGCAGCTTTGCAAACACCTCAACCAACTTCCAGATGCAGCCACATGAAATGCTTCTCCAACAGTCCTGAAGGAGTTTCCACAAGTTCTGGGCACAGCTTGCATACCTTGCACTTACTCTTCAATCCAAATCATCACAAAGCAGCTCTATAAGGTTAAATCGGGGGATTGTGGGGGCCGGGTCATCTGTCACAGCACTCCATCTCTATCATTGTTCACAAGATAATACAAGTTATCACTTATCACAAAACCCTGAGATGTGCTTAAGGTTGAATCTTGTTGAAAAACAAATAATGCTCAGTAGGGGTGTTCAAACCTTTGACTGGTACTGCTTGCTGCCCTTCTCAAGTTTGCTAAAGATCAGCTAGATGTTCTGTGGCACCACAGGAACAATGTTCTGTGGACAGATTAGGAAAAGGTCGACTCTTGAAAAACCTTGCACAGCGTCATGTTTGAGAAAACAAAAGACCAAAAGCATATCACAGCTATGACGTGAGTTTGAGGAGCTTATAACAGAAAGGATAGTTTTCAAATCACTCAAATGCTACCAGGAAATGCCACAGCAGAATTTCACGGCATATTTCTACGATTTAAAACTAGAATGCAAAACGCAGCTGTAGATCAACAACACAATGGAGCAAACAGAAAAAACTTGGTCTGGATATGTACTTCCTGGACCTGAACTGTCCACCTCTGGAGTCAGGTTCACGTTACTTGTGTTCCCCAATCCTTATACAAGATTGTGGGTAAGAGAAGAGAGAGAAAACTCAGAAATTACACCCAGACCCTGATCCCCAAACTGGCCTTCAGTTATACCCCTTCTGTGACCTGGCGGCCATTTTGTTTTTTGTGTATCTATTAAGCATGGGCTTGGGGGCGGGGGGGCTTTTGTTTTCACTGCTCCCTTCTGCATCCCTGAATGAAATCTCTACACCATGCTCCCATCCATCCCTTCCAGCCACCCCCTGCCTAGAGAATGCCTCACATACTGTTACTCCATTCTGCTTGTTTTCTAGGTATTAACGCAGAGAAGAAAGAAATTGGAAAGAAGAAGAAAAATAAAAAGTGAAAAGGCAACCCATTCACAAGAATCCCTGAGGGCGGCATAGGGAACATAACCACAAGACGCGAGAGGAAGCGATCGTGGACTTTATTTGATTACGAGGGACGAAATTAGTATTGCAATATGGTGCGGAGCAAAAAAAGCAAGGAACGGCTGTTTCAGCAACCGAGTAACGCAGGTCACAGAAAGGTTACAGTCAGATGCAGAGGGGGGTCTAAGGTTAGGAGAAGCGAGATAAAATAGGAGTGAGTCATCGCCCGGCCCGACGCCACCTCACACCATCCTGTAAAGCGGCTGCATGCAATTACTGAAATTCAGTGAATAAATGCAGTGGCGGCTGGTGCAGTGGCTCAGTCGATAGCACTGCGGGGTGGATTCATGTCCCCAGGCTCGCCTGAGCATTCAGCTACCAGCAGACACTCTGCTCCCCTCCTGCAGTCTGAACGCAAGCCGCCAGGCAGACTGGGCTCTCTAAACAGCCTTTAGCATGTCAGCGTGCGTGTGTTTGTTTACCGTTTGTCTGTCATATCTATGGCTTTGTTGAATCAGACCTTAAAAGGTAATCAATCGACCAGGTATATCAATATCTTCCGTGCATTAGCTAACATTGCACATTTGCTCATTGTTACTGCAATGTCATCGGTAACACCGTTGTCCTGAGCTAAACCTTAACACACTGAAAGGGCTTTGCATGACCTGTACATTAAGCCAACAGGATTTTCTAAATATTACTGTGCATGACATCTAGGGCATCCATGCTCACGCCCTCTGCTCCTGGGATAGGCTTTATGTTCACCGTCCCGGATAAGTATTACACAAAATCATTTATATCATATCAAAATACATTATGTATAATGTCTGTGGGTATTAAATCCTAGATAACAGAGTCAGAAGTCTAAGTCTTTCCCAATAAACTGTTAGTGATAAATAAGGTTTTATAAAATGTTTGGTCTGTTTATATACAGTACCAGTCAAAAGTCTGGACACGCCTTCTTTTAGTGCGTTTGTCTGTATTTTACCTTTTATTCACCTTATTGTAAAAGACCTCAAGGCAATGAAGTAGCACATGAAATAGCCTACGAAAATTTTGAAATGAGATGCTGCAATTTTCTCTAAGTTTAGACTCTTAAAAACAGCCCCCTCTTTGCCTCAATGACAGCATTGCAGGCTCTTGGCATTCATCCCACCAGAATCCAGATGCAGCCACCTCGAATGCTTCTTCATTAGTCCTCAATGACTTCTGGACGCAAGCTGGCTAACTTGTTTTTATTTTTCCATCCAACTCATCCCAAACCAGGTTTAGAGGGTTTAGACTGGGGGATTGTGGGGGTCATGTCATGTTACGGCACCCCATCTCTTTCCACCTTTCCAAGATGACACCTATAACACAACCCCAAGGTGTGCGTAGTGCCGTTATGTTGTTGTAAAACAAATGGTACCGTAATAAAGCTGAGCAGGGTGTGGGGCTACGGTGACTCATTTGGCAAACGCAAAGGAAGATCACTACTTCGCAAGATAAATCAGGCCAAAGCAAACACTAAGCAAACAAATGAATGAACAAAGAAAAAAATGAATGGAGGAATGAACAGACAGACCCACAGAAAGACAAACACGAAGAGACAGACAGACAGAGTGAGCGAGTTATCACACTAAGCTTTCTAGATAGTTCCTCCAGTGTTCACTTTGCAATGTGCTATGCAGAAACACAGGCAAATATTTCCTTACTAGAGCACAATACATAAATGTAAATATACTTATATTTTTACATTTATATAGCACACATACACTTATGTATATTTTTATACCTATATATTTATTTTAAAAAAAGATCATTTGCATAATCAATTATGGTTTTTGTTTTATTTTTTAGTTTATCCAACAAGTACCTCTGTTTACCATGCAACAGAGGTACTGACTTTGGGGTGGGAAGATATTGCTGGGGGGGAGAGGTGGTTGCAGGTCAGGGGAAAAAAAACAGCTGAGTTGGGGGATTTGGGGGGGGGCAGACCTATTTAGAAACTGCAAGCTTTAGAAATATCAAAAATAAACACATTATATGCCTGTACACATCATATGACCTTAAAAATGAAAACAAACACCATATTTTATTTAATTTAATAATCACAGGAATATTTTAAGGATCTCTTAAATCCCACTGATCTCTCGATGGCTGAGGTCTCAGAGGAGGACACTTGATGGCTGAGGTCTCAGAGGAGGACTCTTGAGGGCTGAGGTCTCAGAGGAGGACTCTTGAGGGCTGAGGTCTCAGAGGAGGACTCTTGAGGGCTGAGGTCTCAGAGGAGGACTCTGATGTCCTGAGTTCCTGAAAGCTCTTCATGTTGTTGGACTGTCTTGGCTGACACACTTCTTCAAAACTGAGTGGACGTGAGAGACAGTGCCTTTGGATTGGCAAGCTGGGGTGAGGTGGTGATCTTTAAGAAAGGGGACCAGCAAATGCGTTACAACTTTAGGGGATCACACTCCTCAGACTGCCTGGGAAGGTCTATGACAGGGAAGGTCTATGTCAGGGTACCGGAGTGGAGGATCGAACCTTGGATACAGGAGGAACAATGCGGATTCCATCCTGGTCATGGAGCAATAGACCATCTCTTCACCCTCACAAGGATACTGGAGGCTTCATGGGAATTTGCCCAACCAGTCTACATCTGTTTTGTGCATTTGGAAAAGGCATATGATACCTCGGAGGTCCTGTGGGGGATTGCTTCAGGAGTATGGGATACAGGGTCTGTTGTTGCGAGCCAACAGATCCCTGTACAAACAGAGCGAGGGCTTAGTTTGCATTGCTAGCAGTAAGTCACACTCGTTCCCGGTGGGTGTTGGACATTGCCAGAGCTGGCCTTTGCCATCGATTCTGCTCATAACTTTTATGGACAGAATCTTTAGGCATAGCCAAGGGATGAGGGGGTCCGGTTCAGGGGCCTCAGAATCGCATCTTTCCTTTTTGCAGATGACGTGGTCCTGTTGGCGTCGCCAGCTGGTGACCTGCAGCAGGCACTGGGCTGGTTTGCAGCTGAGTATGAGGCGGCCGGGATGAGGATCAGAACCTCCAAGTCTGAGGTCGTGGCTCTTGACTGGACAAAAGTGACTTGTCTTCTCCTGGGGGATGAGGTACTGCTTCAAGCGTAGGAGTTCAACTGTCTCGGGGTCTTGTTTACAAGTGAGGGACAAGAGGATTGGGAGACCGACAGACAGATCGGTGCGGTGTCAGAAATACTGTGGATGCTGCACAGTCGATCTACCTTCCTACCCTAACCAATGGACATGAGCTCTGGGTAGTGACCGAAAGAATTGTGGACACAAGCGACCGAAGTGAGCTTCCTCCGTAGTAGCTCAAAGTAGGGCTGCTGCTCCTCCTCATTGAAAGGAGCCGGGTTGAGTTGGCTCGTGCATCGGTCTGGGGTGCCTCCTGGGAAACTCCCTAGGAAGGTGTTTGGGCATGTCCAACCAGGAGGAGGCCCCGGTGCAGACAAAAGACAAACTGGAGAAATTATATCTCTTGGCTGGCATGGGGATGCCTTGGTATTCCGCTGGGGGAGCTACAGGAGGTGGCCGGGGAGAGGGAGGTCTGGGCATCCCTGCTTAGACTGCTGCACCCGCAACCCAATCCCAGGCAAGCAGCGAAAAGTTCATGGATGGATGGATGGATGGATGGATGGAGTTTATTTGGGGTCAGTGTGTGGGGGGAGGGAATATGACAAATACATTAGTTCTAGAAGTTACATTATCAAGCCTGTGAATTTTGTGTGTTTGAATTGCTCAAATTATTCTACCATATAAGATTTTCTGAAATGCTATTCCCATTGCACAGCATACTGTTATTAATTCCCCTACCATGATGGATATGCCGAGTTTGTATAGCCTTGGTATTTATATGCTGACAGCAAGTGATGACAGGGAAAAGATTTAAGGCAACTTAAAATTATCATGGATTATTTAATAAATTTCTTAACCCACTGCCTTTTTAAATATCCCACTTGTCACTTCAGTGACAATGCCTAGTCAGAAAATGTTGCAGGCATCCCATTCTTTGATACTGTCAAAGCTTTTTCTATGCCTTTAATCTTAGGGAGGAACTGACACGCAGTGAAAAAACTGTCCAGAAGGACAAGAGTTTTCACATCTTAACTCATTTCATCCCCACAATCTCATTATAACATGATTGCATAGTGACAGCAGCAGTATACAGGTCTACACTAACTGCCAGCGTATTTGCACAGTTTCTCATAGTCCATAGTCTACTGTTGTATAACCAGGGATGGCCATAACTGGTACGCAAGTACGCATTCATCTTTAAGAACGATACGTGTGGCAATCGATCGTTTGTAAAAGAGCAAACGCACATAAGTACGCCGCACATATAGTTCTTAAAGGTAAATGCGTAATTGCGTGCCAGTTATGTCCATCCCTGTGTATAACGTTGTTGTCACAGCCTCCCTGACATGCGCCCTCCGAAAAGACATTTTTCATTTTTAGGCATAAGTATATTTAGAGATACATGTACTGGGGTTTTATTTTATTTTCTTATCCCCCCCCCCCCCAATTATCTTACATGGGCTGAAAATATCACCAGCAGCTACAACTTATCAATTCCTTAAAAATACAAGTGAGCACTTCTGTTGCCTAAACGCAGCCATTTGCCAAGCAAAAATGACAAAGAAATATCCATCCATCCATCGTCTTAATCACTCATCTTGCTCTGGGACATAAAAGGTCGTGGAGCCTGTCACACGGAGCACAGAGCACAACGCAGGGGTGACCCCTGCACGGCACGTCAGTAAGACCTATATCATAAATATGAGTGATAAACAATGGACAGAATAGATTTTCATCTAAGACGAACTAATCATAGTACAGTATTTAGGTTGCTTTGGCATAGTTTCGTGGTCACCTTTCTGGGGACACCTTGCAGACCAGATTTTAAAACAGTGTGTATTTTTTGCAAGCTACAGCATAAAAGTACAATGAGTGCAGATTCTGAAGCACTGCCAACAAATACATAGACTTATATGTATTCGGTTAAGAGAGAACCTTTTCATGCAGACATGGAAAACTGTAATCATGAAAAAACACGGGGTTATAGTGTGACATTTTTGACATCATACAAACAAGCAAAACTAACCGAACCGGTATTTTCAGCATACTTCTCAAATTAAGAGAGAAATGAGACGGTTGCAATTTTTGTGGAATGCCAAACGTCTCACTTGTACTGACTCATGCTCTCTGCCACATGACTGCAGATTAAGCTTGACAAACTAGCTAGACCTAAGTCAAATAATACTCCAAAACGCTGCAAACCATTAGCCATATGGTTACACACCCAAATTAGTCAGTTGCCATTATTTCATTATTTTTCACAGATGTTTTGCAGTGTGCTTTCCAGAACACGTTTTCACATCTAGCCGCCCAACTCCTTTCCAGAAACTTTCTTATTGTGCACAGATGACTCAGTGGCAATAATGAAACATAAGGTCCAATCGCCATGACTGAGCTTGTCATCAAATTATGGGAAGTGTAACTTGTCATCAAATAAAAGTAACACGGGAAAACTTGGCTGTAAAATGCATCTTTGGCGACTGGATCACAAGTCAATAGCACTATATACAAGGGTAAACCACCACCAAAAGGCTGTGTGATACAATGACTAAAACCACTTGCCGAGGTGGTCTAGGACGCAATTGATCAAATATGTTTGTAGTTTGAACGCCAGTATTTGTTGATGCATCTCTGACAAAGATATCACAATAACTGTGCACAGGGCGGTAACAGAATTTGAACAGTGGTGCTGGACACCTTGTAGACGCGTGACAGACACAGGAGTAAACAGTGATGTGTCTCAGCTGTTCACTAGTGATCCGATGTCCTTAAAACCAAGTGTAAACAGGGCCACAGTGAATTTCATTACATATATCAGATTTTACTGTACACTAAACCATGGTGTAAAAAGCAGGATGAAGATGGTAAATGAGAGCTCAAATCCCACGTGTAACACTAATATGGCATTCATCGATGATACCGTCACAGAAGCCTTCCGTGTACGCAATGTATGGAACACCCTAATTTCTAAAAGCAATATAATCACCAATGTGTGGATCAGTGCTAGTATGAATTAATGAATTAATAGAGCTCAGAAAAAGTTAAGAACGGAAACCGTAAAGGGCTGTGGGGGACCCCTCATTTACGTTTTGATTTTTGATAATAGAATCTGAATAATACAGTCCATTGTTCAAAGTCTATTCTCCATATGGCTTCAAAAGAAATATTATAACAATGGAATCAGTGGGCAAAAAGAGCGGAAAAGGTGGAGATAATGTAGGAGCAATTCTATCAAGTAAATAGACAGAAACCCGACATTATACCTATGTGTTAGTTATAAACAAATTTGAGTTTAAACTCAACAAGTATTTTGCATTTGTGTGGGGGATACATGGATAAATACTGATCCAGGTACAGGAGACAGAGAGAACTAACAGAGAAGCTGAAACAAAGCTTCTTGAAGAAAGTCCCGACGTCAGAATCTCACTCATATCCTCTCTGCCCGTCATCCGGCAAATGGAGCATCGAGCAGAAGGGGGGGGTTTGCGGATTATAATGCCATACAGACATGAGGAGCCTGACGACTCCAATCAGCAGAACCACCGTCTCTGTGGATCCATAACAACCAGCAGGACAAGCCGTCCCACCTTCATCAACCCTGGCTTTGACATCGCAGCCTGTATGCTGATGCTCCAGCCCGAAACAAGGCAACGGATTCTACCCCAAACAAATCCCACCTTCCAAAGATACTCTCCGAACCTACCACCTTTTGGCGCTACAGAGTGACATCACAAAGCTCACGGACTACGCGCCGTGCCCTCGCATCCTCTGAAAGCATGGCCCTAGTTCAGCTGCGTGACATCAGAGCGATACACGCAGACAGAACCGGGAATATAATGACGCATCTCCACGCAGCCCTGTTTGCGTGCCGGTCACCATTAACATCCACAGCCATCGACACCCAAACTGCCCGACCCAGCACAGTTTCTAAAGGCAAACTATTTTGGTCCAGCACAAAATCTGACACTAGAGCCCCTCATTTAGTACCTGAGAATACCTAGAGACTCTGAAGCTGATATCTCTTTAAATCATTTAGGCGACTCACCCGGCTGTATGTGTGCCTCCTGGTCTGTGACATGCTGCCGCGTGTTGTTACTAAGACTCCACACTCCACGATGGCCTTCCTTTACTTCCTCCTTCTTATAAAGCAGAAATTGGGAGAGGTGGGGGTGGGATGACAGTTCGTCGGAGGGGCAGGGGGGGGGAGGATTCGGCGATGCCGTCTGTGTGTCTCCCAATCACGCCGCGAGTGGTACAATCCTCACTCCAGCATTTCGGGCTGGCCAACTCGCCTGCCCCTGTTTACCGCGGGTGACGCGCCCCTCACCCCGGCATGAGATGGACCGGGGGCTTTCAAGGCTTCCTTCTAACGTGCAGCTCAGATCAGAGGCGGCTATAAGGTGGTGGCGAAATAAAAGAATGCCGGAGCTAACGATGCAGCATCTGCTGAGGGACGGCTTCTGCGCTACTGCCGGCACTGCCTGCTGCAGAAAGGCTGAGAGGCAGGCGGCCGGGCTGCAGGACAACACTCCTCTGGGTCCTACTGCTCACCTCTTTACCAGCCAGTCCAACGCAATTTAGATATTCAGCATTTCCCGCATGCACCAGACAATGCATCGCAGGCTTTGTGCCTGTACTGACATCCCAACCCTCTGAAATCTTGATTCCAAGGGGTGCTGCTTATGCATCAATCCGTCCAAGCATGCAGACTTATAGAAAAATAACAGGCACATTTCGCCCGTGCACCGTGCCGGTGTGTGACCTGAGAGACAGTTCTCGGGTTTCTGTGTGTCCTGAGCTGAAGAGACAATGGTCTGGCCCACATTTAGCATAAAGCACATGGGGCGGGCAGGCGAGAGTTAGCGGGGCCTGTGCAGCTCAACCTAACGACACGAGCACAGAATTATTGACTATATTCCTACATAACAGCTGCCCAGCGCTGCTGGAAAAGATAAACAACCGCCCTGGACAAACACAGGCATGTGGATGACTGAGAAAGAGGCCATGCCGCTTAATCACCCAATACCCAGAAAGCACCTCTGCAGTCTCCGCTGACCACCACTGAAGATCCACCACAGCTGCGCGCGATTCTACCCCACATACTGGCTAACAGAGGCTACTCAGAAATAATCAAAATGGTTACTAGGCACCCTGAAGCTGGTCCAGATACCTGAATCATTTATTAAAAATACCGCGTGACAGGTCTCTACAGCTGCATTAATGGAGGTTTCCTATTCCATGAGGCTGTTCAATGGCTATGACAAGCCACAGAGCATCCATACTAGAGTGGCAGACAATCAGAAGTCCTGCCTGGCCTTGAATAAAGCCAATGCTTCGAGTCAGAGCTCAGCTGCGGGACGTCGGGGTCAGAGGGGTCTGTGCTCAGGCATGCCAAATGCTACAGCCAATATAAATCACACTTAAAACGAAATTTGAGTTGGACTTTGCAATAAATACAACACGAGTTAAAGAAATATGCATTTACAAAATCGGTTGTGTTGTATGACGTCGTGACACGTCTGTCTTGAGTTGAAAGAGAAAAACCGCCCAATATACACTTTCCGGCTACTAAAATAGATAAGGTTACCTACTCGGCCATTCAGCCCATTTAACAGCGTCAGTCTCTTTTACAGTGTGATGTAACCAACAGGTCAATAGAAAATATCGCACTGTTCTGTGTTTAAGTAATAAAGAACACATTGTCTTTGTGTGTCAGACATCAATCAAAGGCAGTGAGCTCCGCCACTTCATATAACTGCGGCCGCAGTGGGTCTCTGTGCCCTTCATGAGCTCCAGCACCTCAGAGTTTACAAATTAAGCTCTGGATAAAGCTACTTCTGTCTTCAGTGTTTTAAATCAAAACATACGCCCCCTGATTAAACGTATATTTTTTTGACTGACGGAAGGTTCACCATTTTCGTTCGATATGGCTCTGATATTGAAAGAACTGAGCTAAATTACACTAACAATGATACACACTGTGTACCGTAAGCAGGGCTGCGTGTGAAAGAGGATTAGCCTCCTGCCATGCGGAAAATGTCAGGTGTCTTTGTTGGTTTTCTGGTGGAATATGTTGCAGAGGAAGGGCCCAGTTGGGACAGCATTCAGGAGGAAATGTACTGCGTACCTGATTTTCACTGCTTCCTTTTTTTTGCATTTACACATATATTTTTTAACTCACAAAGAAAATAATCTAAGGCTGAAACCATACAAAAATTCATTTGCACACATAAGCAGGTTTTGCACCTGGAAAACCAGGCGTGAAAATCACCATTAACTTCCATAACAAATATAATGACGTTTATGCTGATTCATAAACGCCATATCGGGAGTATATGCTTAACACAATGAACATGCATTACACTCATGTTTAAAACGTGTATCCCTGTTTTACACAAGAATCATCTTGTTTGCACTGATTACTGCTGTCAGCACAAGGGAGACAAAAATGTCTGTTTAAATCAAGGTGCTAAAAGAGTCATTCAGAGTATTTATGCGACATAGCTGAAAGGAGACACATTCTGCTGTTTTTTTGGAACATACCACCTCATTGGATCTGGTGGGGGAGGCAGGTGTCTGCAGTAGATGCCTCACTCTGAGCGCCTGCACCTCAGCACCGCGCGGCTCCGCAAAGGAAACCACATAGCAGGGAGCTTGTGAGGGGGGGGGGCGGGACTGAAGGCTGGCATCAGGACCACACAGACGGAGTCACCACAGGAAGGAACAAGGCAGTGAGCCCTAGCGGACATCATCACGGTCAGAGGGGCTCGTAAGCTGCAACCAAGAGAACCGCAAT
>JAODKF010000055.1:10281391-10301034 GCA_026779585.1 Mormyrus proboscirostris | reverse complement strand
GCCGAAGGTCACGGTCTGATGAGGCCAACAGAACCACATCATCTGCAAAAAGCAGAGACCTAATCCTGAGGTCACCATACCGGACACCCTCAATGCCCTGGCTGCGTCTAGAAATTCTGTCCATAAAAGTTATGAACATAATCGGTGATAAAGGGCAGCCCTGGCGGAGTCCAACCCCCACCGGGAACGAGTCCGACTTACTGCTGGCAATGCGGACCAAGCTCTGACACTGGTCGTACAGGGACCGAACAGCCTTTATAAGGCAGCCCGGCACCCCATACTCCAGGAACACTCTCCACAGGACTCCCTGAGGGACGCGGTCGAATGCCTTCTCCAAGTCCACAAAGCACATGTACTGTAGACTGGTTGGGCAAACTCCCACGCACCCTCCAGGACCCTGCCGAGAGTATAGAGCTGGTCCACTGTTCCACGGCCAGGATGAAAACCACACTGTTCCTCCTGAATCCGAGGTTTGTCTATTCGAAGGACTCTCCACTCCAGAACCCCAGAATAGACCTTACAGGGATGCTGAGGAGTGTGATCCTCCTATAGTTGGAACACACCCTCTGGTCCCCTTTCTTGAAATATTATATTTCCTTAAAGGATTTAAAGAACAATATACATTTTTTATAGATTAAGTTTTTCTTAAAAATATATGCACTACCATACTGAGATGAAAATTAATAGCTATAGCGACTGTATAAAACAATTCAAAGTAAAGTGAAATGTAAATTGAAATATAACTATGATTTAGAGTGTAAGGATTCAATTTACTGCATTCAAACATACTCTTTAGATGACAAAATGCTTTCTATATAACTCTTGCAACATAAATGTTTCATCCAAAACATTCAGACTGTGCTGTAAGATTGATGACAGCTTTTATTCTTTCCATCACCATTGAGGTAAAAGGATATTCAATTTCTAGAAGTTCAAATCCGTGGTTTTCCTTGTTCACATAATCAAATGATTCCCAGTGGCTTTCATGATTCTGAAAGTAGTTTGGAGAAAATACATAAAAAAAATTCTGATCAAATTACAAGGCGGAGTCCATATTTCCAATCAATTTAATAGTAATAATAAAAAAAATCCAACCACCTGCACATTTTCTTCATCCTCAGTGGAAGGGATCTGCATATACCCCAAAGGCCGCAACTGGTTTGGAATTAGTGCTCCTTCGGTGCACATGGAATGACTGGGGATCTGCATATACCCCAAAGGCCGCAAGTGGTTTGGAATTAGTGCTCCTTCTGTGCACATGGAATGACTGTCCCACCCTTCACTGAATGTGTGCAGATCATTCTGCAGCCTTTTTATGTAAATGAAGTGCATAGAGAAGAGGTGAAATGTAACGATACACCCAAAAGGGGGTCTTGTTCAAGGCTGAGGAAAACCTCATAATATATCTGTGTAACACTGACCCAGACATCTCTCCACAGACATTCAATTCTACAGACTGAAAAAACATTTAAGCATAACAATTGACAAGCTATGCCCTAATGAGAACAACAGTTTGCAGTAACATCAAATTTAAGAAATTGCATTAACATAAATTTTGCATTTATCTGTCAATTTGATGATCATTATTATTACAAAATTGAATCACAATTCAATTTTACCTAATTATTATTAATAATATACCAAGTCTCAACTAAAGAAAAAAATGAGAAATGGACATCAGTCTTATCAGGAGTAAATGGCTGAAAAGAATTTTTAAACTTTGTGTCAAACTTGTGTTTTATAAGACAGCAAAATATAGCAATTACTTAATTTTTGGTATGTCATAACTTTGGTTATGAATGTTTTTCCATATTCATTAGTATTTCAAATTCAGGTGCACCACATCAGGTGAAAATGATTAGAACATCGTTACAGAACGTTTTGGTGGAATCTTATTTAGTTTGGTTTGCTCTTGATCGTTGAAGTGAGTGGTATCACCATGGTGAGATCCAAAGAGTTCTCTGAGGCCTTCAGATACAAGACTGTGGATGCTAGGTGACTCTGGGAAGGGATATAAAAAGATCTGAAGAGAGTTTGGAATCAGTCCAGAAAATAATTTACAGGTGGAGAACATTTAAAACAACTTCCCACGTGGCCAGGTCAGGCCATACTAGCAATTTCAGCCCAGGATCAGACCACAAGCTGCTGAAATAAGTCTCCAAAGATCCCGAAATGTCATCATGGGTCATAAAGGAAGCTCTTTAAGATCATGCATCTACCATCAGAAAGAAACAGTCACAATGGGTAAAGATGGGGGATTGAGATACATTTCTTTATGTGATATGTGTATATATGCATTTAACGGAAAAATAAAGGTACTTACATTATTATAGAAAAAATATTTTGAGGGGGGAGCATCTCTGGTTTAAATCACTCATATGCATAACAGCGCAAAGGCGACTAACAGTACAACACTGATGAGTTCCGTAGCGATAGTCTTCACCCTCATCCCTCCTTTCGTTTGGCTCTGTACTCGTCTGCTCGTCTGAAAGAATTAGGAATCCCAATAACCGTCGAAGCGTGCATCCAATCTCAGGTGCTTAAGAAAACTCTGGAAAGCCTACCATTTAACCAGAGAGGTACTCTCGATTTAGCAAATGACTGAGGAAGATGTAAATTATTAAGACGTAACAGAAGCGTGCGACTGCCTCATTCACATATAGCTAAAGAAATATCTAAACGAAAAATATTAACCCATAAACAAATTATTTACCTTTATGAAAGTATTATCATAGTGTTATGACATGAAAATGTGAATTTGTCTATTGTTATGAAAAATAGTTGCAGCCACGTGGTAAAAGAGCTGCATGCGGCTCGTGAACTGCAGGTTGCCGATCCCTGACCTAGACAAAGACCAGGCCTTTAGGAACAAAGTGTTTTGGAGAGGAGATTCTAAAATTGAATTATTTGGACACAGTAACAGAAAACGTGTTTGGCATAAACCAAATACAGCTTTTGAACAAAAGAACCTCATACCAACTGTATCAACTGTGTCAGAGGGTGCTCGCGGACAATGTGATACCATCTTCCCAGAAGCTGAAGTTGAAACTGAAGCAGAGGTGGACCATGCAACATGGCGATGACCCAAAACATTCCAGTAAATCTACCAAAGAATGGCTTAGAGCAGGGGTGTCAAACTCCAGTCCTGGAGGGCCGGAGCCCTGTGTAGCTTAGTTCTTTCCCTGTTCCACCACAAATGATTCAGCTCCAGAGCTGTGTGGTAATTAGTACAAGGAGTTGAATCAGGTGTGTTAAATGAACCAAAAACTGTGTAGGGCTCCAGCCCCCCAGGACTGGAGTTTGAGACCCCTGGCTTAGAAGAAAGAAACTGAGATCTGAGTCTTATTGAGATGCTGTGATTTGAAATGGGCTGTGCATGCAAGACACCCTTCAAACATCACACATTGAAACATTGAAACTATTACAATTCCCGAAAATATAGTGCACATTTCATTGTTTGCATATTCCTGTGCATTATGACAGAATACTCACAGAGCAAGAAGTACAAATCCGTGAAACATGGAATTTATTAAAAGTTAGTATTTAAAAACTAATTGGGTAGCAAAGAATTAAATTTTAATTTAAATGTGGATTTCCAGCATCATTCTGTTCTGAGAGCAATGGAGTGTCCTGCCCAAAATTAGAACTATATTCTCAATGAAGTGGACGGTTAGTGTTATATATACCGAATGTATCATACATGCATATGGAACTGAATCATTTATGTAACGTAACACTTGACATGTAACAAAATACGAAGGATTGTTTGTATTACAATATCACAAAATACAGAAACACAGGACTATGTTCAAACAACATGCACACCTTCCTTACAAAAAGCACCTCCTGACTTCCAGCCGATAATATATCACAATGATATGGTGATTATGTATATAATACATTTAAAAAAGCGTAAATTATGGATGCCACAGATAAGAATTTTGCAGTGGGAAAAAAACCTTTTATGCTTGCATCTTTTTACAATGCAAAGCGTATCACAAATTCATTGCATTTACAAGGTAACCTAACACTTCATTGTATTTCAAGAGCATGTTTTTGAACTGATGCGAGTGCAAGCATTCTTAACAGCTGAATCAAGAGATTGGGGAGTAATATAGAGTAATAAAAATTGTGATAAGAATTAAAAAGGTTAAAATAGATTGTCAAAAGGAAAAAAAAAAAAAAACAGTAAAAGGAAAAGGAAAACACAAGTATCACCTGGGAGGAGAAATTCCCATGAAATGCTGCTATGTACAGTACATATATATTTTTAAGGGTCTTGAGATAATACTGTTACATATTTTGATTGTCTCCGATGGTCCTCAATAAATTGCATCTTCTGAATCTTCTCTAAGTCAGCACTCTATACCTGTATTTCAACACCATGAAGTTGATAAGTTTGGCTGGGAGTGATGGCCAGACAAAGGTCTCCACCATCTGGAAGCCAACACTCCTGTAGAGTTGGTGAGCATCTGTTTGGACCATAGAGGTATACAGCACCACATCTTCAACCCCTTGGTTAATCACAAAATCAAGAGCTGTCTTACACAGTGCTTTGGCCATTCCCTGTCCTCTGAATTCTTTCCTCACAGAGATTCGCTTTAGCTCCCAGCATCCAGGCTCATCTTTAGGTGGGAGTATGCCCACTGTGCCTCCAATTACCCCCTGTACTTCCGCCACCCAAAAGCAGGACCTGTCTCCTTGCATGTACGACTTCCTGATGTCCTGGAGGTCTTCATTGAGACCCAGTTGGATTCCTTGGCCAAACATGAACCGTACCCCTTCTTGGGAAGCCAGGACTACAAGAGTTAGACCCAGGATGGATAACAGGAGTGACCCAGAGGAGGCAAGCAAGGCAATGAAGATGCTTGCCAAGGTAAGCTGAACCCAGAGCTGTTTAAGAACATGGAGGTACACGGCATGGAGATGCTCTGCAAACCCAGTGGCATAAACTTCCCTCACTGTCTCAAAGTCCTCATCCCGATATATGCGGATTTTGTATTGGGCCATTTATTCTTTCACAGGAACCTAGAAACAGAGAAAAATTGTTTTAGTCTGCAGTTATAAACTGACTAATATGCATACAATTTCTCTTGATATGCTTTGGTAATATTTCACTGGTTGAGTTTCATTATGATTATGAAAGAAAAATTATTTAAAACAGAATAGAATTTTTCTTCATCCATCCACCTTCAAACCACTTATTCATTAGATAAAGGGTGGGCAATCCTATTCACAAACGGCCGGTTTCTATGCAGATTTTTGCGATAACCTTTAGGTCAACTGTTCAGACCCAGGTGTGAGGACACATCAGCCAATCAGTCCTGTAATTACTAATCTAATTAGGGAGTTGCTGTGAAAACCCACACACACGGCAACCCTTTCTGATTGGCCACTCCTGCATTAGAGGGCGGAGTTATATTGCCCAATGTTTATATACAGCTTTAGAATAAATCCTTCCTTGATATGCAATGGCACTTCACACAAACTGTAATAATCTTAGCACCAATAATTTATCTTCTGTAACAATAAAACATATTTTAATAGAAAAAACCTGTTTTAACCAAGTCTCTGCTTCCTGCCAAGGTTGTAATACTGTAACTGCACTTGAAATAGAGTTGTCGCATCCACAGTTCAACTTTACCTAAATATAATAGGAAATGCATGAAAAAAACATAAAATTAACAGCAAGAAATAAAGACAAACAGCCCCATTGCTATCGATTTGCAGTACTTTATTCAAAATGACAGGGAAGTTAAAATTTTAACCATTCAAACAATGTCCCAGCAGAAGCTGTAGTCACATGCATCTGGAAACAGATGCTGCTTCTTCACGGTGTTAGTAAATCCAACAAAGGCTCTCAGCTATATCCCATGATGGACTGAAGAACATCTGATATGCACTGCGCAAATAACGTGATCTAGCAGGTTTCCAGTAAAGTACTGAGCACAAATGCAACCGGTGAAATAACCTGAATGCAAGAGACACTAATCAGAATGAAAAGGGAAAACAGCATAAATGAATATGCTGAAGTCAACAGACACCAGGCCACATGTTTTAATCACTCTGTAAAACAGCTTGAAAAAGCTACAGTTTAGCCACCTGTAACCTCTTGTACCTCAAATCTGTACTCATTAATGTAAAAATTGAAGACCTTAGCAAGTAGACCATGGAATATAAAGTCCCTAGTTTTCTTGTAGCCCATATGTTCATACAACTTCAGGGCATCTGTCTGGACCACAGAAGTGTAGAGTATGACAGCCTTATAGCCCCTCTCACGAGTGAAGTCCGCCACCACTTTGCAAAGTTCCTTAGCAATCCCCAGTCCGCGGTGGCTCCGTCGCACTGACATGCGTTTCAACTCCAAACAATGTTCAGTCTGGGAGGTTAAGCAAGCCACCATGCCCACCACCCGGCCCTCGCTCTCCGCCACCCAAAAGCACGACGCTTTCTGCTCCATATATGTCTCCCGGATGCATTTGAGATCATCCTTCAGGCAGGCGTCGATGTAGCTGGTGAAGAGGTAGCTAACCATCTGCCGAGCTCCAGCCAGAAGCAGAGTCACAGCCAACACGGGCAGGAGAAAAGACTTGGAGCTGGTCAGCAGAGCGCAGAAGATGCACATGAGCACCATCTGGGTAAGGGGTTGTTTCAGCATGTGCATGAAGGAGGTGGGCACATGCTCACTCATCCCCAGTGCAAAGATCTCCTTCACCACCTCCTCGTCTTCATCCCTATACTTCCGCACCTTAAAGCTGGCCATGATGACGCCGAAACCCTTTAACACACAAACAGAGGACAACCGACATGCTGAATATTTCTGTTAAAGTGAAAGGTTATTTTGCAATAGCTTCTTTTTAAAACTGAAATATTTATTAAAAGATCACTTAATATGAGGCTGCGTAATTAATCGAAAAAATACTGTATCAAAATTATGAACATTCATATCGCCTAGAATTTGCTTATCGTGAGTATCATGGCATAGCGCAAACACTTGTTTTCTTGCGTAATGCACTATTTTCACACAAATCCCATTAAGGTATGAGGCTGTTCTTGATGTAAATCGTCATTATGCTTGTCACATGCTCCGGGAACTCTTAGCAAAACAATTTCATCATTATAGTCAGGAAAAACTCAAAAGCACCTGTCATATTTTACTGTTTTATACAAATGAATTTTAGAATATTGTGATAAATATCAACATTGTTGAAAATATCATATAACATTTTAGGGCAAATTGCCCAGCCCTAGTCAAACCCATTCTCTGGAATGAACAACGAGGCAGTCAGAGGAAAAAAAACCTAGCAACAAAACATACTATTAGTGTTTTGTAGTGTTACACAAATGGCCCAGCCCTAATCAAACCTGTTCTCTGGAAAGAACAGCCAGGTATTCAGAGAAATAGCCTATCGACAAAATGTAATGTTGGTGTTTTCTAGTGTTACACCCTACAACATCTTTCTGCAGGATTTACTAAAATTATATTTGTGTGCAGTCCATTGAATGCCAAATTTTCATGTTCTAAATCCATTTAAGAAAATTTTTAGTAAAAATACAGCATTGAAATGACGACAAATATCAGGATAATCATTGAAACGATTTTATGTGGGGGAAAAAAATCATGATAAAATATTTTGCCCAGCCAATATCTATTTCTGATCTTTTTTTTAAAACTAATATATTGTGGATGTACATATCACAATTATCACAGGATTTGCTATATTATCCATATTATGAACTCTGACTCATTCTTCTCACAGAATCACCCTACATATATCTAGATAAGCAATAAAACAGATTTCTCTCAGAATAATATATTTCATTATAATTAATGACATTAAGCATTACAGTAATTTAATTAGGTGAAGCCTCATTGTATGTACGCGCACAGTATAGGGTGGTCCTTAGTTACATGTCAAATTTAAAAATAGCAGTTTTCCATGCAATTACCCTTTTATCTTGTGATGTATTATAGGAAAGTACTCCTGGCAATTTTTTGTAGTTTTATTGATGTTCACAGGTCGGTAACAATATCAAAGTCTGTAACTGTAAACTATCAAAATATACAAAACTTCAGCCAAACTTTACTGAAAACAAAATAGCTTCAGCGACAGTTTACCTGGAAAAATTCAATTTTTACAAATAAAGTAAAAGCAAAACAAAAGAAGTGGAGTTTGTAATCAATTGACACGACGGTCAAATATTCCAGCTGCCTAAAGTCTAGTTTTGTCATCCACCATGGGTAATACTTCATCTTTGGGGCCATTCATTTGATTGTTAGCAAAAATGTGTTTTGCAGTTTAGCCTCAAGGATGCTCACTACCATATTTCTTATAGTCATTTAAAAAAACAAAAAAAAAATCAAGAATCATAAAATTTGACCAAATGAAACTGTAAATATCTGAAAATATATAAAGCTTAAATATCGGAGAAAAGTTAAGAACAAAAGGTGTTTTAAAAAGTTCTTGTTGCATGGTTACTACAGCATTTTTTTTTTAATAATGGTATTTTTGACAGCCAGTTTTTAAATTTAAATGAACCAAATGTTAAGAAATACAGTTACAACAATCAAAAAAATAAAATGACAGAAAAAATAATCAAATGAATGACCTATGATACTAACAAGTAGATGAGTAAATTAGGCTTTACCTTTTTGAGTAGAAGATCTAAACATTCCTAAAAATTCCTGACGTTTTCTTATATAACGTAACAAAATTAGGGAGCGAGAACCAGCATTTTCAATTTTTCATTATTAAGGACCACCCTAAAATACAGTAACAAACTTTAACCCCACACCAGAATAAGTGATTTAAATAAGGATGGATGAGGAATGAGGTTTATTTAAAAGTGTTGTACAAAAGTTAAACACTACTAATTATTAAATACTGATGTGTAAAAGACATAAAAATAGGTTAAATGAAACAAATTAGTCTTGAAAGAAAACCTGCTATAAAACATTTATGCATAAGATTTCAGCACTCTAGATTGCTCTAGATTCAAGTTATGGAGAATTATTGAATTGCAATATGGAACTTTATTCAAAAACAAAATGCGAAAACAATTTTGACAGCAACCAATGATAAATTATCATTTTAACCCTGATGTCCATACATCTATCCATCTTTCTTAATAGGTCATTCCATTTTAATTCAACAAATTTCCAGCAAGGTTTTGCATCATTGTATTTTGATTTTAACGAAATTTAGCAAGTGAATTATGCATAACTTCCAAAGCACAGAAATGTTTTTTTTCCCCAGTTTCCCTCACAGCTATGCTGCTTTTTCTACACTTGGATTAGGGAAAAAGATAATTTCTTTGTGAACAATAACTTTTTTTTACTATTTCAGATATATGGCTCAGGTAGAGCTTGTTGGAAAGCTTTTTCATATTAAATTTAACTTATTTTTTCCCCAAAGTCAAAGTTTAAAAGTTTGACAAACTGCGTTTTTTAATTATTACTTTTGCTCATAAAAAAGAAGGGTCCAATAAGATTGTAATGGTACTACTGCTCTTAAAGGTACTGCTTACTGGTCCGGTTCTTTAATGGCACACTTATTGGTACTTATTGTTTAAGAGAAAAAAGAAACAAAAGAACAGAATAACACTGCTTTGTTTTTTGCATGTACTGCATATAAACATTCTTGAGCTGCAAACTGCAGTATCATTGTTTTGAAAGTTACTATTATAGATTATAATTTGAGATGCACCAATCCATACCCGCTAGACAGATTGGGATCAGCCATATGTGACCCATCAATGCCCAATACTTACCGTACTTATTTAGTTTTTATTTTATTTAGTCAGCAGTCCGTAAAAAGGTAGCTCCTCTCTTGCTGACCCCCCCCCAGAGTCAGTTAAGGCACCGGAGCCTTAAGAAAATGTTTTTAAATGCATGAAACTAACGTTGTGATCTCCGTCACTGCTTGTTGCATATGCTTGAAAAATGCATAATCAGAAATCTTAATCTGTCTACTTTAAATTGCGTTTTCAAATACAATAAATCAGCATTTTCATAAAACACATGCTCCTTCATTTTTTTCCTCTCAAGTGCAAGACAACAACCTAAACAACTCTGCTTCTGTCGGACTTAAGAAAAACATTGTTACAAACCTTAATATGTCTTTTCAAATATTTCCACTCTGAATAAACACAAACGTCCACTTTTATATGAAATTACAAAATTAAGCTACACGTTTCCTCATCATGTCTGAACCATTGACGTGCCCACAGGCGAGAGAGGTTATTTTTATGCCGACGACGAGCTCATTCGAGACGGAGATAATTCAGGTGTGCAAACACTGACGGAAAGTGACAAAGCAGCATGTGAAATCTTTGGAGGATGAAAATGTGACAATCATTAATTATTATTATTATTATTATTATTATTATTATTAATAATAATAATAATAATGACAATAATAATAACAACAACTTTATTGATCCTGGGGGGAAATTGTTTTTTACGCCTCCCTCAACTTGCTCTTTGTAGAGCCACTTGTTGAGGCGCCCAGGGAGCTGGGGGTTAAGGGCCTTGCTCAAGGAGCCGCAGACATGCTGACATGCCCCCATAAATGAATGAATGAATGAATGAATGAATGAATGAATAAATAATGAATCAATAGTAAAATAAATGTAACTTTTCATTCTAAAGATTCTAAAAAAATTGAGTACAGAAAATCAAATGAAGGACCCAAGATACTAACAAGTACAGATGCTCCTTGCTTAACGATGATTCAACTTACAATATACAGTAGTCATCAGACTAAACAGAGTTTTGATATTTTCCCTGGCTAGCAATACGCCGTACAATACTTTCTACTGATGCCAGGCGATGGCAACTTCTATGCAGCCATGCTTCCAGTCTCTGTAAGCACTGCGAGCGTACATCTCATACTGTGTTTAATTCAGCTTACAATGTTCTCAACTTAAGATGGCTTCATCGGAACATAACCCCGTCATAAGGTGAGGAACATCTGTAGTACCAATGGTAGATGACTAAACTAGGCTACAACCATTCTAGCTACTTGGGCAACCTCTACACATGCTTGAAAAATCATTAAGGATTTCCTGAAATGTTTTCTTATATAACATAACAAAATTAGGGAGTGAGAACCAGCATCTTCAATTTTTTATTTTTAAGGACCACCCTAATATTTTTATTTATAAACTCAATGTTCAATGACTCTTTGGAATGAAAATTTAAATAATTTAATTTTTCTATGGATTGTCACATTTCATTCTCCCCAGAAATCAGAGTTTGTGTTTATTTTCACAATGGCATGCTCTCATTGCGAAATTAGACAGTTTGTATTTGCCATTTTCCAAATCGCACACACCTTTTTCCACTGGAGAAGCTCCAACAAGTTCAACCATTTCCCGACAGTGATGTTGAAATCAATTCATCCTCCGATGAAGACTGCGATAGCGATGAAGATTGTTTTAAGATTAATTAGTTTTAAAGATTTGCACAAAATAAGCTGATTGTACTAGCTTCTCCTTAGCTTAGCCTGCTAGTTGTCTACTCTTCCCATGCAACTATTTAACCTGTAGCTCACTTTAGGTAGCCAAGCGGCTAGAAGTGAACGTATATGGCTCTTATAAATTAATTTTACGAATATTTCCAAAGGATGATACAGGTGGGCATTTGATGAAACTGATATGCAAGTGTTCTGATAATATCCCTCCTTCACTGTTCT
Source organism: Mormyrus proboscirostris (assembly GCA_026779585.1). Lineage (NCBI taxonomy): Eukaryota > Metazoa > Chordata > Actinopteri > Osteoglossiformes > Mormyridae > Mormyrus > Mormyrus proboscirostris. The sequence continues at coordinate 10,289,338 of JAODKF010000055.1, read as the reverse complement.
ATTTTAATAATAATAAAACCATAATATATAGATAAAATTTATAAATGCCCATATAACAATCAGCCGGCTAATGGTTACTTTTAATCATTAATCCATGTTCATATGATTTAGTTAACTCCAAGTGTGGACTCCAGGCCACTAGCATACATAACACACCTGGGGCAACAGATGAACCATGACCTAGGTAACTGAAAAAAAGTGACTTAGTCCGTAGATCACAGAGAAAAAAAATAAATAAATTTGCAATTGCAAAAGTTAAGGCAGATGTTACAGACATATTAAAGGACACCCCCTCACAGACACAAAGACAAGCTTTAATTGAGATCTGGTCAGAAGAATAGATACAAGATCAGGATAGCATACAAGAAATAAAGCATTTGGTATAATATACCATGAAGGCATAGTACTGGAAAATTTTCATATATTGCAATGTGATTTTGTTGGAATAAATATTGGGGTATTTATGAAAAAGGAGTTCAACATAAATTCTCACTAACCCATGTAGGAGTCATTTAAACAGCAAGTTAGCTTTGCTAATTTTAGTTAGCTACTCCAACACTGATAAACATACAACATAAGAGATTTTTTGTGCTTTGAGTAGGATCGAACAATCCCGGAAAAGGTTCACACTGCAATATTTGAAATTTTTGTCACATGCAAGTTGGAAATTGACTGTAGTAAAATAGAACTCATCTACCAATAGAGTCTGTCAATGAAGTTGGTGGTGTTGCTGCAAGTTGTGCCAGAAACAAAGCAGTGCTGACAAATCACTTAAAACGTACTGAAAGTTCCAAAACAGACTCCATGCTTCACCGAGTAGGTGTGTACCATGCGATGGACTGGCCCACCATCCAGGGCTGGTTATTATTATTATTATATTATATTATATATTGACAGCCCTACTGTGGACTTTATCTTGCAAGAAAGAAAACACTTAGCCTCTAGCTACACTAAGATATTTTAAAAAAGATGCAGATTAAAAGTGAAATTAGTGTTAGTGCTTTTTTTCTTGCAAGTTCAGAACTCCTACACCATTTTTAAATAACTTTTTTCCCCATAGACAGCAAGTAAGGAGGCACTTACTTCCCAGTTAAATAAAAAATTGTTTACCCACATGCCTGAATACTAATACTACTACTACTACTACTACTACTACTACTAATAATAATAATAATAATAATAATAATAATCATCATCATCTCAGGACTCAAGTTACAGGTTGTCATGATCCGCCCCGTCCGATCCTCCTGTGTGCCACGCCCACCTCATTACCTCGTGTGATACCCCGATCGTGATCACCTGTGTCCTGTTAATTCCTGACCTGCCTGTGTATTTAGTCCGCGTCTTTCCCCAGTACGTGAGATCCGTCATCGTATTGTTGCTGATGTTCGTGCCTGTCTGCCTGTCGTTGAGAATAAACCCCGTTTCCCTGTCCGTCTGGCTCCGCTCGCCTGCCCACGAACGTGACACAGGTCAACATTTGATATAAATAATTAATACACACACATGCATTTCTTTATGTAAAAAAATTACTTGATACTTTAAAGCCTTTCAAAACTGAATGCAACTCATGACATGAACTTTGACGCTGAAAAGAACATATGAAAACTACCCTTTCTGGAGCTTTCCAACAAGCACTAGCTTAGCCATTTAGCTGTAACAAAAAAAGTTAGAATTCAAAATACTGTGAATTACCATTTTGTGTATATCTCAAATGGAATTAATAAACAAACAAAAAACATTTCCTAACTCTGTAATTCACATGCCAAATTTCACCAATATCAAACCACAGGGAGCATTGAGGCTATCCCAGGAAAGACTGGGAAGGAAATGAGAACCTACAGAACAGGATTCCAGGGCAACTACACACAAGAGAGGGGCAAGGGAGTATCCTGAATTTAACAGTGTAAAAATAATTCCACTTAAAGCAACCTTGTGATAACCTTGTCTAACCCGAAACAGCATAAAGTTTTATCCCCCCCCCCAAAAAAAAAAATTAAAAAAAATCAATCGGCGTAATGTGATTACTTCTGCAGGATCTACATATTATGTCAAAAGAAACCTGCATAAGTCAAGCAACCTTCATTTATACAGTTCAGTTTCACTGAGGGAGATTAGTAAAAATTAGTTTGCCACCCCAATGACTCCTTTTGCTTTTATAGTTAAATTAATGAAATCTAAGTGCATTCGTACACAAACTGTAAGCTAAGCAGCTGCATGTAAGCTTATATAGTGAGCACTCGTCATACCTTTTTATTAACAGATGCTCTGGATGGTCCTATTTAAGGCCTAGAATCCAAGCCACTTTCTGAAGGATATCCACAGAGGTCCAGCTGTACAGGTCAAAACAATCAAACGACAAACCAGTCAAACTCGTAATCCTGCCAAATACTTATGCCAAGAAGCAACATGAAAAATTCTGCTGCCAAATTAGTAACAAGGGCCGGAATACTTCAAACATCACGATAACTGCAGGGCAGCTGGAAAGTTTCAGAAAGCATTTCTTTGCTCTGCATTTAACATTGCATTTTAACATGCATGTAGCTCTGCAGAGGGATAAACAAATGCTGCAGAGCCAGCACACTTCAGTTACTCGGCAAAGTCCTGGGGGGGTGTTCCACAAAGCAGGATCTCTCAGCTAGGCAAATTAACTTAAGCTAGAAGTTATGATTGTCCAATAGGAATGACTTCCAACTTAAGTTAACCTGCCAACCTTCGTCCACTTCCGGCATCGTGAAACACCCCCTGCATTGCCTTTTTTAGATTCCCGGGAAAATTACGCCAACACAACGGCGCTCACCCGGAATTGTGGTTTAGTTCCACATAATATCAAATTAAGTCTAACTGTGAAGTTGTTTTTTCTGTCACCACGGTGGGCATGCTAATTGAAAAAATATATAGAGTTAAAACTCACCGCAGCATTTGACCTTGTACTCAGTTATTAAATATCCGATACATACATCTCCCTTAATTCTTAAATTGTACACAGGCAACAACTTGTCCTAATTTGCCCGAAAAATAAATTTCCTCGTATCATTTTTAAAGGCAGACACAAATGAAAATGGATCGCTGAAATAGGACGAGGACATGTTTATCATCGTGTAACAAAAGATTGATTTTGCCGTTAAAGCACAATACATCTACTGGGCTGGTGGCCTTTTACCTACTACAGCTACCAATCCAAAACATGCTACGAGTATAGTTTTAATTTTCGGAATTTGTTTTAAAAAAGCAATTCTAATGTTAGTTTAAGCAGGATGCTGTGCTGGAAATGCCGCAGGCTGGATATAAATTGTCTCTTGAAGGTCAAAATACGCAGGGTCTCTGAAAGTGAGGTTTGGAGCAGTCCCTGATAAAATTACTGGAATTTCAAAGATGCGTAGCATATGGTAAGCAAACCTAAACTACTGTTATGTACGGGCATGCAAAACAAACGGTGGACAGGAAGGCAGCGGTTAACTTACCTTCGATGAAGAATAATAATAAAACATACGAAAACTTACTCTGCTTATGCGTCGAAAAAGCAAAGCAAAACTTCCCTTAACTTCAAAAAAATTCCCAAACCCTGAAATATGCTACTGGTCGTGTGATCTGTACGTATCGCCAGAGGAAGCCATAGTGCGTCCGGTCAGTTCTCGATCCATACCCGAAAGCACGATCTGTTTTGCACATGCGCATGATTCAGCTCTAGGAAGCGCAACGATTTGTACCACGCATGCGTACATTTTACGCTGTAGGGTCGCCACCGGCTATACGTAACGGGAAACAACAGGCGGTTCCCTGCAAGTCTGTTCAAAAAACATTTGGCGAAATCTGTGTGATTTTATCTATATGAATATTGTGGATGATTTTATTCCCTTGTTGAAATATGCTAATTTGAGCACAATGGAAATTAACAAAGTTCCGATCTCATATATTTCTGATATGATTTCTGATAAGTATAAGTTTCTCTTTTTTGTGCTTTCTTCCGTTTCTCGTTTTGTTTAAATACATGGTGTAATTTAAGTTTGATTTGGGAAGTTAAGTTAGGTAACACGCTCATTAGTCTTAATGTCTTAATTCTGTATGAATCCTTTGTATAGACAATTAAATAAAAATAGATGAAAAAAACACCATATGCGTTGACACGAAAAAATTCATCGTGTGCGTTTTTTGCATTTTTCCTCCTTAGGTCCCGCTTTCTTACATGACATCATTGGTCTACTTTGTGAGAGCAAGTGCTGTCACTGCTGGGTGGGAGTTTTTCGAATTCAGTTTTATTTATTTTACATTATCCCTGCCTAAAGCCCCCAATGAGCAAGCCAGAGGCGACAGTGGCAAGGAAAAACTCTCTAGAAGGAAGAAACCTTGGTAGGAACCAGATTCAAAGGGGGAGCCAATCTTCCAGGGGCCGGCAGAGGAAGTCAAATTAGCAATGTGGCAAAGTCCCAATTCACACTGTACGAATTTTATGATTTGAGTTTCAAAGTGGGGGGAAGGCAGGTGCAGGCGCTGCTTCTGATGGCAGAACGATCAGTGGTACAGTAACAGGGCACAAAGAAGAGATGTCACAGGCGGAAGAGTGAGCAGGCCAGAAAGATGCCACAAGTAGTGATGTCGCAGGCAGCTTGGTAGGTGGAATATTTTTAGAATGTTAGGTCTCCAGGAAGCACACCCCAGGAGGGGTAGGGGAGATAAAATGCACAATTAGCCAAAGTAGGTGAGACTAGAGGCAGTGCAAACAGTTAGGTGAGTGTAATATGTAACCTCCGGTTGATATGGCTATGGCAGCATACGTAGGCATGGGGAGTCCCTGAAATGTCAGCACTCCAATCCCACAAGTGGGTCTGAAGCTAGTGACAGCACTGACAGTTCAGTTCATCCAAAGCCAATGGCACCGATCCCCACCCAGCTCACACATTAGGTCTAACTGGGAGTGAGCAGTTAGCTAGAACTAGAGTCCATTTAAGCTAAACAAGCACGTTTTTAGTCTAGGCTTGAATATTGAGAGTAAGCCTGAATCGCACACATCCATTCAGTGCTTAACGGTATAAGTTAATAGCAGTATTTTGGCATTTAACTGGAAGCCAGAGAAGGGAGCATAGTACAGGGTAAATATGATCATTTTTTTAGTGTTTATAAGAACTCTCGGTCTTGGTTTTTCTGCATCATGAAAGGAGAGCATGTTCCGAAGCTTGCCTATGTTCCATAGATGGTAGAACACAGTTCTAGTAATACTTTTTATGTGAGCATTAAAACATAGATCTGAATCGACCAGGACACCAAGATCTTTGACCACTGCATTAAGCTGAGTAGAAAGACCACCACACCAACGTTGAGCTAATAAAACTTATTATTTCAAGCAGCCTTGGGTCCAACTAACAGTACTTCTGTTTTCATTTTGCCATCAAACACCAAATGTCTAGTAGACAGTCTTCTAACCCAAAGACCTGCGATACATACATACATACATAGTGCACAACAACGAAATGTGTCCTCTGCATTTAACTCATATGTAACGTTATAACATAGCAGGGGGCAGCTAATTCATCACCCAGGGAGCAGTGCTTAGGGGTGGTACCTTGCTCAGGGGATCTCAGTGGTCTGGGATTTGCACCTGAAATCTTACAATTACAAGTGCGCTTTCCTAAGCATCAAGCCATCAATGCCCATCATATAACTGTATCATCAGCATAACAATGAAACCCAACACCATGATTTCTAAGAAATGTTACCAAGAGGTAGTATATATAAAGTGAACAGTAGAGGGCCCAGTACTGATCCCTGTGGGACATCATTTTTGACTTTAGTGGGCTTGGAAGATTCATTGTTCATATGAACAAACTGAGAACTATCAGTTAAATGGGAGCTAAACAAAGAGAGGTGTCCTCTTACTGCCAACCAGATTCTAGCCAGTCAAAAAGAATATTATGGTCCACAGTATGGAATTCTGCATTTAGATCTAGTAATACCAACAAAGATATACACTCACGGTCAGAAGCCATAAGCAGATCATTCATTGCATTCCAAAAAGCATTTAAGTGTTCCATGGACACTATTACTGATAACGGCTCCTTCATAAGCTGGCTATTTTATTTTTTTATTAATGACGTTATGTGAAATATTAGTTAGCATAATCTAGCACATTAGGCGTAACATGAAAGAAAGCCAACCTTTAAAATGGCCAGAATAGCCTAGCCTATGTTTACTGTAGACGATACAGTGGGTCGCTGTTTCAGAATGTATTTTACAGATAATCATCATTTTGTCTTATCGAATAACATTATGCCTGCACACCCTCCCTCACAATGCTGCATTATCACACACAGGGAAGTGCACACATGTGGTTCATGAGATATTAACAACACATTCGTTGATTAAGAATGCACTTCACCCGTAGACATTTTCTTTCAGCTGCTGATTTTTTTCAGGAAGGAGTCTGAGCTTGTCGTGCTCACCTCAACGCATAGCGTGGGTTCTGGAACCAATCTCCTGCAGAGGGGCGGGTTTGCGATGCCGGGCTGGGGTGGGGCTACTGGTGCATTAACAACGGAGTTTACCCCAGTGAACGAGACGGCTGTCTCCCTGCGCCTTGAGGTTGGGTTGATCACCACCTGGTGGTGAGTTGGCTCAGGTGGCAGGGGAGGAAGCCGGTCAGGATTGGTAGGCCCAAGCGCATTGTGAGGGTCTGCTGGGAACGTCTGGCAAAGGCTCCTGTTTGCCGAAGCTTTAACTCGCACCTCCGGCAGAATTCTAACTACATACCGGGGGAGGTTGGGGACATGGAATCTGAATGGACACTGTTTCAGACCTCCATTGTGGAAGCGGCCATACAGAGCTATGGCTGCAGGGTGGTTGGTGCCAGTCGTTGCGGTAACCCCTGTACCCAATGGTGGGCACCAGAGGTGAGGGGGGCTGTCAAGCTGAAGAAGGATACTTACCAGGAATTATTAGCCCAGGGGTCTCTGTCCGGAGGCAGCTGATGGGTACCGGCAGGCCAGGGCGGAATGTGGCTTGGGCGGTCGCAGAAGCAAAAACCCGGGCGTGATAGGAGTTTGGCGAGGCCATGTAAAGTGACTTTCGGTCGGCCTCAAAAAGGTTTTGGCAAACCTTCCGGAATATTAGGAGGGAGAAGCAGCTCCTGGTTCCTACTATTTATAGTGGGGAGGGGGTGCTGTTGACCTGACCTGGTGACATCACCTGGAGGTGGAAGGAATACTTTGAGGACTTCCTCAACTCTCCCTCAGATACATCTACACACACTGCCTTTGAGACATCTGAGGGCACAGAGCCCGAGGGTGCTGGGGTGGACTTGCCCATCACTGGGCCTGAGGTGGCCCAGGTGGTGAAAGAGCTACATGGTGGCCGGGCCCCGGGTGTGGACGAGATCCGCCCGGAGTACCTAAGGGCTCTGAATGTTGTGGGGCTGTCGTGGCTGACACGCCTTCTCAACAGCATGTGGAGGTCAGGGACAGTGCTGCTGGATTGGCAGACCGGGGTGGTGGACCCCTTATTTAAGAAAGGGGACCGAAGGGTGTGTTCCAACAACAGGGGGATCACACTTCTCAGCCTTTCTGGAGAGGTACTGGAGAGGAGGGTGAGATCGATAGTCGAATCTCGGATTCAGGAGGAACAATGCGGTTTTCGTCCTATCCGTGGAACACTGGACCGGCTTTATACCTTTGCAAGGGCACTGGAGGGGGCCTGTGAGTTTGCCTATCCAATCTACATGTGTTATGTGGATTTGGAAAAGGCTTATAACCAGGTTCCCCGAGGTGCTTTGTGGGAGGTGCTTTGGGAGTATGGGGTCCGGGGTCCACTGTTGTGGGTGATTCGGTCCCTGTATGAACGGAGCAGAAGCTTGGTCCGCATTGCCAGTAAGTCAGCCGTCTTCCCAGTGCGGGTTGGGCTCCGCCAGGGCTGCCCTTTGTCATCGGTCCTGTTTATAATATTTATGGACAGGATTTC
>JAODKF010000055.1:10258640-10273136 GCA_026779585.1 Mormyrus proboscirostris | reverse complement strand
TTAAGTTCTCCCCAAGCGAGCTTGATGGGCCGAATGGCCTCCTCTCGTTTGTATATTTCTTATGTTCTTATGTTATGGTTTAAAATTCTGAGACCAGCTTTTCTGTGGTTCTTTGTCAGGGCCAGTTTTTCTGGCCCAGGGCGAGCTTTCTGCGGCGGCAAGACCCGGAACTAGTTCCGGATTTGGAAAACGTCTGGCAACGGTTGTAGCCCCATGTTCGTGGAAAAGAGGCATATGATGGTTTATGGCTCAGCAGACTCACTGGTGATCAGTGATAGGCTCTACAATTTTTAATGGTGGCCAGACTCCAGAGACTTGGTAAAGTACTCACCGATTGGCTGGAGAGCCGATGATGACACGGTGTATGAGGATTCCATGGGCCACGTCTGGAAATGAGGAGTCCCGCATCTTCAGCTCTTCAATTATACTGGGGTGGGGGTGGTGGATTAGTACGCCGTGTCCCACACAAGCAGTCTGAGTTACACACAACCCGTACTGATGAACGGGCTGCCATAAAGTCTAAAATATATGCATGGCTCCAGACTGTGACCATTTAGTCGTATTTTGCAAGTTTTTTGCAGTACATTTTATAAGCGGCCGCAACAGTGTGACTTGTAAACATGCCCCCCATTTTTTTTGAAAAATTGAAGTACATTACGTGAAACGCCTGGGAAGAGCAAGAATCGGGAAGTGTGAGTGAGCGAGTTAGTGAGAGAAACTGACTAGAAGCACCGGCGCTAATCTGGAAATTAAGTGGAAGTGCAAGGAAAAGTGCAGAGCAAATGTTGAGCAGATGTAATTATTGTTGTACCTCAGTTACATTCTATACATCAATAAATACCCTTTTCCTGGCATAACCATATTTCTGCATCAGAAAATTCTATCGATAACATATACATTTCTCTAATATTGCCAGCCCTGGCGGTGAAACATGCCAGTGCTTACTAGCAGAATAACATTACATGGAAAATAAAACATCGATCTGCTGGCCAGATACATTTAACAATAAATTATAAATGTCATGTTGTATAAATTAAATGGAAATAAAAGTTGGTATCCCGATATGTTTGTGATTGGTTCCCCCAGTAACTAACAAATCACTAGCAAAATGACTTGCTCAACCTCCATTGCTTTGAATTAGCAGTGTAGTTTCCTACGAAATTATGTGCAAAGTTTAACCAACAAGCTCTTTGGATCTGCCAGGCTTGTTTAGCATGAAGTCCCAGTATTTGTTATGCGGTGGGAAAGCTACACGAAGATGGTTAGGAGCTACAAAAGTTCCTGGTCTAGATGGAACTAGGGAACTAAGTTCCTGAATTTCCGTGGGAAAGTGCCTCATGAAACACTCAAAGCACAACAGCAGCATGAAGCATAATCTATGCAGGGACAGACGCACTGAAGGAATAGCAGCTGAACACATGCCTTTGTACATTTCTCATTTCAAAGTTTATGTATTAAAAAGCAACATTTAACTTGGCTGATTTCTCTTAAGCACTACTTCACTGTGTGACTTTTTCCTTTAAAATAAAACATCACATTGTTATTTCTGTAGATTGTATATCTCCAAAGCATCTATCATTAATACAGTTGCTGGTGCTCCTAAAATGTTCAGAAATGAGCACCAGTGCTTCTAGTGGAAATAATTAGTCTGGAGCGCAGCACTACTTTGTGACGTTCGTGAAAACGCTGCATGGCTACACCAGTTTGTGGGCTATGGAATAGGGCTCTGAGATATGACCAAAATCACAAACCGGGGCACAGATTTTTTCTCGACGGCCCTGGTCACAAATGTCGACTGATCCACAAATAGACAAGTGATCCACAAATGCACAAAACCAAGTGTTGCGGTTCTGTCCCGGGTTAAATTATGGCAGAATGCTGCCCTATCATAAGTAATTACATGCGGCAAAGAGCAAGGGAATTTCGTTTTTGATGTTAGTTTTATTTACAGTGGCTTTATGTAGTGTGATTTGAGACAAACCCTACATCCAACAAATTGTACAAATTCAACCTTTTCTACAACAAAGGAAAGAACTCAAAAACATCCAAGCCCATTCTCAACCCAAGTAACTACTGCGGTCCGTGTAATGTGACATTGGTCATAAAGTGCATAGACATAACGTGTGATGTCGATATCAATATTACATGTTGGGAGTGTTACTCCTGTTTGAGACTGGAAAAATTGACAATCATATCTGTCAGCACAGCATTTCACTAAAACAGTTTAATTTTTTGGCCATATAAAATCATACATATTATATTATTGGTCATTGCCATTTTTAGCTTTTGCAATCTGCATTGGTATCAGTGACGACAAAACCATCATATCAGTCAAGCCCTTCTGAAATTCTTACCTTGGTGTAAGCGTTAGCATCATCACACCAATATACCGCCGCTTGGACCCTGATTCCCCAAACCAAGACTCTGGAGGACAGCAGAAGAATGCATTCATTAGTTTTGTCACGTTGTGAACAGGGGACATTAATACTAGTCTACACTGAAAAACATTAAAATGCCTTTGTCGGGGAAGTATGCCAAAGCCTAGTTCATACTTCACTTTTCTGCATATTCACAGCTGTGCATGTGGAATCTTGTGTTCATACTACATTTCGTCAGGGACGCAAATGGGAGGTCAGAGATAAGAGGTCATGTGGACTGAATATTTTCCCATCACTAACAGAATTTTTAACAATGCCAGAAAAATCTGAAAGCCACCCATCATTTTGACAGATTATAGCAGAGGGTGATCTACCGTAACAAATTCACACCCCTGTCCAGCTGGTGGCTAGTATGCATATTAATTAGCTATTGTCTAGTCTCGTCCTTGATCTCCCGTGCATGACCACACTTCCTTATAATAATAGACTTGCTTACTGGTTGACCACAAACACTAGCACCAACTTGGAAGTCACACATTAAAGCTTAGATCTATGTTGTAAAAGCACCTACACCGATAACGTTTTTCAACCAGCATCGGTGCGATGTGAATCCACTGCGGGGGATGTGAATCCACTGACAAAGTGATTGCATGGTCACCGTCTTCTCACCATTCCCTTGTTCAGTACATAAATGCTACAAAAAAATGGAAGTGAACGAATAAAAAAAAAAAAAATGCTACCAAATTGCATCATAAAATATGAAAAGGGCAGACCGTAATATAAAACGACAACGTAACACGATAATCTAATGCAACTTCTAATGCAGATGTACTGCAACAAACACAAATACAAGCATCACATGTAGTGTGATGGGTACACTTCTTACGGACAGTTTTAAAGTTGTGAGTCTAGGACCATATTAAGGTAATATAGCATACTGCAGCATTATGGGACCCCTAGCCTGGCAAATTTCAGCCCCAAGACATCAAAATGTTGGAACAGTGCCACTTTTGAAAATACAGCATAACGTGATTTAAAGTCTGGACAGTAGGAAAAATTACACCTCCCCGTACAGCTGTTCACCGTAACCACTATAACAACAAATATCCTCTCTCTCTTGGTTGATCTTTTCTCTGTGAAAGTGGGTGCTGCCACCTACTGGTAGGTCCACGTCAATTATCTTCCACAACACCTGTATTCTCTGCAGGACCAAACAATCCGGGCTACATGCACACTGTCCGCAGCCATGTGACGCAAATCCCTGATGCCAAATGTCAAGTTACCTCACCCTGCGTGTGACTGAAAGCACACGAAGAAAAGTGAAGTATGAGTTGGCCTTTAGTCAGCAGCCAGAAGGTGAAGCAATTCAAAGTGTAACTTTGGGAATTTCAAGGGTCATGACCAAAACTAGAGACAAAAATAAAGAACCACTTGCAATGTTTATATGAACTAGGTTAGTTTCATTTAAACTAATACAGTGCTGCGACTATTGATCTAAAGCAACTTATGACCATGCATGCTTCTATTGTGGAGGGACAAGGGGGTTAGATGACTCAATATCACCATTTATTCAAATTTTTAAATAACTTTCAAATAACTTTTGGACATACATTTCCCCGCCCAATTGTCTATGTTAAATAAACCTTGAGATTCAACAGTAAAACTACGGAGCAGAGACAGATAGAAACTCACTCTTCTTGTCTGCAGCCTTATCGAGAAAGGCCCTAAGATGGTCAGATGGGATGGCGAAGGAGATGCCTGCAGTGACCTTCATGGTATTGATGCCAATGACTTCACCATCCTGCGTGTAACAACATCACCACCCATGAGTCACATGCACCGAGGTCAGAGTGCAGCAAGGCTGACTCCAGGATAAAAGCACACCCCCATCTCTCAGTAAGAATGCAGACAGCCGAGATACACCACACCACACCACACCAGCTCACCAATTATTCTACACGCAGTACATCGTTTCCAACGCTTCAGGACTTACCAAGTTAACGAGAGGTCCTCCAGAATTCCCGAACTGCAAAATGACAGAGCACAGTCATGACCAATTCACACAAAATTTTCATTATTTTCTAGTCAGCCCTGCTACAGCCTGACTAAATACGTTTCTGAAAAATCTCATGTTGACTAAAAAATACATATTCAATGGAAAAAAAAAAATAGGGTTAAGGGAATGCGACTCCAAAACTAAGTAACTTATGCTAAAGAAAATTAATTAAATAAAAACAGTGATCAGGACAATAACGTAATTATATACATTTTAATAAGATATAACAATAATACATTAATAAATTATTGGTTATTTTAGATTTGAAAACTAGTTGAACCATTCGATTAAAACGAACCGGTTCAAAAGAACGATTCATTCACAAATCAGACATCACTGTCATTCACTTGGATATCTGTGTGCAAGTAGTTCATTGTATTGTAGCTCACGTAGCACTTTTTTCTTAGATGAAAATTACCCAAATACAAATGTGATTCCATGTTGTATTACACTTGGGTAGTAATATCAGTCGATTCGTGGTGTGATGCCACATGTTGCAGCAGCACTGATTCTATTAAAAAAAAAAAAAAACAACCGACTAACCCTATCTTGTTAGAACGAGTGCAGGACATTAAGTAAAAAAGTGAGGAAATTTTACTGTCATGTGGGAATGCTTTTTGGCCCTTGGGTTACAGTCCCGGTGTCTTTTTAGGAAGCCCTTTCTGAGGGATTGCACTCACATCAATAGGTGCGTCGGTCTGGATGTAGTCCATGTTGGAGTTGGACAAGCCCAGCTCCCGGCTGCCTCTCTGCACCGAGCTGACGATCCCTGACGTAATGGTATTACGTAAAGCTAAGGGGCTTCCCATGGCAACCACAAACTCGCCCTGTCGCACATCAGCTGAACGGCCAAGGGGAATTGTGGGTAAGGCGTGCTGCAAGAGGATCAAACACAGCAAAAAGATAGGAAATAAAAATCATGCTAGATGATTTACTTTTCTTTACTTAAAGTCACCACAGACTGCTGGGGTTAAAATGCCGGGTTCATTACGACCTACCTGAGTGCTGATTTTGATGGTGGCGATGTCAGCCACTGGGTCGACATCCTGAACGATGGCGTTGTAAGTGGTTCCGTTTGTAAGCTTGACACGGACACCACGTTTGTTGGCCACTACATGGGCGTTGGTTACAATCAGCCCGTCGCTGCTAATAATAAAACCCGAGCCATTGGAGATCGGAACTTCCCTTCCAGAAAAGGGATGCCTAAGGAGAGAAACCATTGCATCTAACTCATGTATTGCACCTTAGACAGAAAAACATTTTCCATTCTGTGGGGTGGAGATTCAATAATCAATGTTAGTGATCACATTGGCGGACTATACAATCAAAGGCTCCAAAATATTTACCTATACTTGAGCAAGACAAGTAGCTACTACTAAAACCTTAAAACCTACTTACTGTACCATGAAAATGTATCCATAAAAGTATGACAGTCAGAGAAATTCACATCGCTAATTACCATTACTAACATTTTGTGCTCCGGGCCCACACGATATAACAACGCACTGAAGTATTATATTTTTAATCGCTGCTGCGGAAAAACATGCTAGTAACGTATCAGACGTTAACATGAACACACCTGAGCCAGCTGTACAGTAAATAAAAGCACAGGGTCGACCTTACCGCCCTATTATTTCGATGTATACTACAGCAGGCAAAGACTTCTCCACCACATCCGCAATGAAGTTGTATTTGTATCGTGGACTGTCCGGCTTGAAAGGAGACGCACACTCCGCCGTGGTTAGCGCCTGCTCCAGAACCGAGTCCCTGAGTTTTAACACCGCGCTAGACCCAGACTGCCTGTCATCTTCATGAGACTTGAGAAAAGCCGCTCCGCCAACTCCAAGCACAGTCGCAAAGGCTATCCTAAAGGCGCGGCCTCCGTGCGAGCTGCCGCTCCAGCTACCCGCAGGAGTCCACGTCGCTGAAGCGCCGTCACGTCCTGCTCTGCTGTACCTCGGTTCTGTTCGTTTTGAACACGGTACTGCGGCTCGCACGGCGAGCGATTTGAAGCTGTCATCCAGCACACATCTCTGTAAAGTTCGATGTACTGAACGTCTAACACCTGCCATCATCTTTAAAAGCGAAAAGGAAATGAGGTCATTCACACTTCCGGTTTACCGCTGAACTTGGAATAGGCTGCGCATGCGCAATGTCGCAACCTTATCGAGGAATGTCTTGATCTTATCAGCCGCCCAGCTCGAGTCACTTGATGAGAGGGAAGACTCAACAATAATCATATATTTTTTGGAAATTCGTCCCTGTTTTGTAGTGCAGAGCGGTCTCTCTAAAGGTTATTATGATCTTTGCGCTACGACACTTTCGGAAACGCCCGTCTTTCGTAGTGCGAATATTATTTCAGCTGTTGCTCTTGCCAGAATTGCGGCACGCATGTGCATCATTAGTTTAACGTGATTTAAATAGCTATTTATGCGCAGCCTACGATTCATTTTTATTCTTATTCGTAGTGTCTGTTTCCTCGGCTGACATTAGGTACTCACTGTCCTCCCATACAGGGATCGAGTGTTCCCGGCGTAAAAGCTGCGCGGCACATGCTGCACATAATTAAGACACATCATTTATAGTTTAGAAATACACAATAAGTGATGGCGAATCGAAACTTTCTGTCAGGAAAAGGGATCATTACTCGAAGCTTCTCAGCACGGTGCTTAGTTGCCGCACCTGGTGGTCAAATGTGGAGCAGCTATTAACTTGGCGGACGCTGAGTTTGCATCGAATCAGTTGGCTTACCTGTAAAATTACTTAAGTACAAGGGCAATTCTATACACGAAATATGTTGCTTGATTTTATAATTATATATGAATAAACACTGCATCCAACGAGACTATTATAATAATGTATGCATATTTTTCTATTGTTTTTTTTTACTGACACAGAAGTCTACGACGGTGCATTAGGGTCACTGCAGGTAAAAACTAAAGTCGAAAATATATAATATATAATGATTTGTTTACATGCCCATTTCTTAGAACAGACCAAACACCTGACCCATGGACAATATATTGTTGCATGTATATGATGTCGGTTTGTTGTTGTTTTTTTTCTCTTTTGTAGAATAAACTCCTTTGTAATGTCAAATATAAATAACAATATATACTGTTAATTATTTTCTCAAAGGTTTTTACCTTATTTTTTGATGTTCCAAATGTCCTCAAACTCCCAAATGTATGCCTATTTGTTCCTTCACTGCTTCCTGTACATTGTCAATTTGCAAACCAAATCTTCCTTTTAACTTCAATGCCAAAGCAGTCACGTGGTTGTGGTTCTAATGAAGCTTCAGACGCCATTTGGTTACATGTTAATGTTAAGAATGAACCGAACCTTGAACCATGATTTGTAATACTGTTTTTTTTTTTTTTATTCGGCCAGGCAAATGTGAAATGCACAGTACATAGCAGTTACACCTTGGTTAGGAAACACTGAAATTAGCCTGCTCACAATTGGTTTGCTACCTGACAGCAACTGGCGTTCAACAAGAGGTGTGGTTTACTGGAACCACATTTTAAATCTTGTACATGCAAAGCTGTTGTGTTGCATCCTATAGACCAGGGGTCTCCAACTCCTGTCCTGGAGAACTACTATCCAGTATGTTATCTATCCTACCTGGTTTCTGATTAACCACACCTGCTCCTGGTATTTACCTCAGAACTATTGTGGCTCATCAGAAGCCAGGTAGGATAGAAAACCTACTGCATAGTAGCTCTCCAGGACCGGAGTTGGAGACCCCTACTATAGACACAGTCACATTATAAAAACCCTCTGTTAGAGCTGAATTGCACTCAGTGAATCTGCAAGCAAGGTCAGCTGCATTTGGCAGCATTGCTGTCAGGGCAGTGGTGCATGTTGCAGGTCTGTTGGCTGGCATGAGATTTTCCGTTTCACACATATATGTAACAGTTTTATTACCCTGTAAATAGTCTGTAGGGTTTGCAAACTACCCCAATGCTTTTGAAGTAGCGAATTTTAGGTTTATAATGGAATAATATTCATTTGCTGTAATATTTCTTGCGAGAGCATGAGAGTCAGAAAGCATGAGTGTCATGACAGACCCGTGACAGCTGGTAACCTTGATGCTGAGATCACGCAGCTATTAAAATGCACGGGTACATCGTTTCTCAGGCCAAAAGGATTCCTTCAGCCTAGACTGCATGGCTCATCACGTTTGAGTACCCAAAGACCTTCTACAGACCTGTAACTATATTATGAAAACAGCAACAAATAAGGTTACTTATTTAGCTTAAAGAAGAGAAGCCTTGTAGCTGAAAACATCAAACAGTGAAAAAGACACAGACTAGGGTTGCTCAGTAATGCCGTTATATATTTATTCAGCAAGTTGCTGGCACGTACACATATGTCAGGCTTAAAAATTATTGATTTAGAGGTTTAAAATCCTTGATCAGATCTAAGATCGGCACAATAGAAAGCTTGGTTGTGAGTTTTTTCTTCTTAGTTTCTGTTTTAGGACAGCTTACTCTTAATTCATATTAAATGGACATACAGTGCAGATATGTGCTAAGCAGCTCAAAGAAATGTGCTGTAGATGCAGTCTGGAACTACAGTCACAAAGAAACCTCAGTCGGTGAGGCTTTCAGTATTCTCCCTGATATTTTCCTTATATTTTGAGCTTCTCTGATGTAAAATTAATTCAGTGCAAAATAGAATTTTTGTGTCTAATTTTCAATTTGGAAAATTTAATTTTGATTTTGTAAGGAAGATCCACATTATTACTTTGGGAGAGTAAGCCAGATCAAGTATTTGAGTTTATGTGAAGCTCACTAATGCAAATATCAAGGAAGAAAAACAACCCAAAAATTCAGCAGTGAGCATTTTATGTGAACAAATTAAAAAAACAAAAAAAAACAAAAAACATAATAGATCAAGACCAAGGGGTGCAGGTCAATATCCTCTTGATAGAATTCAAACTCAATGTAGGTCTGCTACTGTCTTGCTAATTAAAAATACAGTGCTGACCTTGACTATAATTTGACCTACCATTACAAACAATTGGTTAAATGTTTGTGCCACTGTTAAGGTAGTGTCAAAACTGCTCTAATTCTTGGAGTTTGGATTTACCAAAAGGATATTGTACACCGGCTTAGGTTTTCATCCTGGCTGACAGTGCCGCCGCTCACTTTCCCTTCTTTGTTATGTTGCGCCCTCCTTGTTCGTAATTAGCAGTCAGAGTGTGTGGAGAAGAAGGGGGAGTTTGTGATGGACCTCTTGTTTTCAACAAGGGCATGTCTGGCTTCTAGGTGAGAGCTGGCAGGGAAGTGAAGCTTAGCCGGATCTCCTCACCTTCCAGAAGTTTCCTTCAAAGAGAAGCAGTGGGCATTCAGTGCAAAATGACATCAACAGTGTGCTACAGAGATACAAGTCATATATGCAGAAGACATTTTGGGTCATTGTATGAAGTCTTTCATCTTGCAGAAATAGAAATTGAGGCAAATTTTCCTATGACCAAATGCTGACCATAGCTTTGTAAAACGGTATTCTGTAATTGAATATTTCCCTAGACATTCTGCTACAATAAACTACAATTCTTAATCCTCCATTGCACCTCATTGTCATTTAGACATCCTTGTTTACAGGCTGTCTCAGGAACCTCACTTTAAAGGGGTTTAGGCTTGACTGAAAGGTCATGGATGATTTTGGGACGGTTCAAAAGTCTGGGGACAAGCCTTCCCTCTCATCTGCAAGCAGTTTATAATAATGCATAACATATCAGTCTTCTGTGAGTGTAGAGAGAGTGGTCAGGGTTGCAAGAAGTGGTGAAAGCACACTAGAGAAACTATGCCCTGTCCTTGTGTTTTGTTTTGTTTTTTTTCTGTCTGTTGGACCAAGATGGCAGTTTAAGGTCTCCAAATCAATGAACTTGCTAACAGTAAAGCAATAAAGTCCCCCATTCCATCTTCCAAAACCCGGGATCTGACAGTTATCCCATGGGAAGCAAATTTTTTTCCAAACATGTTATAAGATAAGCCGACAAACTAACTAGTTAAGAAATGTGTACCATTTCCATAAGACCCCTCTAGTAAAGGCCAAGCCCCCCATTTTCATAAACCTTTTGTGAGATTGTAGATTATATTCAATGTCCTAATTATACCGACTTGGGTCTAGAATTTTAACACATGTGCAGCGTCCAACAGTATTAGTAATAGGCAGAGGTAGGCATTTCAAGTCCAGACAGAAAAAAATCCAGGCCAAGATTTTGTTTCAACAAACCAGCTGAGTATAAAGTGTCACAGTGAAAGAGTATCCAGCTGGTTGGTTGGAGCAAAATCTTGGTCTGGATTTTTACTTTTTAGACCTGAGTACGAGGGCCATGGTTAAAAATGTGAGAAGAAAAAAAAACAATGTTGATGCTGTTTGTGTTGACACAAAGGCAGTATTATTTAGTGCAGGAGACAAATGGAAGTAGCATTATTTAGCTAGAAATGCAGATTTTCTGCTATTCCATTTGAAACATGCCAGATCCACGAGGAATTGGAGCTTACCTGTACGCAGCAATCTCGATGTCCAGGGCCATCTTGACGTTCAGGAGCTCTTGGTATTCTCTCAGATATCGCGCCATCTCCTGCTTGGCATCTTTAATGTCCTTCTCCAGCTCATTAATACGTTCCTAAAAACAGCAGCGAAGCAAAAATACAGGCTGAAACTGGGGTGACCGATTTCCTCGCACCATATAAATATGCATGCTGGTTTTGTAGGCACAGCACTCCGGCTGTCTTCACCAAAAGCTAAAGTGTGGAGCAGAGTGACAGGAGCCCATGACGTGTGTCAGCAGAAAGGCACAGAGCCCTTGCTGCAGTATGTATGTATCACCTAACTGCATAATGTATATTCACATTCTGGTTTGTTGCAGCAGCTACATTAAAATGTGCACAGATTGCATAGCACTGTGTCGTTCATCTTACACCTAGTTACTCTTCTAAATATTCCCATTTTTTTAGCTCTTTCATTCATTCATTTACAAACAACTGAAGCAGGGAAACTGTATTGCACTCATTTTGGGTTATGTCATATTGCAAGGTCATATTTTTGTTATAACCATGTTTTCTCGTCTGTTTAAACAGAGGGGCTTTAAATTAAGCATCTTTTAAGTTTGTTTGATAAGCAGGTCATTAAGTCCATTCCCCCTAGTAACCTGTTTAAACAATAGTCTGTTTCCCCAGCTGTTTGGCTACAACCCCCTCGGTGCTGTACCTGGTATTTAGTCACCTCCTTGCCCTGCTTCTCCTCCAGGTCCTCTAGCTGCTTATTCAGGGATTCGATGACGTTCCGCAGGGCGTCGATCTCTGAGGATCGGGACTGGAGTAGGCGCCTGTACTCAGAGGTCTCCTCCCGGATGGAACGGACCACCTCGTTGTTCTTGCTTGCCATCTCGGCGACGCTGGCGAACTTGGTGCGGTACCAGTCTTCGGCGGCCTGCATGTTCTTGTTGGCTAGCTTCTCGTACTGTGCGCGGATCTCCCGCAGGGCGGCGGAGAGGTCCGGCTTGGCCACCTCCATGTCCACCGTCACGCTGGCCTCCCGGATCTGCGCAGTCAGCTCGGCGTGCTCCTCGGCGAACACCTTTTTCAGGAAGGCTATCTCCTCGGCCAGCGAGAGCACGCTGGCCTCCATGTCGCAGTTGGCCAGCACCGCGCGGCTGGCCTCTTCCCGCACCCGCTGGAGCGTGTCCTCGGCGTCCAGGCGCAGCCTCACCTCCTCCTCGTACCGCTCCTTCAGCTGGCTGTGGACGTCCTGCAGGTGATCGTGCTCAGCTTCCATCTGCATCTTCTCGTTGCTCTCGGCATCCAGCAGGGCACGGAGGCCCCGCACCTCCTGCTCGTACAGGAGATGCAGGCGGGAGGGATCACTCTGCCTCTGCCTCAGGGTCTCTAACTCCACCAGCAGAACCTTGTTCTGCTGCTCCAGGTGATGGACTTTCTCGATGTAGGTGGCGAAGCGGTCGTTCAGCCCCACCAGCTGCTCCTTCTCCGTGGCCCGGAGCCCCAGCAGCTCGGCGTTGAGAGTGCTGACCTGGGCCAGGTCCATCCGCTCCGCCGGGTCAGCCAGCGAAGAAGAGGTGAGTCGAGCGGATCTCTTGGTGGAGGAGAGGGAACGGTGGGTGGAGTATAGGGAGGAAGAAATGGAAGACTTCCCAGCTCGGGGCCCCCGGTAGTCATCCCAGGGGCGGCGGGAGATGTAGGAATCGTAGCTCATTTTTTTGTCTTTTTAAATTTTTGATGGATTTTCTGTTTGTGAGTAAATCTTAAGTCCCCCTTGTTCTGCACACCCTCAGTGAGCAAGCCTTTGCACTGCACCAGTTCAGAAATGCTGCAGTGCCTGTCCTTTATACTAGTGGGCTGTGCCCCTCCCACCCGCAGCCCCCACCCGCAGTGATGCAGCAAGAAGCCGGGGCTGTCAGCATCGGCCCAGCCAATAGCGAGGCGATGCAGTGAGCTAACAGAGAGGCTGCTTCAGCCCGCCTGCCCAGCGCACTGCTAAGCACTTTTTCTTTTTTTCTTTATCTCTACCTCTGCGTCTAACAGCCGTCACTGTGACCATGGACGTTAGCACAGACGCTGCTACCCTGCTACATGTCTGCTCGGATTTGAACGATTATTATCTCCACTTTTGCTACATAATTTCCATGTTTCAGCACACAGTGTTTATACAAGCTTTTTGTTGTTTTGCTTTGCAGGAACGCTCAGTTATAACTGAATGGTGGATATTATATTATTTAAACGTTTAATGAAGCAGTTGCATTACATAGTGATGCCAGTGGCTGAATTTTTTTGCATGTTCCTACATCCGTGTGGCTATTGCTATGCTAAAATTAGCATGATACTGCGATGCTGTAGTGCAAGGTCAGACAATGTTATGCTGTGTGTCCACAAGTAGCCCTTTTGTGGCCCTGCACCATACTGGGGAGAATTCAACCTTGGGGCACGATTTTAGCAGCTTTTGCTCTGCATTCTGATTTATATTCATTTCCATTCATGGGCTCTAAATTTTAGCAAAAGATATTTTCTGATATCATAGGCTATATGTATAGAATGGCCCTGGACAATTTCCTGACATGCTTTGAATTTCAGGGTTATAATAATAGCATTAGCTAGAAATTCACTTTACATATGTGGAGTACATAAATCTTTGTGCAACCATTCTTCTGTGCCTTTTTTGCTGTTTATCCCTCAGTTATTATATATTTTGTTACCTACTGCAAATAAGCTACAGAAACATCTCAAGGATGATCAGTGGAAGCAGGAGGCACCTGAGCTCAGTGTTGAGCTTCACGGCAAAGGCTGTGAAGACTTATGCACATGTGATTTCTCAGTTTTTTTATTTTTAATAACTTTGCAAAAATCTCAAGTAAACGTTTTTCACGTTGCCATTATGGGGTGTTATGGGGTGAATCTTGAGGGAAAAAAAAATAATCCATTTTGAAATAAGGCTGTAACATCACAAAATGTGGAAAAAGTGATGCGCTGTGAATATTTAAACAGAAGGGCACTGTACAATAAATTCATGAGTCAGTGCAACACCCCTAAATGCCTGCAGGGGGCAGGATGAGGTTTTTGTGGTTAATGACAATGCTGACAGCTTGTTTGTTTGGTACACATGAGTCTGAGTTTCTGTTTGAGTTGCAGATTACTGACATTGTAACACTAAGACATTAGTGCATAATAATTAATAATTAATTATGCAATGCAGTTGTAGTAATCCAAAGGTACCTACGTGCCCTATAATGTCCCCTTACACTTATCTAAGCTACCTTATGGGGACCTTCCCACTGGAAATGGGTGCCGATATGAAGTGTCCCAAAGGAAGCTCTTTCCAATAGAGGAAATGCAGTGCTAATGGATGCCCCTCCAGTGGATAAAATGTAATGCAGTGCTGTATACAGTGTCTGCCCATGTGTAAGTATTGTCTTAATGGATGCCGCTCCAGTGGATAAAATGTAATGCAGTGCTGTATAGGCAGGGACGGATTACGGACCGGGCCAGCGGGGCCGCTGCCCAGGGGCCCTTGGGGTGCAGGGGGCCCGTGGGGCCC
>JAODKF010000055.1:10225291-10237195 GCA_026779585.1 Mormyrus proboscirostris | reverse complement strand
AAAGACTCAGGACAGTATAGACTCAGGAATGCATACAGGGCAGTAAACACTCAGGAATACACGGTCTCAGGGCAGCAGTACAGCTTGAAAGTTGAAACGTGTTCTGTGGAGTGATGAATCACACTTGTCTTTCTGGTAGTCTGATGAATGAGTTTGGCAGATGCCAGGAGAGCATTACCTGCCTGATTGCACTGTGACAACTGTAAAGTTTGGTGGAGGACGGATAATGGTGCAGGGCTGTTTTTCAGGGGTTGGGCTTGGCTCCTTAGTTCCAGTGAAGGGAACTCTTAATGCTTCAGCATACCCTGACACATTGGACAATTCTATGCTTCCAACTCTGTGGCAGCAGTTTGGGGAAGGCCCTTTGCTTTTCATGCATGATTGTGCAGCAGTGTACAAAGCCAGGTCCATATGGACATGCTTGGGTGAGTTTAGTATGAAAGAACTTGACTGATCCATGTAGATCCCTGACCTCAACCCTACTGAACACCTTTGGGATGAACTAGAATAGATTTTGTGAACCAGGCCTTCATGTCCAACATCAGTGGCTGATCTCACAAATGCTCTTTTGGATGAAGGGGGCAAAATTCCCACAGACACACTCCATATCGATGCCTTTAGTTTTAAAATGTCATAAAAGTTAATGTGGGTGTAAAGGCTAGGTGTCCCAGGTACATATAGTGTATAGGACAGGTGGGGACCCTAACCCAGCATGGGGAGAACATGCAAAAACCGCAGAGGGGGAATCTCTCTGAAGGTATGAGATTGTAGTAACAGCCACAGGATTGCCCTACCATCCCTTCAGATCTCTCTTGCTCCATTTCAGTGTTTGCTCAGAATCCTTACTATCTTACTGAACTTCCTCCTTTACTCCATGGATGTCAAAGCCATTGTAAATGGCCCCTCGCGTGCGTTTATACTTGATCCTTGTCTCATTAGTCATTGTGTAATTACCCTCCGTCTGTGAGCCTTGCCAGTTATTGTGTAACCTCCCTGCATTTTCCCGTCTCTGTGTTGTTGGTACTATTTGTGCAGCCCTTTTGAGGAAATGTTATAAGGAGCAACTTTGTGTCAGTTTGGCACTTCCTGTTATTATTCCCCATTCTCAGTAATGAGAAGGCTTGCTTGCAGTTGTTATCAGTTTATGTTGCAAGGTGAGCAGTATCTAGTTATTGTAGCATTTTCGTATGTTTATGCTGTTAAACATGTCAGCAGCTTTGCGATATTAATTAGCTAAAAGGTACATAGCCTCTTGACTGATGCTCACTTTTACCGGGAAGAATGTTCCCCTCAGCCTCTCTTCTAGTAATGAGGTGACACATTTGATGGGGTGCAGGTGTGCATATGCATCAACATTCCAGGTCCAACTGGAACTTGTTCTGAGCACATTGATTATATTATTCAGCCAGAGAGAAGGTATCACAAAGTTCCCTGTGAGAAATTACACATCATAATTCTCCATATGGTGTAAAGGTACCAGTACCTATATTTGTTTTTCAAGAACGTCATTTATTATAATT
The DNA here is from genome assembly GCA_026779585.1 of Mormyrus proboscirostris. Lineage (NCBI taxonomy): Eukaryota > Metazoa > Chordata > Actinopteri > Osteoglossiformes > Mormyridae > Mormyrus > Mormyrus proboscirostris. Next base: position 10,235,675 of record JAODKF010000055.1, on the reverse strand, counting down.
CAGTGCTGATTATTCTATATATTCAGACTTTTGTGGCTGATGGTTTTTCAGCTTAAAAATAAAAGCATATTAAGCATACCTGTGTAAATATGATTAATGGTATGTAGTTCATCTCAGACAGTGAGGCTGTGCTATGTACATCCGTCTCAGCAGGATAAAATAAGCAGTACCATCCAGGAAAAACGGACTCAGGCCATTTGTTAAATAAAAAACATTAGATTTATCAGGAGTGGCCTTAATCACACTGTCTTCTGTGATTAATCATTAAAATTTACAAATTGAATCCCCAAATTGATGCAGAATTAAGACAAAGGGGACAATATGGGTCAGCCTCAAGAACTCATTGCTATAACAATTTTCTCTTTTTTAAAATTTGAAGACAGACTCAGTTATACAACTTAATTGTTTAAGCTGTCAATTTTATCTCCAGGATAATCAGTCAGTGTTATATTACCATTTTTTTGTAAAAAACATAAGCATTTCATAAAATACAGGGCAAGAGTTAGAGATGAAATAAACTGCAAAACTAACCAAAAAGTTGAGCAAAAATACATACAATTTTTTTTAAATGTTTATTGTTGGTTACATGCAAACACAAGATTTTAAAACATTTTCATCTAGTTGCGTGTTCTTTGATTTTTTGACTACCTATTTGGGATAAAGAGTAACAAATGACTTAATATATCTAAAAAAGTTATGTCAATTGATCGTCACAAAAAACTATTTCATTATAATTTTTATTAAAAACTCAGGTTTGTGAAAATAACCCATAACGTCCCATAATTCCTTAATTCGTGATTTTTATTCTCATTGCATAGAACAATGACACATGGCAGCATCTCCCACAGCATAATGCAATATCAGTAAATAAAGCACAAAGTAATTTCAAGAAGGAAGCAAAACCAGCTTAAATATATCCACACAGAATGCAGACAGCAGATTCTGGGAAATGAGGTAATCAGTAAATGAAATGTTGTTGCAGGTGCAACTTAAAGTTTTAGTTCTATCCTCCAATCATAGAGAAATCAAGAACTTCCGTTAATGGTCTAATCAAACTTCTGAACGGCGGGAAAATGTAATCTAAGTAACACTGTCAATGGCATGGTTAATAGAACCATATTGGCAGACATTTCCAGAACTGCTTATCTGCGGGGTGTCAGGGGCAGACAATGACAGAGTACTTACAAAATGCACAAAACAAAAAAAATGTTGCTAAACAAAGGTGATAAACAGGCAAGAATAGGAACAGTTAAAAACCAGAACAGGGTTAAAACTCAGAGGCAAATGGGTAAAAGTACAAAAGCATGAGGCATACACATGATCAAAAACAGAATATAGTCAAATAAAGAGCACAACAATCAGCCAAAAAGCATGAGACAGAATCAAAAACAGCATGGAACAACTACAGTAAACACTACAAAACACAGACATTACAAGAAAGGACTGGGTAGAACAGGGCTAAATATGGCTGTATATATTGAGATAAAGATGAAACAATCAAGGTAAACTAGACAACAGAAACTGGTCGGTTATATGGGGGTCAATAGGGGGAACAGGAAGTGGCTGCAAGGGATTCTGGGAACTTCAGTCTGCTATGTGCAGCCTGTGATGCTGGGATTTTCATGAACAACTAGTTTTTAAACGGAATGATGCGGAAAACAAAAATAGCACATATTGAAGAGTTGTTCTGTGGATGGAAATGCCTTCCATCATTGGTGCTCAAGGTTTCCAGTGGAAGATCCATCCAATCCTCTTGATGGGAGGAGCTTAGCTTTGAAACAACTGGCCATGTCTATGTATCTAGCACGAGAGAGATGGTTTGTTACTCTCCTCCTGTTTACTGTAATCGTCCCCCTCTGGTAACCAAACAGGTAAGAAGTACAAGCATATACATTAAGATGTAGGTTCTCTCTCTGTATAAACACACAGTTAGAGTTTGGATAAGTTGGCCTAGAGTAGTCAACCCCAGGATCTAGTGTGCCTCCTTGTTTTCACCCAGCCATCCATGTTAGTCCTATGTTTGCTTCCCAAACAAAACAAGACATGCCCAAGGAACAAAACAAGTGGGGCCCACCTGGGATGTTTCCCATATTGTTTAGGATCTGGGTGTGAATAACTGTATTGTAGACTAGGTGGTTCTGTTATTGGCATTCTTGTGAGGAATGGCATTGTGTGACTGGGAAGCGTTTGTTATTTTGCCTGGGACTTTGTTGTAAGGATGACCTGCTGGCTGTGGCTGCTGACTATGGTATCCAGGTACCAAAATACGCTTCAAAAAAGGAAATAAAGAAGTGCGGACTTACGTAGTACGATACATCGTTAAACGACGCAGGTGTTTCCCGAATCCATAGTTCGAACGAACGTTCGCAAACACTGTCGTTAAGTTGTGTAGTTCGAACTACGGAAGTCATAACTAACTAACGTGGTTCGGACTACTGTGGTACGACGGTTTCGAGAAACAGTCGTTGTTCAGATGTTGGTTAGTTTGAACTACCATAGTACGATGCATCGTTAATGCTAACTTCCGTCGTTGTTCGAGAAACGCACCGCAGAGCGGGCGGAATTTGATAAGAGCGCGGAGCGGCTTTTTAAATTAAGGTTGGAGCGAGCGCTTTGTCTCGCTCCAATTTCGTTCTAATACCACTCACACGACAATTAAAGAGGCGTGCACAAATCTACCCAGAATTGACCTCTACAATTATCAAGACTGCTAATTGGCCGAGATGGCAAAGTATTTCACAAAGGAAACTGATTGATCATACAAGTGTACTATTCTTATCAAAACATACACATGACGATAATGTGGAGCAAGAACAACAATCTGGTGAAACTGTTTCAGTGAGTAAAGATTCACTTTGGAATCACTTCTAAATATGAAAGTGTACTACGCGAACAGGTGGAAGCCAGAGCAAAACGTGAGCAAGTTTTATATGGTTGTAGCATATCAAGTAAATATAAAAGCCTATTGCCAATCAAATAAATTAGTTGTCATTCAAAGTAGGTCTAATAAGAGTTTTTAAATTTAAGTAACGTAGTCAGTGAAATTTTAGAGATCGAGAGACGCAGCAGCATTAACAGAAAAAATGAGGAGTTTAAAACGTGAATGCTTAGCCTGTATATTCTTTAGGCTATTAAACCCACTGATTCCTTTATTTTTAAGCCTATTTGTGTGGAATACCATACCCAAACCTGTCCATTGTTGCCTATAACATGTTATTTAAAAATAAATATTTTTTGTTCTGAGTGGCAATGTTACCATTGCTCATATTTATTTGTGATATAAGGCTTCGGTTTAAAGTGACATTTGTTAGGCATGCAGATTATTGTCCCTCTTTTAAACTGGAGCGAGCGTAGAGCGATTTGACTGGAGCGGAGCGAGGAGCGGTGTTGATCGGAGAGGCTTAGTGCGAATTAGAGCGGAGGAGCGGGTGGAGCCAACAGCCTCGTCAGCGAGGAGCGGAAATTCTCACGGCTCCTCTCCGCTCACAAGGTCTGCTGGTGATGTAGACAATGCTGCTGGCATTTCCATTCCAGGAAGGCCTGCTGCTGCTCCACGACTATGTATGTCCAACACTGACCTTTTTCTATTCAGCGGTTGTTTGATCAACTTTGTACATCCTAGTAATGCTATAGTGCAATCATCTGTAATGTTCTTTGGTTTATATGACAAGAAATTGCATTTCTTGATAAAGAAATGATAAAAGCATTTTTAGTAACATTGTTACATTGACAGTGAAACACTGAAGCAGATGGTTGAGGAGGTATAAAGAAAAGCAGGAAAAAGTTAAGGAGGAATTAAGGAATGTTGGTTGTGTGAGCCTCACATCTGACATGTGGACCTCAGTCAACATGGATGCTTTCATGACGGTCACATGCCATTTCAGTGAAAAGGGGAAGCTAGCAAGCAGATTACTGGGTGTAACTAAGTTCCCCCAGGTACAAACTTCAGAAAACCTCAAAGAAGCAAAGCAGCTCATATCTGAGTGGGGCCTCCAAGGGAAAGTAAGATGTATTATTACAGACAATGCAGCCAATATGATAAAGTGTAGCCAATGGTAAGGCTAATAAGAATAACTCATATTCCATGTTTTGCCCACACTGAATTTAATTATAAAAAAGGCCATAGAAGACACTACTGGCCTGGCTCTTGTCCGGGAAAAGGCAAGAAAAATTGTTGGACTGTTTAAGTGAAGCACAACTGCACTGGCTCATGTTCAGGGACAGCTTGGAAGGCCACAGTACAAGACTCTCCAGGAGGTAGAGACACGCTGGAACAGTACTTATTTAATGTTTCAGCGTCTATGACTAAAGAGAGCCTGTTAAGCTGCTCTGACAAATCTGAGGACAGACATCACTCCTCAGTGCAGTGACGAACTTGAGGTAAATCAGTCAGTCTCTCGAAGTGCTGAATGTTTTTTTTTTTTGAAGTCACACAAGAACTGTCAGCAGAGACAACTGTAACCTGCTCTAAGGTGTGTTTGTACACGTCTGGGCATATAACTTTGTGAAATGCATAGTACAAAGTGTAACGGCTAAATGCCTTCAGCATTTAATGATAATGGTGATGTGTTTTTTGTTTTTTTTTTTTAAAGGTCATACCACTCTTCAGGAACCTACAACATGCTAACAGGTCACATCCATTAGTAGTGACTCTGGGACAGAAACTGCTGGACACTTTGAGCCAGGCCATAGCAACATTTCTGGATCCAAGGTTCAAAACTCTTGCGTTTGACAAAGTCCAGGAGGCCCAGAGATATGTCACCGCAGAATGTGCAAAATTGATTGAAGCACCCCCTCCACCACCAACGATGGCACAGCCAGTAGCAGATGACCGAGCTCCTGGACCCAGCAGACAGCCAGAGCAACCAAAGGTTTATTTTTATTACCTTGTTTAATTTGTCGTACTTTTTGTGCAAACACATAAGGCATCACCTCCTTTATTCTGCCAACTTTATGCAAAGTCTGGCAGGTCTTTGACCATAAAATGTGCCAGGCAAGACAAAACCCTACAGCAGATGCCATGGTGGAAGTTTAGCATTTCTTAGCTGATGGATATCTGGATAGAGGTGAAGGCCCAATTGCATGCTGGGAGCAGAAGTCCAGGGTCTTTCCCCACCAGTTCAAGCTGGCACAGGTGCTCCTGGATATTCCAGCAACATCTATGTCATGTGAAAGAGTGTTTTCAAAAGCTGGTCAGGTAATGAAATTATTCATTCTTCCCTTCTTTGCAAAGTGTCTTTTAAACAGGTGCCACTTCATTTCAGGTAACAGACAAGAGGAGGAACCGGCTAAAGCCCCAAAACATGGAGAAAATTCAGTTTGAGTAAAAACCTTTAACACTGTTGTCTGAAACTGGGTTTTTGCACTGTTCTATTCTATACAAATTAATTACAACTGAACCATTACTATAACCTACTCAATATAAACAAACCTAGATAGGATGAGTATTCTGTAGTATGTACAGGAAGATGGAATAGCCTGCTAGGCATTGGTGCTGGTCGCACCTTCTCTGGTGCCCACGGGTCAGCTGCAGGGTCGTCAGCCAGGAACCACCGATCAGCGTTTCGCTCCTTTAATCCTGGAACGTCTCCTGGTGGTGGAGACGTCTCCCTGTCACCCCTGCAGCTGTTATTGGGGTTAGTTGTTCTTTCCCCAGCACTTTGGCTCCTCAGCCAAAGCCAAATACTCCCCTTCTCAGCCTCCTCTGCCAGCTCTTTGATTGGTTCTTTTAGGTTCCCTCCGGTCACTCCTACGTCCCTCAGAAGGTGAATGTTTGACAGCCCTACATAGCCTCAGCATCCAACTTCCACTGGCTAGATGGTAGTCTTCCAGCCAACCATCTGGCACTCAGCAGCCAACTTCACTATACTGTAATGTGAGGGTTTAATTAGCTGCTTAGATTCATTAATTTAATGAATCTATTTTAATTTAGTAATAGCTAGCTACATGAAATAAAAAAAATTAAGTGTTTCTTATAGTGTCTCTGCCAAACATTTATATGGACCCCTCTGAGAAACCCTTGCTCACCCTTTGGCCCCCCCTCAAATAAAAAAGTCTAACTAACCACCGTAGTTACTCCTCCGTAGTGAGGCTAGCTTGCTAGCGTGGCTTAACCAATGTGAAAATACCAAACTTAAGGAGTACAAAAATGCATATCCAGCAATATTACTCAAACAAGAAACATCTTACTTGCCTTCATAAAAATGCAGAGAGCAAACACGCATGTAGGGAGATATCGTGTTGAACGTGATCGCCTTCCGTCTCACCGCTGCGACCCAAGCCACCCGACGCCTCTTCATTAGCTACTACCTGCTGTCCATATCCTCTTTTCCAAGTGAGAATCTGAAAAAAAGTCTTACGTTGCGGTCCACCTTTCTGCTGTGATGTAGTACGACAGCCTTTCACACAGCACAAGTATCCCATTTTACGAAGGATAATGGCGGACGCAAACGCGTGCTCAAGTTATACAGTATACCTCAAAAGGGTGATTCGACCCACAATACACTGCGAGTATAGCGAGTGATGTCAACTGTCAAAGACCGATTGTCTGGCGGCATCGGGCAGCAATAATCCCCCAGTAGCATTTTCAGCATAGCATGGTGGAATGAGAGGTGGCTAAATATGCTCCATTATAGAGGCCACTAAAGTGGACGTGCAGACTGATATTAGTGCAAGAGAGGTTTCGCGATCATACACCAGAGACATGAATAATCTAATGTTTTTATGATTCGTACTAGTTGAATTACGGTTGGCAAAAAGCTATCACACGCTAATTGTAGATATAGAATACCTATGACAGAATAAAAATAAATCAAAAAGAAATTATATTGTATTATGCACATTTGATAGTTCGAGCTTCGTGACATTCGAAACTTGCAGCAGTAGTATATCAGTAGGTTTTTATTCTGCCGTATTTGCTATAGCTAGTGTTTTGAACCGGTTCGAAACAATGTTTCAAATGTTTCGTAATTGTTTTGACGATTCGAAATTGCCATCTCTAGTTTTTCCAACTGCCACACTTGTTTTCACATGGAAATGGTTGTTGTGATAATACATTGGATGGATGGACTTAACATGAAATTGACGTGAAGTTTTGATAATGATTCACCCAACATGACTCCACATGCCTTAGCTATGAAGTTCATTGGGCATTTTAGTAGCTGAAATGGAAAATGAGCATTCTGTGGTATGCGTATTAATGAACTACTGTGGAGAGTATTGGAAACATGGATGCAGCATATGTCTGATTATTCAGATTAGAAGAGTTTAGGGCAATATATTATTTATATATTGCTACCATTGTAATGATGGAGACTGATATCCAATCACAGCACGATCCACAGTCATTTAACAAAGCTAAAATCTGACGACAATCATGAATACAGGGAAGGGGTTGAGAAACATTCTGGGCAAGCATGGAGCCCAAAGGTTGGTAATACAGGCCTGAACCCTGGATCGGGAGCTGATTTGAGGCTGTGACAATCAGTCATATTGTTTCATTTAAGAAAATCTAGTATTCTTGTACTTAATAGAAACAGCTTCACACAACTAAAACTTGGTCTGGGAGACCAAGGAGCAACTCCTTGGTCTCCCAGATCTTGGTAGGGATCTAAAATTGTTACACATTAGTAATTAGTAAAAGTTTTCATTTATGCCTTTCAGCCAGCTTGACTGTGTTTTTGAGCTACCTATTTTTAATGATGGGGCTGCGTCACGGACTCAAGGATTTCTGTCACGAGGGTGAGACGTGGTACAGGCAGGAAAGAAGTGGACGATCCAGTTAATTTACAAAAGAAAATGGGGAACACTACAAAACAAAAACGGACCGCAAGGGGCCAAAAAGCAAGAGGAAAAACAAAGACCACATACACCTACAGTTCTAGGTACAAGGCAACAAAAAGGGCAAGCAACAAAGTACAAATATAAAAACGCTGGGTAACATCTAACATTCTGAAATACAATAAGCCACTAAGGAACTGACCTAAGGCAGGAACATAAACAAACCAAACCGGGTAATGACACAGGAGGAGTGAGACATGAAACAATTAACCAATCAGGGAGGATGCAGGACAACGAGTAAAACACAAGGACTGGTGCAAGAAAACAGGCAACAGCTGAAACCAAATTAAAATCAAGGAACTATGAGGTCAACAGGGAAACTAAAAAACTGACAAAGAAACAAGGAGACAGAATCTAACAGTGAGAAAATGATGAAGGCAGGTAAAACAAACCAAGGCACAAAGCAAAAAACCATAACAGAATATAAAATCACAAAAACAGAGGAACTAGAAATACTGATACAAAACGAAATACTAGGGGGGAAAAAAATCTACAAGATACAGAAACAGATTTTAACACACAACTGAGGGGTTTACTGAATACAATACTAAGATAATAAAAATGGAACAGAAATACAAAACAGAACAGAATACAAGCAGGGCAATCTTTCAAAGGGAGACACATTAGAAAAAACACAGAACAGAAACCCATTAATGAGAAACAGATGAGGCTGGTCAGAGACCATGCAGCCTCAAACCCATGACTAAAAGTTGTAGTCTTTCCTGCAAACTCCACGGTAGTCCAGGGAGCAGGGGAAACACACAAGGGTCGAAAGGCAAAATGACCAGCAATGCCTGCTGGCCACATGGAGAAGGGTCACAAAGGGAACCGACCCTGACAGCCGTTGCCATATGATTATCTGATAAAACTACATTAACTGAGTTTCCTTTCAGGATCGGTACCTGTATTGTCCTGTTCTATTTATTATTTCCTTGTTTCGCCAGCAGGTGTCCTGTTTTTTTCTGCATTTAGTACCTTTCACTGTCCGTTGTGCGTTTCTCTGCTCCCTTGACCTGCCAGTACTTCTGTAACTTTTTGCATTTTCCTTGTTTCCAGCCCTTATTTTTTTTTCCCTGAGTTTTGTCATGATTCCACTTTAGCCTTTGTTAGTGCTAGTCATCTCCTGGCCTTTGGTCCCATTACAAAAAAATCCCCTTTGTCTGTAACCACATTTTAGTTTGTGCATTTTTCCCACTGATGCAAGTATTTCAGTGGCATTCAGGCCAAAGAAAATATTATGTGTTGCACAACCATTCCCTCTACATCAGCTCAAAACTTAAAATCAGACACAGGTATCCCCTGATTTACGAACTTTCAGTTTACGCCACTTTTATGAAAGACCTACATTAGCAATTGTTTTCACTAACCAAAACAAAACCAAAGTGAATTTTTGCTTTTATAAAAAATGGAGAAAAACAAAAATAGTGTAACGCTGCTTTTGGAGTCTCAGCGTTAACTTGTGTTTCAGGCTGTGGGTACAGAGACAACATACCGTGTTAAACATAGAAGACGGACGACTTATTTTTTTGCGCCCATACAGAAAAGTAGAACACCTGGGCCTGTATTCACAAAGCTTCTTAAGCCTAAAAGTTGCTCCTAGTGATGAAATTCTAAGAAAAATCTTAGAATTATGGCATTTTCCTAGAATTCCCCCTTAAATTTAGGATTAAATCTTAGTAAAGATAAAAATGATTCACAAAACATCTTAGCCCTAAAAACAGCTCCTAAGGTAAAATTTGTTAAGAGTAGAGAGGAGGACTTTTAAGAGGCTTAAGAGTTTCTATAGCAGAGGACAAAATGGCGGACAGAAGAAATATTCTCCAAACACTGAATGATCGTGAGTTAAGTAAACGCTACAGATTGGATCATGATGGGATAATGTTTGTGGTCGAACTTATTAGAGATGCGCTCACATCTCCCACTCAACGTAGTAATGCCATAACGCCAGAAATTAAAGTGATTACAACACTGAGGTATTTGGCAACTGGAAAAATGCAACAGTGCTGTAGTGATGACTAGTGTCTGTCACAACCATCAGCAGAGTGATCACACAAACTATTGAACCGCTTTCACAGTCTCATATAGTGAAACAGTTAATTTCATTTCCACTGGACGTTCGCACTCTGCAGGCTCACAAAAGGGCATTCATGGACATAGCGGGGTTTCCCGGTGTAATTGATGGGACACACATCTGCATAATCGCACCATCGGAAAATGAAGATGTTTTTGTCAACAGAAAGAGGTTCCACAGCATCAATACACAACTTGTTTTCAGTGCAGATTACAAGATTTTAGACATTGTTGCAAAGTGGCCAGGCTCAACACTTGATGCCAGGATACTGTCCGAGAGTGGCCTGAAACAGCTTTTTGAAGGACATTATGTGCCAGTTGACTGTCATTTGTTAGGGGACAGTGGCTATCCATGCAAACCATGGCTCCTCACACCCAATTACCTCCACCCAGACCCAGGACCACAGCTAAACTACAACAGGTACTAAACAGTAGACTAACAGTGAATCATTGTGCATGAAAATAAAGTGTAGTT
>JAODKF010000055.1:10209307-10219713 GCA_026779585.1 Mormyrus proboscirostris | reverse complement strand
AGTCTGGGGAAGACTGACTCTGACAAGGACTAAATACACTAGACAGGTTAAACTAAACAAGCAACAGGTGATCACAATCGGAGAATCACACGAGGTAAAGAGGTGTTCGTGGCACACAGGAGGATCGGATGGAGCTGGGCGTGACAATTATATAATTATAAAAATATTTACAAAGGCACAAAAGCCGCGCAGTTTTTCTCCTTAAATGGCCCAAAAAATACAACCCAAAATGAAAAACCATGGAAAACTCCAGAATAAGGCTTCTGGATATCGATATTATAAAGCGCATTAGAAATGTATTAAAGAGTATTTCAATTTTAAAACAATATATAGAGCAATATGTAGCATAACCTCCATTGTGCACTTTCATGAGGAGTAATGCAGCAAACAGAAATATAAATAATTATGGGGTTGTAGTGGATGCCTACATGCAATACGCAACAAAACTATTTTCAAAATGCAAAGAAAATTTTAAAAAAGCTCCATCAAAGTGGGGAGTCTCTGGGTGCCATCTTTCCCCTCACTAGAGTGTCGTTAGCGCTGTTGATAATTCCCCCTGTCAGGTCATAATCAATTGTAATCTGAAATTGTTTTCACATTAGCTTTAGCTACTATTAAACTGCTGTAACCCATCTTTGCAGTACCAGGAGCAGACATGTTGGAAGTCATAAACTTTATGTCACTCAGCAGTTGAGGATTTCCACCGAAATGTCTCGGTCAAGTCAAAGTTACTTGCATTGAGCTCCCTGCTTTACGTACCCAGTGAAATAGATGTTTTTTCTGGACATCTGGGAACGGTGCCTTATTTTTTTTGTTAGCTGCAGTCAGGGGGCACTAGTCAGGGGGAGGGGGAAGGGGGGGTGGAGTTAGGGTGATTCCAAGGCCCCCCTGAGTGACAGGTGGAAATAACTGGATTGGTCTGGAATGGCGGTGGAGGCAATATGATATGATAGCTTATACCCAGTGGTAGATGCATATTACCTTAGAAATACTCGCTCAGAACCAATTGTTCTTTAGTCTTAACCTGCTCATTATCTAGCTAAAAAATCTGAAAGTAATAGAGTGGCAGAACATTTTGTTGCTTGCCGGTCATCATACTAAATAGCATAAAATTTGTATACGTGATTTTTCTATTATATAACCTTAAAGTTGTAACAAACTTTAGCAGCTGAGGCACAACTATTTTGGAACTATATGGAAATACATTGAATACTTACATTTGTGTCATGTGTCCTAATCGCCACCAGGAGGCAGAGTGCAGAGGAACAGGAGGCAGGAAGACAGAAAGCCAGTCGCCTGATTCTGCAGCTCCAGCATGAGACCTTCCAGAAGAGCTTGGCTCAGCCCATGCAGCGAGACCCCCCATGCCTGCACAACACCTCCCTCTACGCCCTGCAGAAGCTGCAGCCCTGGGGGGAGGACAGCGAGGTGGCCTCTGTCACCTCCGCTGTTTGACGGGTCTCGTTAAAACGCTCTCTGTCGCTGATAATCCAGCATCAGCTGAATTACTCAAGTACAGCCATTAGCACAGCGCTTTGGTACAAATCCTGCAAACTTACCAACTGCACAAATACTGTTGTCGCGTCGCTGAGAAGGGAATGGGTGCACAACCCAGATGCAAGGGACAAATAACTGATAATACCTATTAAGAAAACTAGAGATAGGTATGGGGGTGATTATGGGATGGTCAGTGCCCCCTGCTGGCCAAATGGATACACAATGGGCCGACGAGCGGGGTTCCGTCGACTGCTGGGTGAGCAAATGACCAAATAATTGGGTCAAGCACAAATGTTTGTATTCTCTCTCTTCTATGTGACAATGTGTATCTTGGCTTTTGGTCCTGTGTGATCCCAGAGTGAAATTTGCCTACTGCTTTGTACTAGATCAAATACTAATCTAGTTGCCTGTTTGCTTTATGCTAAAACGAGTACAATAAATTGATTTTTGTACATATTTGCAGAGAATCTCAGCAGACAGACTGCTGTGATGTTCATATGAGATTAATAGCTAAGTACGACAAATTTAAGCTAAACTATTCATCCTTTTCAAGGCTCCTGTTCTTCCACACAGATTTCAGTCACTAGCAGAACACGATTCTCTCACCAGGAGATGGGTGATATTGGTAAAGTGTCACTCATATATTGCCTTTATTCACGTTTCACTTTTCTAACGGCATCTCTCCATATTCTCTCCACTTGCATGAATCTCAAGTCGAAGTAGTTTATCAAATACGAGGAGTTTTTCACTGTTGTCAAAGTCATGAGAGCACGCTACCATTTATCAGACATGATCTCATGTCATGTGATTAAAATTGGCTTCGAAAGTTTTATAAAATTGTAAGACTGTTTGCCTAATAAGGTGAATAGATGAAAATGAGAACTGCATTCTGGGGCTTGTAGTTAACTCTAAAGTACTTAAATTAAACACAGCCTGAAATAATGGTCTGTTTGTGTCTTATTTGGATTATGCTGCTGCTTTCTGGAGATCTCACGCAAACAGAATGCGGGGGCGTCGCAGCCGGGTAGCGTCTCGCTGGCTCTTCTTTTCTCGAGAGAGCCCCTTTCATCGTACATCTCAGTCACCATTTGGACGTGACCTTGCCCATTTCCCGGCCGCATTCCTCTGCACTCATCCTGATTTGCTTTCTATACATGTGCTTACAGATATTTTCCAGTCTATTACTTTTTTTAGTCCTGCTAAATGCTGGCATTTCTGGTTTATGTGGCACCCTGGCATTGTGTGGGTACCTCGTAACGCCCTTGAACGATGCTGCTCTGGGAAATTTCCCATCTCACCCATTCCAAGATCTGCCTGTGAGTAGGTGCCACATCTGCGAGTGTCAGGAGGCATAAAGGAATCCCAAAAGCAGCTTCGGAGAAGGTTAAACCCCTAAGGGTACTTTATTGGCAAGGCTATAGCAGGAGAGTAGGTCCCGGTGCGGTCTTACCAGGGGTTCAGCACCACTACACACAGGTGTAAAGCATCACCATGGTTAACACTGGGAATAACACCTAACGGGAATGAAGCGTGGAACATGAGGGCATAGAAGAGCCAGCAGAGACCCCTGCTGGCCAAATAGGAGCAAGCCAGGACTGGTGGGGACGGGTCATGACAATAGAGGCCTATAGAGGAATTAAAACAGACTGTGGATCCTTGAGTTTAATTCCAAGGTGTGTATACCTAAATTAATGGCCCTGTAGCAGTATCCAAAATGCTTACAGTTTTGTTTCCCTTATTATTCTGGGTCTTTTTACCTGAACATATTCATGAAATTCTTACTATTACAAATATCTGTTTTTAAATAAAACACAAAAAAACCTACGCTGTTTAAGCAACTCTGAAATTTGTGATATCATCTGTAAAATGTACTGTAGATATGAGCTATTAGATACCCCTTCAGAAATCGCCACCTTATCATGGTGGAGGGCTTTGTGTGCCTCTTTGAGGCGTCTTTCTCTTGTTAGGCAGAGTGTGATTTCTCATGAAAATAGGACCAATTGATGATGTCAATACATAGTGAATACTTGCAAACTAAATGGGTTTAATAATTTTAAATATACTGTACCTATACTTGAATAGTTCCATCCATCTGCTTATCCTGCACTTACAGAGTGTGAAACAAGGTGAATAACACCCCCAGAAGGGTGAGATTTATTTATTCTTAGGAATGCAGTGGAGTTTTTTAGGAATACACAATCACACCATTATGCAGGACGTAGTGAGAGAGAGGCTGGGGTCACCTCACCAGCGGGGAAGTGATTCTCCCCCTGAAAAGGCAGCATGGTGGTGTGAAGGCAGCATCTCACCAGACATCCTGGATCTTCCTGGAGAACACCACCGCTCCGGTCTGCCAGATCCTCCCTTCACTTGGTGGTTTGCTAGCTTCCCATACCTGGAAAGTTACCCCTCTTTTTGGCTGCTTTTGGTTACTCTGCATTTGAATAGCATATTCTTATGGCCAGTTTATATGTCACTTTTCGTGCTACGGATGCTTGTGCGTGAGGCAGCCTGAGTTCATACTATGCTTAGGGCGGTTGCGGATGGTTGCGATGGGTGCGTGTGACAGCAGTGATATTCCACCAGACCACGAGAGGGCAGATGTATTGCCAACAAACACAAATACAAGCAGTGCAGTGAAATGGGCAAACTTTTATTAACATATTATTTAAATTATTAGTCTAGATTAGTGTCGATTAGTTTATTAAGGTATTTACATTACATTGCAGTTTTTCTCAGTTGCTTTCATGCAGTTTCCTCATCAGAAGCACCATTCTCACCACTCTTAATGCAGTTTCCATAACAGTAACACAGTCTCCCACACAAATTAGCATTTCTCATCTGACTTTGACAATTCAGCAAGAAATTGAAGAATTGTCTTCAATTGAAAATAAATGGAATTACATTTTCTCAGACAAGAATCAGTTGAAACACAGAGAAACACACGTTCGCAGTCTTACATCACAGGGGCATGTCATGCCACTGAATTGCATTCACACAGGCATATATATATATAGATGCTCAGGTTCCACATAGAACTGAAAATGAAGCAGGACGATGTGAAAGGACGTGGTGTCCGAATGGCAAGAGGGAGAGGAGCACGCAGAGGACAAGAAGGGCTCAAGGAAGACAACCGAGTAGATATCAGAGGGACACTCCTGAAACACTTGTAGACGTGGCAGGAACTTAAAAGGTCAGAGGGCCACGGTAGATGTCCCAGGCTGGCAATATCACAATGTGTGCTGCTATTACAGAACATGGAGTCATTCACAATGCAGCCACCACTGGGCCCTGCAACACTGGCCAACTTCTTCAGGTTTTGGATGGGCTCTATTCCAGAAAATGCTAGGGGGGTTTGTGAGGGCCAACACGCCATGCTATGTTGTGATTTTGGACAATGTACATTTTCACCATTCAAACCATGTGAGGGAATGGTTTGAAACCCACCAACAAGTAATGATGATATTCCCGCTGCCTCATTCACCATCCCTCAACCCCATCGAGGAATTCTTCTCTGCTTGGAGGTGGAAGGCATATGATTGCAGGCCCGATGATCATGTGTCATTCCTGGAGGCAGTGGATGCTGGCTGTGGGGACATCACACCTGAGGATTGTCAGGCCTGGGTGTGGCATGCCAAAAGGTTTCTCCCGCTTTGTCTCAGAAGAGAAAAATATCAGGTGTGACGTAGACACAATGATGTGACCTAACAGGGAAGAGAGACTGGACGCCCCTTGAGGGATTTCACGGCACATCTGGGTTCCCCCTGCTTTAAACCAGGGGGTGTGTAAAACAGTAATTTGATGCAGGTTTATCCATCTATACATATCTGTATAAGTGTACTACATATTGTAACATAATGCAGTACAGTAAATGTATAATGTTCAATTCCACATTTTTGTGTATATTTTCTGTTACTTGGTTCTATGCTTTCTCAGTTACAGTAATTATCTGTAAATTTACAAATGTTTCATGTTACATTTTATTCAGTTTTTTTCTCTAGATTTGAGTAAGAATTGAATTTGCTGAGAATGGTGTTTCTGATGAGGAAATTGCATGACAGCCACAGGGCAAGGTAATTTGAAATCATTACTGTTTTCTTTGGGGCAGAGAACCATCTAGTGGAACCAAAAAATACAGGAAATGGTTCATGAAGCGTCATTTTGTCCTTCACTACTGGGCAGTATGTCATTTTTACTGTTATATTGACATATTTTCAAAATGAAATAGCAGATGACAGAATACCATTTACTTTTCTGGACTGTTAAATTGGAGCTTAGGGTGTTCCTTCCTGGTTGTAAACAACACAAGCATAGATAGATCAAATAAGAACATCGGTTGTGACGCTACACAGAATCCCAGAATCCACAGCAAAAATCAAACAGCACAGTTAGCAGCGTCTCACGGGGAAGCTGACGCAGGGGAAAGGCCAGGAATCATTGTTATTCGCTTTATTTTCTCTTAAAACATTAACAAACATTCACCTTCAGTTTTAAAATCAGTGCCATAAACTGATTAAAATGCTGATGGGTGACATAGTGGAGAGAGGATTTCATGCTGAGGTGGTTTTATCGGATAGTTATAGGCCCTGAGTTCTCTGCACCTCCAGCTGCATGGATCCCTCCACACGTGGACCTTATTTTCCCTCCTTCAGCCCAGATGTTTCTCACCCTCCAGCCCCCACCTTTGCCTTGGACCCTATTGCCTGCCATCTCCTCTAGCCCATCTCTCCTACACAATCCCCTGCACCTACCCACCTGATTCACTAATCCCTTACAACCGGCACATTCCCATTGAAGCGGGCTCGTGTGAAAAAACCCTCACTTCACCCATGACATACTGAGAATTATCAGCAGACTCGCTACACTCATTCCTGTCCAAAACTGTTGAACGCGCTGCACTCAATCAAATCTCGGAATTTCTATTGAAGAACAACCTCTTGGACTGAGTTCAGTTTGACCTCAGATGTGGACATTCAGCCCGGCTGTGGATACTCTACCACCCACAAGAACTGCGTCCCAGTCATCTGTCCTGATCCTGCTAGACCACTCTCCAGCCTTCAACACGCTAAATCACCGAATCCTTCTGGCCAGTCTCTCTCAATGGATGATCGCACGGACTGCGCTTTGCTGGTTTGAGTCCTATCTGTGTGACAGATCATTGTGCAGAGGAGCCCAAGTCACAAGCGTGTCATAAATCAATGACAAAAAGGGCCCTCCGCAGTGATACGACCCTGCATCACACACATAAACCGTGAAAAACTAGAATAAAATAAACACTACGATTCATAATCATAAGCGTATTATCCATTCACGTAAATCTTCACAGGGCTATAATTGTGTTTATATTAATGTCAAAAAAATAAATGCATTACACGAAGGTAGTATACACAGCAAAGGAACAGCATACCGTCTGCTCCTCCTGCTTAGATATTCGGGTGACATTAGTACTTCGTTCACACTCTCCTTTGCGCTTCCACGCTTCACTCCGTAATGCAGCTCCTTCTGGCTCCAGAATTTGCAGGATTAGACCTTCTTTGAAATGTCTTTCTTCAATTTCTTGTCTTTCTTCAGTTCGTCATTCGGGAGCAGCCAGAAAAAACACTGACCTCACAGGCTAATGTTTACTTTAGTCACTTAAAAATCACCTGAAGAAAATACAATGCAGTCAGCCGCATTCTTAACTCATGCCTACCTACACCCATCTTGACCCATTTTGCAGACGCAAGTTTTGCCTGCCTATTACCCAGATATTTCCACAACCAGAGCTTCTATAGAACCACTAACTGAATAGCACATTATGCATATACTCCGTCACCTTGAATACACTAAATCTAAATTCCCACTAGGTGTCAGTGTTTACAAAGCATAGAGTCTGAGCTCTGAACGAAGCAATACTGCATAACATTACATATACTTGGACTCCTATGACAATACGCGGCGCCTGTATCACAAAGCAGGATTTGTGCTTTTCTAGATATCGTGTTGTGTTTAAGGGTAGTTTGGGCTAAATGTAAGTGAGTGAAGATAAAGTGTCTCCTCCATGTTAACAAAGGCCTGATACTTTTTACCTTGTGGGGACATTTTCCTGACTTTGACTCAATTTTCAAAAAATCTGTTATACATAAAAAAATAAAATATACTAAAATAGCCAGAATTGTTGTACTTTGTTTGGTTTCTTGTAGTTCAGGATAGGGTAGGGCAAGGGTTAAAGTTATCATAGTCGGGATTAGGGTTTTGCCCATAGAAATGAATGGATGGTCCCCACAAAGACATGCGTCTTTGTGTGAGCGTGCGTGTGCTGAAGAGAAAGCAACGCTCTGCATGAATGGCCAAGCAGAGATCATGGCCTGACTGTGTGCATACCTGCTCCTGGAGTATCAGCCCTCGCCTCAGGGAAGAATTATCCCCCGGGATCACTCCCCTTTCCTCTGGCTGCACTCGTCCAGACTTTTTAACTCCCAAGGCAATAAAAAGGGCTTTGTGCCCCCCCCCCCCCCACTATTATCTAGCCAATTTTAGAAATTTGTTGATCAGTGTATATTGATAATTCAACAGGACAATCCTGCAAAATGCAACTGTCACATTCTTCTTCATTTATTAAAATGTATGCAACACTTCAGACACAAGCTGGTCTTTTTTCTAAGGCTTTTTTCTGAGATATTGGACACTATAATTATGCCTGTCCTTTATGTATATGCATGTAATTCTGGGAGCTGCTTAAATAGTTGCGCCGCATACACGGACTTGGGAAAGCCGAGTTCCGCATTCCGTGACTGACGTCAGTTGGAGCCAATGAAAATAGAGGGTCATCCAGGGGTGGATCCAATTTCAGGCCCCCCCATTGGCTCTGCCACTGGTTTTAACAGGGGTTGGAAACCACAACCACAACACATTCACTGTGGTCCTGCACCTCCTCTGCATGGCAGGACCTACTGTATATGACATGGACGACACTACAGTAGCCATCACATACTCTGGTGGAGGTTGTTAAATTGTGGCATCATTGCCTTTCAAACATAAGTGCACAGATAGGCATTTCCTTGGATGAATTTCTGGGACAATCAGTCTGTCAGCTTTCTAAGGTGCTGGCGAGACGCGTATTAGATTGTGTAACTCAGCTGTATGCCAGAACATCAAACCCGTCCTCAGCAATGTAATCAAAATGTCTTTCGTCAAATGTTTCCAGATCAGTAAACATTCCTCAGCTGGAGCAGTAATACCATGCAATGTACAGAAAGCCTTAAATGGACAATCTATGGATGAAAAATAATGCTATATTGCTGAAAGACGTCATAACCATCTGTAACTGAATTATTAGAGGCATATTCTAGTGTAAAACCACAGCAGTAAATATTCTGAATGAAATGCATATAGAATGTAGTGAACTTAAGGATGTAAATTGTTTCAAAATACACAATGTTTTTTACACATAAGATTGTCGTGTTTTATACATTGAAACAATTCAATGGTGTGAAAAAGTGATTTCTTATTTTTTTGTATGTTTGTCACACATAAATGTTTCAGATCATCAATTTAAATATTTAATATTTAAATATGAATATTAGACAAATATGACACAAGTAAACACAAAATGCAGTTTTTAAATGTTTGTTCATTATTAAGGGGGAAAAAAATCCAAACGTATATGGTGTGAAAAAGTGATTGCCCCCTCTGTTAAAACATAAAGTCTGGGGTATCACATCTTTGGAAAGATGAGTTCAATTTGTTTAGCCACACCCAGGGCTGATTACTGCTACGCCAGTACTCAGTGAAGAAATCACTTCAAGAGGACCTGCCTGACAAAACGGCGTAGACCAAAAGATCCTCAAAAGCCAGACATCATGCTGCGATCCAAGGAAATTCATGAACAAATGATAAACAAAGCAATTGAGATCTATCAGTCTGTAAAAGGTTATAAAACCATTTCTAAAGCTTTGGGACTCCAGCGAACCACAGTGAGAGCCATTATCCACAAAGGGCGAAAACACGGAACGGTGGTGAACCTGCCCAGGAGTGGCCGGCCAACCAAAATGACCCCAAGCGGTGACAAAAGATCCCAGAACAACATCCAAAAACCTGCAGGCCTCACTTGCTTCAGTTAAGGTCAATGTTCATGACTCCGCCATAAGAAAGAGACTGGGCAAAAATGGCCTGCAGAGCCACGAAAACCGCTGCTGAGCAAAAGGAACATAAAGACTCATCTCAGTTTTGACAGAAAAGATCTTGATGATCCCCAAGACTTTTGGGAAAATACTCTGTGGACCGACGAGACAAAAGTTGAATTCTTTTAGAAAATGTGTATCCCAT
This sequence comes from Mormyrus proboscirostris, assembly GCA_026779585.1. Lineage (NCBI taxonomy): Eukaryota > Metazoa > Chordata > Actinopteri > Osteoglossiformes > Mormyridae > Mormyrus > Mormyrus proboscirostris. Next base: position 10,209,909 of record JAODKF010000055.1, on the reverse strand, counting down.
TACATCTGCCGTAAAAGTAACACAGCATTTCAGAAAAGGAACATCATACCAACAGTAAAATATGGTGGTTGGTAGTGTGATGGTCTGGGGCTGTTTTGCTGCCTCAGGACCTGGAAGACTTGCTATGGTAAATGGAACCATGAATTCTGCTGTGTACCAAAACATCCAAAAGGAGAATGTCCGGCCATCTGTTCGTGCCCTCAAGCTGAAGCGCACTTGGGTTCTGCAGCAGGACAGTGATCCAAAACACACCAGCAGGTCCACCTCTGAGTGGCTTAAGAAAAACAAAATGAAGACTTTGGAGTGTCCTAGTCATAGTCCTGACCTGAATCCGATTGAGATGCTGTGGCATGACATTAAAAAGGCGGTTCATGCTCGGAAACCCTCCAATGTGGCTGAATTACAACAATTCTGCAAAGATGAGTGGGCCAAAATTCCTTCACAGTGCTATAAAACAGTGGCCCCCAACCCCCAGGCCGATACCGGGCCGTGGGTCATGTGGTACCGGTCCGCGGGCTGCACAGAAAAAAAAAAAAAACTTTGGTCACGTGATATTTACCGCTAAAAATAGTCCCACAAGCTAGTAAGATGTATAAAAAGCA
>JAODKF010000055.1:10189513-10199951 GCA_026779585.1 Mormyrus proboscirostris | reverse complement strand
GCTTCCCCGATTGTGCCCAGCTGTTCCCCGTTAATTCAGCTTGTTTCATGTATATCAGTCCATGTCCTCCTCAGTCTATTGTCAGTCATTATTGTAATGTACGTCGCTGTTTGTCCCAGCTCCTGAAAATAAACCCTCGTTTACCCGTCACTCTGCCTGCCAGCCTCCTCCTCTGCTGCAGCTTGCCTGCTCGCCCGCCGCGGTACGTAACACTGATGTATTAAATGTGACGAAACACGTAATCAAGCAATTCAGCTGCGGTACATTTGCTTTGATCCACGGTGCACTGCCTAAATCAGACTTTACAACTTATTTATGGATTAATTTGTATTATCAATTAACCGTCAATATGCATGAAATGGAGCAATGGCATGTAATATGGATACGATGTAATAATTAATGTTAGACAGAAAGTGATCTTGAAAATGCAAAGGGGTGTGCATTGTCCTCCAGGTTCCCCAGATCCATGCACACTCCATAGGACGTGGCTGTTTCATTTGGTTTCAGAGCTATTAACCCTTTAGTATGTTGCCCCATTTCACTTTAAATGGGTGCAATATAATAATAACCACTACTGACAGAAATAATCTTAAAATCCAATGGGTGTGCATTGTTCCTTGTAGTCGACTGATAAAGGCGCACTTCACTAGATGTGCCTGTCTCGTCTAGTTTTAAAGTTATTAACCCATTCATGTATTGTCCCATTTCACATTATACGGATACAATCGAACATTCAAAAATAAAAATTCGTACCTAAAGCATTCTGGGAAACAAATGGGTGTGCAACAGTCGCTATGAGCCCAAAATGCTAAACCACCATGTCATTACAGCTGAAAGGACCTATTACAGGTATATTACCAATTAACACGATTTGGCACAAATCACGAAATGGTTTGAAGCGTAAAAATAATCGGTGTGCGTCGTTGTCTGTGTACTGGACATCACAATTCTGTCATTAAAAAAACCCACCTTGCTTCCATTAAAAGTTATTAAAGCTAGAAAACTGAATATGGAATATGAGACTAACTTATCCGCGGTTAATCTGTTCGTGTTAAACTAGCGTTACATAGTGAATGCTTTTTAAAGACAAAAGTAAACAGCAAAACTGTAATGACACGTTTATCAGTGCATGTATGTGCATGGATTATAAAGCACAATGCTGAGTAAGGCTGTCACTGTGTGCTGTGCCCTGACAAACCAATGCCCAACTGTACTTTAAGTTTAGAAACACTAGCAAGTGCGGTTTCTAACGTTTCACATGACGTCTGGAAGGATTTGTATAAACTCATTATATACCGAGCATGTGTTCTGTTTGCCACTTATATTTTATTTTAAATATGACCAACAAAGTTATGTTCAATAACATTTTTGTGGTGTTCTTGACTCTCTTCCTTTCTTAAACAGCTAAATTACTACTACAGTTTGGCAATGAAAATCGCTTATTACTGATTACATAAAACATTACATTTTTGTGGAGAAAAAAAAAACACTGAATGTGAAATATTGTTTGTTAAGCGAATGTGTTTACATCTGCGATACACTCAAAATGGCGAATGGCGGCGTGTCAGATGCAGTTCCTGACGTGTCGACAGTACAAAATCCACGTTGATTTTTTTGTAGTCAACGTCATTGTCGCAGGACACATATACGCGCAGCAGGCATCGCAGGGCACTTATACACATAGCGGGATGCCAGTGAGTCTAACTGCATGGCATGAGAAGCAGCATGCAGACTGCACACTGACAAAAGAATGTCATGGGAATGAATTATTTTATTTTTTTATTTGTGCATTTATCAGAATCAGTATCTTTATTATTCGCCAAGTACCCATTTACATGGAATTTCTTTTGCAGATGTCAGGATAGTATCAACCCAATAAAGGGTATAGTAAAAGATAAAGAATATACCAAGTAAAAACATAAAATAGGCTATACACAAACAAATTGCAAATAAAAGGATGCGCAATGCAACATGATAAAGTGCATATGTGCACTGACCGCAATAGTGGGAAACAGAAAGGGTTCTTATTCAGAAGGATTATGGTATGGCATGGGATGACCAGTATTTGTGTGCATTACAATGTGTGTAAAAAGTGCATGTGCGGCATTTTAAGGCAGAGGGATATCAGAAAGTTCAGAAGGATTATGGCCCCGAAGAAGGAAGCCTTGGAGGTGGCAGATGGTCCAAGTCTTTAGGGTTCTCACTCTTGGGGTGTTTCTCAATACCAAGAACGCAATGATCTGTGGTCTTGGCAAGACCGGTCTTGCTAACCTGCCTCCCAAGAATGAACTTGGTGTACAGTGAATCATGAGGCTGGTCTTGTTTGGCGAGGATGCAACCTATGTGTCCTTGATATTTGGGGTGGGAAAAAATGACATCTGGGGGATTTTTACCGTCCTCTGTATTTTTGTTCTTGAGTATCGGAAGTGGACTTCAGCGATGTGTAAAATGGGTACACAAACTTCAGCAACATAAAATGAGTGCACAGAAACACAAGTACGGTCAAGTACGCATACTGAGAAATAACCTTGGTCTCCGCTGAAGAAGGAAGAGTGAATGACCAGGGCGTGAGGGGTCACATCATGATTTTCCTCGCCCTCTTCATACTGGATGAGTAAAGGTCTTTGACAGTGGAGACCTGACAGTTGATGATTTTCACTGCACATCGCATTATTTGCTGCAACTTTTGCTTGGCGTGTGGAGATGCAGAACTGTACCAGAAGGTGATGGAGGGTGTGATGATGTGATGCGTAGAACTCAAACAGCAGTGCTTGGTGCAGTACATTTTTGCACTTTTATCCCAAGCAAAATCACTTTTGACCGATTTACATGAACAAATATCTTTTATGGGGTAATTTAACTTAAATATATTGTTAACTAGATTGTTAAATACATTTCTCAGGGGTGCTACAGGAAGGTTGAGCTTGGGATTCAGACAATGATTACTAATCCAAACTATTAACCAATAAACTGGGATTCAGAAGAGCCCATAATTATTTTTAGAATTAAACTGTGATTCAGCAGATCCTTGAATTAAAAAGGTGCCTTCTGTGTTAGTCACAGGCAGACCAGGAGTTACTTAACTATGTGCTCTGAAAGGTATCTGTACACTGATCAATTCTATCGGCACCCACAGCTCTGGAGGGCAGATGACGAATGTCCAAAGCCAACAGGTTTCCCTCCATCACTGTATTAATGTGGCCAGGCTGCGCTTCCCCAATCCACCGTGAATAAAAGCGAGGTGGAACTTGCCTCAAATGTAAACCTCCTTTGCCCGACGGGGAATTGCCTGCTGCTTTACCTGACTTCACCTGGATCAATAAAATGCTGATAAAGTATCCAACAACCTGTTCAAAATGGGCAAACTGCATAGCCAATAGCCATACAGCTCGTTTGGATGAGCATGCCGTGCAAATGATGCAATGCAACAACAATGATTGGCATGGCGCCAACACGCCAGGTCAATCTTTTATAAAGAACCTGGGAACAACTCGCCTCCCAGCTTCTCAGGATGTTTATTAGTTTATTTAGCTTCTGGGCATTAGTACATACAGGCTCTCTGTCTGTTCTGGCTGCACTGCTCTGACGTCTTGCTTTATACTTGCCGCAAGTCTGTAGGCAGTTGGATAGATCAAAACAATTCACCCCTTTTCTGTGACACAGATATTGATTTATATTTTCACATCAAATTATTATCACCTGGCTATGCACTGAGGATTGTCACAATGCTGGCAGGATGAAAGGTGGCATAATCGTTGTTTGTATTGTGTAGCCTACAATAGCACGTCAATTGTCGTTTGCATATTTAAGTTATATTTTGACATGCATCCCTATGTTAATTTTGAGCAATGCATAGTTTGGTAACAAAAAAAATACAGTTCCAAAAATATATGTATTCCGAGGTGGATAATTTTCGTTTCGTTATGCACAATGAAAGGAATTAATACATTTGTTGACAAGGGCGGACAGTCCTATATGTTTAATTAACACTTAAACTTTACTGATAGGTGATTGTGACTGGGTTTCGGCTAATGCTGGTTACTGGCAGTCATAATTGGTGGTTTGGGAACATTTTGGTTTCCCAATAGATTACAGTAGCACTGGAGATAGAGAGATAGAGAGAGATTGAGTGTGTGTGTGTATGTGTAGGCTCTGTTATACAGAACTGGGATGTGTTGCTGGAAATAGCAAACACTTCTGAGACGGCATATTATCCCAGTGTGTGTGTGACCAAAGCAAGACAGAAACAGCTTCTGCAAGTTAGTCGCCCCCTGACATCTAAGGCGCTATTGCCAGGAAATTCAGGCCGGGGTATTAAATAATTTCGGCTACAGGGGTGTTTATCGCTACAGATATTCCACCATCCTCCGTAGTACAAGACTCGGAATTAGTTCTTTCTGATTGTTATATTTTTGGATTTAAAATTAATTTACACAGGCCTATTCGTTTTAACAATGTGCAAATACAACTGTTTGTAAATGTCTGTACTTGCATTTTAAAAAATAATACAAAATTATGAATTCGCTTTTGTTTTGAAATTGAACTAAATCGTGCATCCAGAATGTACCGCACTGAATTTTGTGTACCGTTACACCCCTCCCAGCTATTAATTTTAACGTTTTATATGAATATTTGCATTATATTGCTTTAAACAAAACATTTCTTTAATAAAATGGTCGTGGATGGGAAATTAAAACAGGACGGCAGCACAATTACATGTATGTGTGTGCTTACATATAATGCCCTATCAGGTGCAAACGACAAACAAGTTTCCTCCCACTAGAAACAGAAAAGAAAAAAAGAAAGTCTTCCTAACCGCAGAAACTCCACAGGCAGCCCTTACAACAGGCGCTGTGCAGTCAGGACCGGCGGCGGCATGTTACTCACGTTTTTGTATTGGTATTTCTGGCACTACAATCCCTTCATACCTAATGCATTTATTTAATTCAACTTAGTATTATGAAGTACTTCTGTACTGTTAAACCGGGCAAAAAAACAGTGTGCATTTAGATGTCCTACCCAGATACCTTTAGTATTTTTTTACGTTTTTTTACCAACGTTTTTCTCAGCACAATTTAAAGGGGGAAGTTGCACTCACAGGATTGTCTTAAACACAAGGAAAGCTCGCAGGTCACTTGGAGGAATCTCGCAGCTCCCTTTCAGCTCTGTGCACGTTGCCCGGACTGTGGATGTGGACTGAGACCGTATCTGGGTGAAGCAAAATACATTCTTCATTTTTTCTTCTGGTACATTTGAAAAACAAGGAAGCAACCCAATGTTGCAACCACTGGCACAGTGCTCCACCGCTCACTTATCATTGCGCTGGCATTTCAGGACTCCGCCAGAATATTCCGTTTAAGGACACTGCGCTCCACGCTTCTTCTTAGGCAGTTTTAGACACTGGAGACAGGTGTATTTCAGCAAATGAAGATGCCTTTTTTCCCTTCAAGGTTCATCTGCGTGTAAGGATTGCATTTTATTCTTTTTGCTAAAGCAGGGCGCACATTCTTACCAATAGAAGTCGCTAAACGCCAGTTTCATTTGCGATCCAGGTATGTATTTCGTGTAATTATCCGTGATTTATTTTGTTCTTTTCTCCCCCCGCAGGTGTTTACATTTCCTAGTTCTGTATTTCCAGCTACAGGTAAGATTATTATTCTTGTCATTACTGATATCATTACGTTTACTCCGAGATCACAGTTTAGGTGATAATTGAACCTTATCGTATTTACCTGGGAGCAAATGGGAGGAAAGCTCCGCGACGGATGGATGGATGGTTATCATAAAAAGAAGTATTCTTTTTAGTATTTCTTAGTATTTTAGATTGTTATTATTGAAATTTGCATTTCCCACTTACTAAGCGTGCACTTACTGCTCAGTTGTTCTGAAACGTAACTACTTTCCGTGCAAAGTTGATAGTTATCGATCCGATTTGTTCGAAATATTCCCGAGTCTCGCATGAATCATATCAATATTGTTTAGTAGAATTAAACATTCTGTCATCTTATTTTGCAGTAAGACGTGTAGTACAACTTCAAAACCAATACTTAAGCTGTATTACTTGATTAATAAAAAATACAAATATTGCCCAATTACATTCTAGTAACTTGACCATACATTTTTCTAAAGCAGTAAGCTGACAGACCTTTTTGAAGAGTGTCTGTCCACTGTTTTCAGAATCAGTACATGAAAACTGGATAGGCATCTGAAAATTTTAACACATTATTCATGAATCTCTCATAAACTGAAGTTGTCATTTTGGTCTGCATGTTTGCCTGCTCTGCAACTGATGCAGGGAAAACGAACATCTAAGAAAAGCATGCAATCATTTTGTTTTAATCTAGCAAATAATACAGACATAGAGTTACAGCACTGTCACGTCATTTAAATCTCTCAGTAGATGTTTTTGAAAAAATCTGTGCAAATGATTTTTGTTCCATCTAAATAGGCCTATGTTGTTTACTGTGTTAAATACCCACCTACATTTAATAGCTATTTTTTTTGTCTAGGATATCTGGAAGTGACTTTATAAAGTTAGCATCTGCAGTGGAGACGTAAAAAAATATGTAAAAAATGCTGATTAATGGCCAGAGCAATAATGTTAGATTTTTTACTGCTTTCATAAGAAATTGTCACTTATGAGAAATAGAATTTTAAAATAATTTAGATGCAAAAAGGTTGCATGATCAGAATGTTCTAACAATAATTGGCACAAACACAATTATTAATGCAATCAGATCTTGCTCTTATGCCAATATAAGACTTTAATTGCATCTTCATACCAGTTGTCAGATTATTTCTCCTATGTATGACTAATTGCCTTGGCAAGCTTAAGCTTTTTAAGCATCACAACAAAAAAAATGGTTATTAGTCTGACCGACACATTACCACAGCAGTTGGAATACTGCTGATGCAATCAATTAATATTCTGAACAATACTTTTGAGGATCAGTTTGAGCTGAAGAATCCTATCACCTAGTGACATCATAGCCGTCCCGCCGTAGTGCAACGCTTAACTCACTTATTTATGGTGATGCTGGTGTAAACAAACCTACTGCACTGCCAGTATTATAAAAGTGTAGCCCATACAATTATGTACAGCATATAATACTTGGGTGTGATAATATACATCTATGTTACTAGTTTATGTACAGTATTTACTATACTGTACTTTTGATCGTTATTTTAGAGTGTAGGCCAACTCTGTCTACTTATAAAAAAGCTTAAGTGTGTAGTGTGTATGTTTCTGTGCTTGTATGTGTGTGTGTGTGTGTGTGTGTGTGTGTGTGTGTATATAGACATATACACATTACTGCACTTGTCTGCCTGTTCATTAATTGCCATAACAAGTGAATCTTATTGACAAGTTTTTCATTCAGTGTTTTAATGCTATCAGCTTTTTAAGCAAAGAGCATAAAACACATGAAATGCATTCCTTATCAGACCATGACCATGCTTTGGGTTCCTGTTTTACTGCTTGGCGATGTTGACAGTCCCTTATTCCTACACTACATTTTCTTAGCTATTCTAGTATATTAAGTAATCTCAGGCAGGTATTTGTTTACATATAGCGCCAAAAGGGCTGCATGTTTCAGGTATGTAATTGTTTGTGAATGAAGCATAGGACATAACCCACTTTCCTAACATGGCATGTGGCTCATTGAGCTGTATTGTGAAAAAAACAACCCAAGATATGTACTTTATCATTATTCTCTTACAAAAATATGCTTGGTCTAGCAGGTGGCCTCTAGCAGGAATTCTTCCCGTCTCTTGTAAAAGAGACAGTACCGCTTTACATTCACTGCACGATTATTATACCTTTTCAATGCATTCATAGGACATTCGGTGCACCTTCACAATGCATTCATAGAACATTCTTAAGCACCATGTAAGTATACCTTAACATCCTAACATCCCTTATCAGCTTTAATATGCAATAATAATGGCAAACATTATATGATATTAACAAACATTTCTATGAATGTTCTACAAATGCATTATGAAGATGCACTGAATGTTTTATGAATGCATAATAAGTGCATCACGTTACCACATTGGCTCACTGTATTCAGAAGTATGTTAAAAGTACCGATGCTTCTTAAAGGGACCCTGTGAGTGTCATGCCAGTATAACTAAACACAAATAAAAATGTTTAACTCACCATTATGGATTTTTCAAACTATTTGACTTCTGTGACCCTATTGAGCAATAATAAAAATCACATTGGTGTTTATCTGATTTAATTTGAAAGGGATATTGTGACCAGTGGTATTTCTAGTTGTTTGGTTGGTGCACCGATGTAAAACATCTGCCGACGAGATAAAAGCATGGAAAGAAATGGCTGACATGGTTCTTCTGCAGGAGTCTCAGCAGAGGTTAGCTGACTTTCGGCTCTACATCGAGAACCACACGCGACACCCAGAAGATCTCAGCCGGAAGCAGATACGCATCTACCAGCTGTACAGCCGCACCACAGGAAGACACGTCCAGGTCTTGGGCAAGAAGGTGAACGCCAACGGGGAAGATGGGGGCCAGTATGGTAAGGAAGTGCTCCTGTGGGCAAAAACCAAAAGACACCGCGTTTGAGGTGCTGCTCTGCTCCATTTCCTTAGATACTAACCATGAAACAGAGGCAATTGTGTGTCTTGGCCGGTTAGGACTCTGCGTCTGGGACGGGAGGGTCGCTGCCTAAAATTCCGTGCTCAGCCATGTCATTTCATTGGCCCCTTGAGTAAAGCCCTGAACCCCCAGCTGAGACCCTGCTTTCTCATTTGTGCTACTCTTTAGATAAAAGCAGTTATTAAATAAATAAATGTTATGATATTTGAGAGCTTTCTTAAATATGAATATGATAATATGTTAAAGGTTCATATCAAGATTAAATGCTGCAATGCTGAGTTTCAGCAGTATTTAGTATAGTGTGCCTTCATAATTTATATTCAGGACTATAAATTAGAAATATACAGTACTATCATACTCAGTGGGCAGCACTGTCATATCGCTCTTAGTGGGTGCTAAGGTATCACCCACTGCGTGGCTGCACTCTGGTTCTCATGCCTGAGGTGGTCTGTCGTGTGGTGGGTGAGGCAACGCGACGTAATCAGCGCTCGCCCCTTACCTCTCTCTCTCATATTTGACAAGTTTACTCCAAAATTCCATAAACATGCAGTTAGGTAAACTGATGTTTCCAAAATGCCCATTGTATGTGTGTGCGTGGATTAGGCTTAATAAAAACTTTTTTTTTTACATTGTGGGGACCATTTTTCAGGTCCCCGCAAGGTTTATGAATTTAATCAAAAAATGAAAAATTGCAAAAGTCTTATATTTTGTTTGGTTAAGGTTAGGGCTGAGTAGGGGTTAAGTTTGTCATAGTTGGGATTAGTGTTATGGCCATAGAAATGAATGGATGGTCTCCACAAAGATATGAATAGAAATTTGTCTCTGTGTGTGTGTGTACGTGTGTGTGTGCGCGTGCGCCCCCTGAAATACAGTGAATCACATCCTTCCATTCTTGTGCCTCTTAGGATAGACTCCTGACCCCATAGTCCAGTACTGATGGATCAACAGGCCATTAGCATATCTTTGTATTTGCTAGCTGAGTCCTGGATTTAAGGTGCTTAATTTACGTATTGAGTTACTCCACCAAAAGGCCTAAAAGAAATTGCCGTTGCTGTAGTTTAATTTCTAGTGCTTATTCTAATTTATAATACTTATTTCACTGCTATTCCAGTGTTTCCCCGCTATATAGCAGTAAAAAATTGCCTTATTATTTGGAAGCTGCATTTCTGGCCTCATGTGATACGTCAGAGATTTACCAGCTTTCGCTAAATGCCTGGATAGTTACGTTCCAGGTGAGGGCGTTCATGCACACATGCTCGGTGGCAAAAAATCACTTAACCAAACACTCCCCAGCATTTAAACCCCGAGGGGAGATTCCTACGGAGGCTGCAGCAGCCTGGCACAGCATGACTAGAGAATTACATGCAGCTCTCTTGTTATTCTAAGCCATTTCCCAAAGATAAAGCTCAAGTGAAAGCAGCCGCATAAGTATTCAGCTAACTGACACTGATACTGACGTCCGACTTACACGCAGATGGCGGGACACGCAACTGGTTAGCAGTTGTAGTTGTTCAAGCTGGAGATGTATGAAGATGTACAAAATCTGGTGTGTTTTAGTCTTCATTAAAATGTCTATTTTCTGCGCAGATAGAAAATAATCAGGCGATCGTCCTCCTGTTAAGCTGAAATCTGCACTTGTGACCATCTTTAATGCTTTGGTGGACTGAACTGAAATACAGTTGATCTCAGAAAATACAGTTGATTTCAGAAATACAGTTGAAAATCAAGAACAGATTTTCTGCAGTGAATGGCAGATAACTAAAAATAGATTACTTTTATGCAGTGGGGGGGGGGGGGGGGGGGGGGGGGGGCCCGGTTT
>JAODKF010000055.1:10171336-10181939 GCA_026779585.1 Mormyrus proboscirostris | reverse complement strand
AACTAAATAAAAAAATTTTTAAAAAAAAGAGGAAGTGGTGGACTGTGAAAGGTACCAGGGTCTCAGGAAACAGAACTCGACTGGCAACAAGGCACGAGTAACGTGAACCAGTGTCCCTGGCCAAGCATGTTCAGGCCCCCCCTCGAAAGGGATTTTTACCCTCCTTAAAGAATTCATATTCTTATGTGGTTAGCTGTCGTCCTGTAGGAAATCAGAGATACAAAGGATGGTCCACATATGAAAAATGTACCGTGTCTAAAAATATGTATCACTTAGTGCACATCTTCTTTATATTTGAACTTAACTGTAAACTAGAATATTTATTATTGCTGTAAAACTGTAACATTCATTTTCCAAAAAACATCCACATCTACGGACAATTTGGCAATGCCTTTGGATGGTGGGGGGGGGGAAACAGAGAACCCAGAAAAAAAACACATAATAACAAAATGCAGACTCCTCATACACAGGGCCTGGGTGGAGACTTGAAGCTGGCTCTCCAGAATTCTGAGGCAAGTGTCAACCATGGCACCGCCATGCAGCCCCGAGACTATAACAAACATGCTACAGTAAGTGCAAAAAGGGCACGTGCCTAAGCACCCCGAGCCCCTCAATTTGACTGGTAACTGGCTATGGAGTATGAGAGCAGTATGGAGTATGAGAGCAGTATGGAGTACAGTCAGACCTCAGACATTCGCTAGGTTAGGTTCCAGAACCCACTGCAGATGTTTGGTAGAGTCACTAAAAATGGTAATATGTGCTTATTTCTATAGTTTAAACTCTAAATATGACCCCAATCATGCTCCCAAAACATTTATGTTACCTTAAAAAAAAAAGTTTGATGTAAAAATAGAGTACAGTATTGCTTAACGGATATTTGTCACACTAGCACATTTACAGTACGGTATACTAATGTTACACCTACTAATTCATTGAACGTGGCATTGGCTGCCATTTTCTTTTGCATTCATAGCAAGGGAAAATGAGTAAACGAACGGGACTGTAAACTTATTGACAGATGTCATATACATATCTAAGGTACAATTAAAATAAGTAAAGGAAAGATGTACTGTACGTGCAGGGTATAGGTATTCAATGAATTAAAAATCACGTAGACGTACAGAAATAATACGTTGTAGAAATACTATGTGTGCGCTAACCATGAAAAAGAGAGAACAGAAATACATACACACATTAAAAATATTTAATAAAAAACAGTAGAATGAAATTTTCACGGATCAGTGAATTTGTGAATCACGAAGCGTGAATGCACGATGGCTAACTGTATATGGAGTATGGGAGCACTATGGAGTGTATGGACTCTGGGAGACTATGGAGTATATGGAGCATGGAAGCACTATGGAGTGTATGAAGTATGAGAGCAGTATGGAGTATATGGAGCATGGAAGCACTATGGAGTGTATGAAGTACGAGAGCAGTATGGAGTATATGGAGCATGGGAGCACTATGTAGTCTACCGTAGGAGGATGGATGTCAACTTTTACGGCAGTGAATGTGTACTCACTTTATATTTTACCCACATAATCCATTTATTTTTCTGAAGGTTTTGTTCAAGAATTGCACTCGGCTTCCCCAGTCCGGTCATTGTAATGTCACTGCCTGCCCTTTACATTATACCCTGTGTTCCCTGATTTCCTCTCCTCTGTCTCTGCCCGAGTCCCACGTATGGTACGACAGAATGACCAGACTCCCAAACAAGATGCCTCAACTCAGCAAGGCGGAATACATTGACCTCGTAAATGAGGTGATTTACTGGCTGAAACAGCCCGAGGTTCAGGAGGACCCCGTGGCTCGTGCCCTGGCTGCTCGCTCCGGGGACGTCCTGGAAAGAATTTCCCCATCTAAGGACCCTCTGCTCATGGAAGAGGTGCGTGACAACCTGCGGCAGCTGAGAGACCCCTCCCGATTCTGGATCCTGTGGTGTTCAGGCCTGCTGCTATAGCCCCGCCCGAGCAGACGCCCGAAGCTCTTCTGCCTGCTGCTTTTTTGCCTACACTGACAGCTCACCGTTTTTTTTGGGACGCACCTGACCGTTAAAGGGGCCAGGTCCATTGGGGATTCTATTCTGCAGGTCCCTAAGTTCCTTAAACGGCATCACACGTTGCCAAGGTGCAAACCCCAGCCGTACCACCTTAGGTCCCTGCAGTGGCGGTAGTTTCTGCTGCGCCGCCGCCTAAGGTTCCTGGCTTGGCACCTTCTGCAGTGCCCTCTGTGGTTCCTGGCCCGGCGCCTGAGGTCCCCGCTCTGGTACCTGGGGTCCCCACGCCAGAGGTCCCTGCTCCGGTGCCCGCTCCCGAGAGGCCAGTCCCCGTAATGCCTGCTCCCGAGAGGCCAGTCCCCGTAATGCCTGCTCCCGAGGGGCCAGTCCACATGATGCCTGCTCCCGAGGGGCTAATCCACATGATGCCTGCTCCCGAGGCCCCAGTCCTGCTGGATGATGTGCTGGCCTGAGCCCCGGAGGCCGACGCGCTGCCTTGCAAAGGCCCAGTCCTAATGACCTGACCACCGCTCCTCCCTCCATAATGGAGCTGGAAGAGGATCTTGAGTAGGATCACCCTGACTATACCCTTTTACCCCTCTGGGGGTCACCTCGGCCACTGCCCCCTCATCGTGGCAGATCCATCGTGGCAGGCCGGGTCTCCATCTGTCAGTCTCCCAGGGAGGGAGAGGACACCGATGCTAGAATCGGGTACCACCCGCCACCTTCTCTGTCCCCTCCAGCCCCTCCTCTGGCCTCAACTTCACGCCCACTGTGGGTCCCTCCAGCTCCCCATTTCCCCTCGCCCTTTGCCTCCTGGTCCCCTGTGTTCACTAACCGTCCTGCTCCACCGTCGTTCCCTCCTAGTTCCTTTGTACCCCCTGTGTTTGCTCCCCATCCTGCTCCACCATTGTTCCCTATTGGTCCCTTTGTGCCCCCCGTGTTTCCTTCCCATTCTTGTGTGCCTTCGTCCCCTGCTGGTCCCTATGTGCCTCCTGTGGGTGTGCCCCCTGGCTTTCCGTGTGCCACGCCCCCCTCGGTAACCTCGTGTGGGATCCCTGTGTGATCAGCTGTTTCTGGTTGTTGTCATTAGTCCTCTGTGTTTAGTCCACGTTTCAGTCTGTTTCCCCAGTCCGGTCATTGTAATGTCACTGCATGTTCTCTGCAGTTCCCCGCCGCGTCCTGCGTACGGCACGACACTGTGTTGTATTATCTTGTATAGTATATTTGCAAGAACGCAATCAGTGACTTCCTAACGAGTAAGGAGTGGAAAAGGAGCAATCTAGCAAAAACAACAATAATAATAATAATAATAATTTAAAAATAAGCAAACAAATAAATAGACAAACAAACATTCAGAAATCCATCCACCCACTTTCTGCAGCACCTATCATGTTGAGTCTGGATTACTTTGCAGAAGCACAGGACACACAGCAGGAGCAATATAATACCATTATCATATGAAAAACTTATGTTGAAACTATAATAGTATTATGATAGCTATTGTTGTTGCACTGTTTTCATTAAAGCCGTTAAGGATAATGGCCGTCCTCATGTACTTCAAACGCACAGCGAATGTTTGCTGTCCAGCCCACCGCCCTTGGGTCCCACCTGGGAATTTCCCACCCCCAGCAGGCTGTTGGCAGCGCTCCCCCTGCACATGCACTCTGCATGGCAGCCTCAGAGGCTCACCGCCGAAACGCAGCCACGGAATGCTTTAGCGACCTTTCAGAAGCACAACCCCGTTCTCCTGTTTTTATTTGAAAGAACAGCATCTGAAAGGTTTCTTTCACACATCTGGGAATGTCCCTGTCGGTTTGCCAGAGAATCTGAAATATTTTTGTGCGTCGTGTCTATCATTGCAAGATATTTAGTTACCGAGAACATAAAGTAAAATAGCTATATACTGAAGTTCACATTGTAGAGGCTTTTTTTTACGACAGTGAAGTGTAGTGAAGTGCAAGATGCCAAATATTTTATTGGATTTTTTATTGATAGTATTTTATTAACCAAAAAGAAATTATTTTCTAAAATAACACACACAGATCTATCTATCTATCTATCTATCTATCTATCTATCTATCTATCTATCTAAATAAAACGTGCATGTAATTAATTTATAGGTGGAATACAATTTCTATTTGTTATGTGGAAATTAGTTGCAATGTAGCATTATATTTAGCCTTGTCCCAAAGCAGAAAGGAATTTTCTCATTCCGATTGTGTGATTTTGTGAGTTAAAGCAGTGATTCTCAACTGTTGTTCCACCTGGGAGGGAGCAGATATGTGGGCTGTCTGGCAGGGGAGCTGGGAGGAGCAAAAGCAATGCACTGTCTGGGGGTCCCTTTCGGATTTCCCACAGGATGACGGCTAGTCAACTTTGTATTCATTGTAAGATATTTGTGAAAAACATTCAAAATCTAAGGCTCTATAACACATCCGGAATTTGTATAATCCTTGTGTACTCCAAAAACTAGTCTGGCATTTTGTATACTTCTAATTAATGGAATATTTAAAATGAATGCAAAATATGTCCCTTCTCTATAAGTTTAAGCATATATTGCCCAATTTACACAAATACATTCTACTTAACATCTTGCTCCATTCTATAAACAGGACACTGTCTGACGCAATACTAATATTATTTTAACTCATATTTATTCATTGTTGTCTAATTAATGCGGACCATAATAATACTCTGTTGCATGTATTAAATCAATGATATAGACCTTTAATATACTATATTGTTATTAATGCTACCACCAAAACCTATAATGCAGAAAAGAATGTTCCTCTTAGTACAAAAGCATTTGTTTTGTATATATGGTTGCCTCAGTGAAGAATATTGCCAGAAGGGTGAGAGAAATGGTAATTTATTGTGGAAATTAAATCAAATGGGTTTTGCAAATGATGCATAGTAAAAGGGTGAGCATTAGTTTTCCACATTAATTTTCTTTTCTTCATACTTGTACTAGCATAATCTTTTCTGAGATTTTGTAATAATGCCTAAAATAAGTTTATTTGTAGCAGTTTAATTTAGGAACCTATGTTAGGATGTGATTTACCTTAATCGGATCTCAGAAACCAACCTTTTTTACAGAAGCCCAGGTCTTTTTGCAAGCAATCTCCTGTTGCCTTAGGAAGTAAATTGTATATCATAGCTGAGTATGTTAAGTAATTCATTGTCAGTCACCTTATGATTCTCACCTGGACACAGGGAACCAACTCCCAAAGACGTGTGCAGGGAAACAAATCAGTGGAAAGGGCTTTTTATCTTTTACTTACGGGACTTTCCAAAATGACTGTAGTCATTAATCAGACAAAAAGGCAATTGCTTGAGATCATTGATTAACTTAAAGTCTTTGCCCTAAAGCTAAGATTTCAAAATTCAACGCTTCCGTGCCAGCTTGTGGATGCTGCTATGACGTTAATTATGGTTTTGAATAATGATTATATATTCTCCAAGACTTTAATGAGTGTGAGCCTTTTTCTGGTATAGCATAAATATTTTGATCAACTCAGTCACTTCTCATTGTAAAAGGGTAATTGTGCAGAAACAGATCAAAATCTTGCCTTATTGAATCTGTTCAGAATTAAGACATGAAAGCCAACAAAGAAATCTTGCCATGACAAGGCATTCAAATGATTTATTGTTCCGAGATCAGACAGAACATAGACACATAGACAGCACACCAAAGCAGATTGTCCCACCAAGCTTTCCTGCCTGGTGGTTCCTGAGCCTGTGAGGCAGGACATCACAAATCACAGGGAACTGATGGGACTTGCAGATGCCTACCGGACAGGCAGAGCTTGAAAGAGGTGTGCAAGACAGAGGACTCTGTGTGGCAGATAGGTGTGACCAATGGGCAAGAACAAGAGCAGATGAATCAGATCATAGTAACGAGACCCCTAAACAGCATAACTAGAGTGGAGAATCGACATGGCAGATACTCTCTGGCATGCAAGATACAAGGATCCAGGAAAGAGACTCCAGAGAGCAGAAGAGAGCTCTAAACAAAGCTCACTGCTTGACCCGTATCGATGATGAAAGCGATATAATGAAACTTGTGTGATAGATCCTTCCTAAACGATTAATTGACAAGTGATCAAAACTTCATTCATATAATTTATCTTAAAAAATTTTGTGTTTAGCCCATGGATTCTCAACGTGGACGATGTCAATGAATCTCTTGAAAGTTAGCAAGTGTTCCATGGATGCCAAAAGGGAGGACATGGTATTGTCAATAGCCACTGGGCATGTTGAAGTCTGTTTTCTGCTTAAAAACTGGGATAAAGGGTGTCACAGAAAGCATGGCATGGTGCAGGCAGAACTGAGGGTGACGAACCTCTAGATGCTCATGAGACAACAGGGGCTTATTTAATAAAACCAAAAACACACCAGGCAAAATATATAAAAACAAACAGGCTACAAGGGGTCAGAGAGCAAACAGGGAAAAATAAGGAATTAACAAAAAAAAAACAAAAACAACAAACAAAAACAAACAATAAACTAACAAACAATAAACTAAACACATTAAGGAACAAGCAAAGACTAGGAACCAGGTAACACAGAGAGCAGACCCTGAAACTAAACAGAACAATAACGTGCAGCTTAGCACACAATAATTCACTCAGGAACTGAATACAGGCAGGCACATTAATACACAGGAACACCAGGACAAACAAGGAACAGGTGCAATTAATAATCAATTAACCAACTTAGGGTTGAGGATCGACAGAAAGGTGAAGGAGAGGGAAAGGGGAAGAGGAGACAACCAGGGAACAAGAAAAGGGAGCACGGGAAACAAAGGGATCTTTTTTGTAGTTTTGTAATATTTATTTACAGACACGTTTACAAACACAAGGTGCAACAAACTTCGGGAGTGACCCAGGCCAAAACAACAACCAAAACAGCCAACAAACACATCCCAAACTAAGCTAACTCTCTAACCAAAACAGGGAAACAAAGAACCAATAACAAACACTAGGAACAACAAAAAAAAACAATAATTAAACAAAACAGGTGATGCTGACTTTGAACCCTGGACTATAAAGTTACAGCCTCTGCACCACACACTCAACAACCTGACCCACACAGTACTCCAAGGAGCAGGGGAACACACAAGGGTTAGACAAGGAGTACAATGGCAGGACGGCAGGTGACACCTGCTGGCCAAACAGGGTAGAGACACAAAGGGTAGGGTCGGATGGATACTGACCCTGACAAATGTTTACCTGTGGATAACCTTTGGTGAGGTTTAGGCTGGACATGAAACTGGCTTTACATAGATGCTTGATCAGTTCCATGTTACACGTGACACTTTTGACTCGGCTGACCTGTTTTGGCGGATGGAAGCCATTGCAGAACTGCAGGGTGCTATTCGTGTCCCTGAAGATCTGATCAGTCCTTTTCCTCATCTCCCAGACATAATCCACTGTCATCTGACATGATGGGTGTTGCTACTCAATGACTTCCTTTGCCACATTGAGCAGTCTTCTGAATAAAGAGGAATCCAAAAGGAAGACTTGGGGAATTTTCTAGAAAATGAAGGGGACATAGGGAAAAATCAAGTCCCACTTTTGGCTGTCCTCATCTATGACGCATCAGAACATCTGACAGTTCACTATGCTCTGATCCTTGAGGATATCTTTAGGGATGGCTGAACGGATCCTGGTCCATGTTCCTCTAGGTGGCCCTCTAGAAGTTTATGGCCTCGGGACATCGGTTGGCATAGTCTTTTTCTAAATTAACTTAATTAAGACATTAAAATGTGTTCTGATTGGCATTGTTACATATGGAGCTATAAATTATTTCAGTGAATGATATAATCTCATATTACTGGGGAAAAACAACCTGTGGGTATGTCAAAAAAGATTAATATGACGCATGATGTCATATTACGAAGATCACACATTATTATCAAAGCAGGTGAAAGGTAAAAAATCAGGGGCGCTGCTAGAGAATTTTGGCCCCATGAAAACTTATTATACTAATAGGCACCCAACCCAGAGCAATTCAATCAGATTGCAAATTTGTAGGACCTGTTATAAGGGCCCGTGATTGGGGCCGTCATTAGGGCCTGTGATTAGGTAATCCTAATTCCTGCATTATAACCCCCCAGTATGTGATGAATAAGAACAGGACAAATTGCTCCTTTTTAACCTGCAGCGGATAATTCATTTATTCATTTTCTATACTCGCTTATACTCCTATACAGGGGATCTGTAGCTTATCCCGAGCTATGGAATAACCCAAGATGGGGCACCAACCCATCACAGATAAAAAGTAAAATATGTGCTGTATAATTCTGTTTACTCAAATAACTGGCTTCACCCCCCTCCCCCTCCCCATCACGTTTCCATCAGGTGTTATCTAAGCAAAATCCCCATAAAACATCTACACTTAGAAAATCACAGCTGAATGAAGAGCAGCTCCAGTCGAATCCGCCTGCATTCAGATGAAAATGCCGCAGTTTTAATCTCTGGTGTGAGAGCATTTCTAAGAACTCTTCAGAATGAACCAGGTCCGTCATCTAAACTCAACCATCCAAATGTTATGACAGATATCCAAGGTTACTGAAATATTTTGATGAAAGTTGAAACAAAATATTTTGATAAGAAAGCCTACACGATTAAAGAGATGGCACAGCATCAGCCTGATGCTGCAACAACAATGTTCTAGGCATGTTCTACAGTAGGTATGGGAAAGCATAGAACTTCAGTTTTGCAGTACTGCTGTTAAATTCTGTGGTACTCTGTGGTACTTTAAAATGATATTTTCCGATCAAATAAAAGCTATATTAAATGGCATGGTAATTCTTGGTAATTACCTTTTTGGATATGCTAAAAACTGAGGTGATGATTTTATAAGTACATGAATAACCCGGAATTTGGTATGAATCAGATGTGGTCCTATGGAGCCCTTGTATATAATTTACATGATTAACTGAATGAATTGAAAGTGGTGTACAGCTTATGTTGTGTAAAATGAGTAAACGTCGGGTCACATGACATGCAGATGTGATGTGACTTTAAAAAGTATGTCTTTATCTTAAGGTAACACTGTGAGATGCAGGCGTGGCCCTGGTTCAGATTTAAGGGGGAAATTTCCATGCTGTTGTTCTGTGTTGTGTGTTGCTGATCTGTCATGTCTATAACCCTGTTCACTCATTGGCAATTCTTCTGACTGGAATCTCCCTTCCCTGTGAAGGCTGTGTATACAATCCTAACTATAAAAATACCATTATCCAGATCATCTCAGATCACCTTATTGCACTGGCATAGGCATTTGCCCTGCATAAAATGACAGGCTGCTTGCGTTGAGGTACAACTGTGGAATAGCAGCCCATGTATACAAGTTTCGTAAGACACATGATTAATCCCATAATTGTGCCATTACGCTTGTTACAGTATCTTTTGTGATGTTTGCATTAGTTTCGGAAATAAAGCTAATTTTAAATGCACATCGACATGCAAGGTGATACTGACGGCAGCGGGGTGTGATAGGAAGGGATTCAGAGAGATGAGGACTCTACCTGAACAAGAACAAGAGTGTGACAGTAAGTGACCTATATGTTCCTTTAACAGCAGCCCAAATCTCTCCCTTTGGTCGTCTAACATTGGCACAAATGATCAAATGTACTCCTTTTAAAAACGACAAAAGATTAGCTTATCGCGGTTTCTCAAAGCCAAACCCTCTGCAGGTCCCTCAGCCAAGGAGGTGACTTCCCAATGCTGAAACCGGCCTCTAAAATGCAGTCGTATCTTTGATCCAAGCAGAACTTTGGAGTCAATGTGTTTTAGGAAAATAATACTCATCTTAGATACAATGGAGGAGGAAAAAGCAAAACATCGCACACGTTTTACACGCTTGCAAAGCTGACAGCGTTAAGCTGGTATTCTCTCTTCCACGTGCCTCTGTTTCCATGGAAAATGATATAGTAACAAATTGTTTACAGGATGGTTCCTTTTGTCTGGTGCCTTAAAAGTTGCTCCATGTTTAGGCCAGTTGGTTGGATTCTTTGTGCAGTGGGGATACACAGTGGCTTTTATGTGCACTGACTCGGATCACTGAACGGGAACGCAAAAGAGAAAGAAATACTTTATTCTCCCCTCAGTCTGCTGGATTCTTCTTGCTACCTCATGTATGGAGTCTTTTTAGAGGCTGATTCTTAGCAGAAAAATATAGTATGACAAGGCCTTACGCCTTCAGGATAAGGTTATAAAACGAAGTTGGCAATTTACAATCAGGTATTTCCTATAATCTCCCTTTTTGTTATTTATAAGCAGTTGCGCTTAATTTTAATAGCTCATTGCTGAGTGTCCTTCATATTATAAATGCCAAAAAGCAAACCATAAAAACCTATTTTCTGGGATTTTCCATGCCTGCTTCTAGCTTACCCTCTTTTTACCCCTCTTTTACCCCTCTTTTTACCTCTCATATTTTACCTCTTTTACCCCTCTTTTTCCCCCTTTTTTCCCTCTTTCCCCCCTCTTTTCCCCCTCTTTTTACCCCTCTTTTCCCCCTTTTTACCCCTCATATTTTACCTCTTTTACCCCTCTTTTTACCCCTTTTTTCCCTCTCCCCCCTCTTTTTACCCCTTTT
>JAODKF010000055.1:10144170-10171236 GCA_026779585.1 Mormyrus proboscirostris | reverse complement strand
TACCCCTCTTTTTACCCCTCTTTCCCCCCCCTCTTTTTACCACTCTCTTCCTCATGTCAATCAGGTGTAAATTTGCTCACCCCCAAATAAGACATTGTCATTGAAAAAAGTGTAATTGATAATGAAAGAGCAGGTAATAATAAAATTCATGTCATGTTACAGTCATTTTCACTGAAAGGTTCTGCTGCCCCAAACCCAGCAGTCCCAAATGACCTTATACAGTTCAGGACTACATGACACTTCCCATTGTGTCCATGAACCCAAAACATCTAGCACGTGTAGTGGTTGCTCCAAATCCCATGTCCTCGAGCAACATCCCTCAGAGAGGACTGCAAAACTTGGTTTGCCACTCAGCTCACAATCAACATGACTAGATTTCTCTAAAACTAATAAAGCTGACTAAGCAGGTCAGGAATTTTGCAGAGAACCACCAGCGACCTCCGCAGTGCCGCAGATGGCCATGGATGTGGCCTTAAATGCTCGACTCTTCCAGTCTGCCTTCATGTCCACCTTCTCCCTCCCTCCTCCCTCCCTTCTCCCTTCATCAGAGAGAATTTGCTCCCACAATCAATTGCTGGCCAGAGCGGGAATGTCTCCAGACTGGAATGCCTTTTCACTCCTTGGCAGAATTCCCATGAGTGCCGATCAGCTAGAGCAGGGCTGGCCAATCTTACCCATAACGGGTCGGCGTGTGTGCAGGTTTTTGGGATGACCTTTAGGTCAGCTGTTCAATCCCAGGTGTGAGGACTCTTCAGTCAATCAGTCCTCTAATTAGTAGTCTAATTAGGGAATTGCAGCGAAAACTTGCATATACACACCAGCCTCTTGCAGATAAGATTGCCCACCCCTGAGCTAGAGGGTCGCAAACGGAATTCATGGTAATTTATGTCAAAAATTACAAGGAGGGATTATCGCGCACATTTTACCGCCAGGCTAACCAGAGATCAGATTTATTCCTGTCAGGTACTCAAGTAAGTTTTTTTCCCCACCAAATGAGATATTACAGCATTGAGCAGCAATGAACAGCATTGTTGCCTCAGACATCCAGCATTGGGGGTGTTAAATCGCACCTTTGTTCTGTTTGTATGGAGATTGTGGTCTCCCCCTGTCACACACGATAGTCCAGATGCATGCAGTTGTTGGTGTTGCTTGCTAGTAATGTCAGACTGTGAGCGAGTGTCCTGCATTGCCTGGGATAGACTTCCAACCTCATTGCGACCCCGACAAGAATAAGCGTTTCAAAAATACCATTTTACAACAGTTTTTAAACTGTTATCTGTTTTCATTTCTTCAGTAGGAATCTCTATGTAGGTGAAACCATGAAGGTTTATCCCTGTTTCCTGGTCAGCAATTGCTGTCAAATATTTAAATTTACCAGGTAGACTTGCATAATTAAATAAATAATATATGTCTTGGTTACTGGTATTTTCTAAGCAGCTCTACCAAAAATTATATTAGGGTAAGAATACTGTGATTATGTTACGCATTGTGAATATAACACTAGCACTTTTTTTATACATTTTACAGTCTGACATCTCCAGGAAAGCTTTCTACAGTATATTATTTCAAGTGTAAGGAAGATTCATTATTTTTAGTTATAAATCTCATTAGTTACCAATGGAACCAGAGGTACAGAGAAATACAGTGCCCTCTGCTTTTGGCCATTTTCTTCACCATCAGGGAGCATGAGTGAGGAATTTTACAGTGATATGGGAGCTACATTTGTAGACATTATACCCAGCAACCTTGAGATAACGTGTGCAATCTAGGTCTGTTATTTTCCTGCAGAAGACTGCCTCCCAGCACCAGCCTAAGTCAATATATCCATACACCCCCTACAAGTTAACCACTGCATCATTTAGGTTTATAGTGGTGACAGTGGACATACACATGTCATAGCAATAACCCGACAAGGAGTTAGTGCTCTTTTTTTCTTAGTTTTTGTTTCTGCTTTCGAGACCCACGCCTCACTCTGCCATGTTATCACCTGCATGTCAATTCCGAATTCTCTTACAACACTGCAAAGTTGTTGGACATTTACTGACAGCAACAGCAAATATATAAATATATACTCAACCATCGTTTTATTACTTTAGCTTTGTGTACCAACTCATATTCAGCTGCTTTCACTGATTACTAAAACTGTCTCGTTCATGCAAGAAAAACAGGACTGTAAAGGATTACAGGGGCATCGCCTCGATAGGCTGAATCATTTTGATATTTACTGTAGTGACTGACCAAAGGTCTAAATCCTCGGCCTGGAGCACTGTTGTTGTATGAATAACTTTCAGCAATTTCCTTGCTTTTACAATTTCCGTTAAATAATGTTACTTAGAATAAAGGATTATGATTTATTGCAGTGATTTGCCCGGCCAGCACTACGTGTTATGGTTACAGAAAATTAATCAACACCCTTCAGATTCGAGAACTCCACAGTACTCTTGTATAATATTAATTAACTCTAATTAGTAAGTTAATATCACATGACTCGTCCAAATGATTTGTACCTCCAGGCTTTGAATATGATCCAAAAGGCGGCGTAATGCCAGTGATATATTGGTTAGACGGCTACATTATCAGCCTGATTCATCTGCATTATCTTGTGAGATTGATTTAAGAACCATAAATGTCCCTGTATATTAGAGACAATAATAAGGGAATAGAACTCGCAGGTTGATTTCACTCAGACTGTCCTAAGAGAGCTATGACAACTTCATTGCCATAAGGGACAAACAAACTGAAGACTATGCGGCCTCTTCATGTGGATGTCAGCAGGGCTGCTCTACATCTGTCATATGCTTTTGATATGTGTTCACCCGCCCATTCCCCTGTAAAAGTCATAGTAAACAGTTGATCAGGGCTGCTAAATGAGCAGTTACTGTAAGGCAACTTTGAGCTCCAGGGCAAAACCTCATTGAGGCACCTGTGTTTTTCATCTGCGGGAGCATCTGCCTGCACCACTAAAATGTTGCGGGGGGGGGGAAGAGCTAGACTGATAAAAAAGCGATACTTCACACACGGTAGCATGCTGAAAAGCGACCTATGTCTGCCTACCGCGTTAGCTGCCATTCATGTCAAGCTGCAATTATTCTAGTCTGTTTTAACGGAGCACTGGCAAGCCGAGATGTGTTTTACTGTCTGGAAGCAATTTGAGGCTGCCTCTGTACGGCGGTAAGCCCCTCTGCCTGCAGCTGTTTCATTAGCGTTCGCTCCTCTTGCTTCTCTAAATGTTAAATAGACACACCTGGTCAGATCATGCGGGCGGGAGGCACATGGGATGAGCTCGGCCAGTGAGAGAGCTGGACCAGTGCCTCGCTTCACGTGGAATGATCCAGAGCTGAATTTAGTCAGGGACAAACTCATTAAATACATTTCTGGAGCAATTGAAGAAATTGTTCTTTATCCCTTTAATCTTACCTCCAAAGAATGATGCTTTGTTCTGAAGGCATTCTCTACGCTGCGTCTGTTTTATGGCGCCGCCTTTGAAAAATTACGAGTTGTTTTTGTGGATGTAACTACAGAAACATTTATTTAGCTTGTTAGTTTATGGTTGAATGCCCACTTACACCAAATTAAGGTTCTTGTTTTGCTCTGAGCGTCCATAATGCTGACAATAATTCCAATAACGAAGATCCGTGCGCAGCTGACGCGTCCTTGCGTGTCAGATACTTGGTTCATGGATATTAAAGACTGTCTGAATATCTGAAAGCGATAAGGAGAGATGAGGATTTTCTGTTGATCTGTACAATGACAATGAGCCGTCCGAGTGGCTGTCCGAGTTTTACTAGCTAGTGCAGCACTTTGCTGTTTTAATGCTAAAATGATCACAAAACACAACAAAACAGAAAACGTACTGGGATTTGTACCTTGTTCAAGGGACCCACCATTCAGCACTTTCCTGTAATGTTCCTTTGACTCTCTGCGACATCTGAAATGGATATCAATAAGCTCTCTCGCACGTCTGTGTCACATGGCTTTTCAAGCCGGACCACAGCCTGTGCTGAGCAGCGGGACAGTGCTGACCCGGCCGTGCTGGGGTACGCTGGCGGACGGCATTCTGAATCCCGGTGGGACCGCTGCCCTGCTACTGCCTCATGCAGCAGGGGCCAAGGGCCAAATGTCAAACTGATTTAGGAATGTGGGGCACACAAAACCGTAGGGGGAGGGCAGAGGGACCCTGGAGACACCTATGAGCTCTATATTTCTTTCAAAGCCAATGAAAAGCATGCAGAGACAAAAAGGTCTGAGATCCAAGTGTGTTGCTTTACTTTTATCTGCTATGAAATTTGAAATCTGAAAGTATGTCACAGCAGGTCAACTAATTGTCCTCTCATTAGTACTTATCAGATGTGTGAACACTGATATGCATTATTTTAAATTTTATAGAAAAACAAAGGCTAGAAACATTATTCCTGCTAGATCATTTTGAAGACATAGAAAGTATTGGAGAAAATTAACGTTTTGTGCAACTAGAAAAGCATTACAACAGCATTCTGCATATCTCAAGCTGTGAATGTTAAACCGGCCGCCGGCTAGCTGGATTATTGGCAGTGTAGACAATATTGTTTGAGATTTTCTATAGGTAAAGTCAACAAGATCAGGCCACAGGCTCTTTATGCTGGAATATTCCGATCTTGCTATGTTTTGGGTAATATAAATGTTTCTAGCAACTGCAAAATTGCATCGCAGTTTTTTTCCCCAGACATGTACAGTAAAATGTATTTGTGCATCACTTAAGACAATAAGTATTCAAGGTGTAGCTGTTCACTATGGTTCTGCAGGTAATATGTTTCTTTTTATTATTAACAATTTCTTTTTATTATGAAGATTAGTAGGCAGTATAAATCGAATTTAAATGTTTAAACACAGTATTTCGGAAGAAAATATGCTTCGGCAAATATCCTATACCAGCAGCCTATTGCAATGGATATAAAACAATGGTCTTATTGTCAGCAGGAAACTATAATAGTCTTGAGGTAACAAAAAGTATGAGTTTGTTTTTTGGCATCCTGTAGAGACAGGAAAATCCCTCATTTGGGATGTGTTTCTGCAGTGAAAAGCTCTCTTGAAATACTCCGATGAAGCCCTTAATTAACGAGTACATCAGGAGTATCACTGTTCACACATGTGCCCATCTGGTCGTCTGCTGGGATGCAGCATTTTTATTTCATACGATATCTAGAGAAGAACATTGATACAAAAACAACCTAAACTAATGTTTAGTATTGTTAATTTAAAAAGCATGTTGATTATGCAATCATCTTGCTTTTTTATTATGTGGAAATTTTTCATTAAAAAACACACACACACACACACACACACACACACAAAAGGGGGCGAATGGTAAATCATACCCCAGGACAGAGAGCCAGCGGGTCATAGGGCACACACACCATTGTCACAGACGCCATTGTCACAGACGCCATTGTCACACACCCCACTGTCAAACACATTCACACATGGCACTTTTTGGCAACTCTGATACAATCTAGCACATCTTTGGACTGTGGGGGGAAACCGGAGTACCTGGAGGAAACACCACAACAACATGGGGAGAACATACAGATTCCACATAGAGCTGTTTACATACATACATACAAACATACATACATGCATACATACATAAACACATACATTTCTGCCCTGCTATAGCTGCCCTGGTCAACCACAAGTAAGTGACTGTGAAGTGGAAACATCTGGGAGCAAGTTCAGTTTCATAATTATAAACCACACAAACTCACAGATCATCCACCATCAATACCCAACCTGAATGGCAGCAAACACACCCAACAATGGTAGAACCTCTACAGTCTACACTCCATAGTAAAACCCTGGATTTCAGAATGAGATGTTGGACAAGCGGGTATCTACATACTAAAGGCCATAGAGGGTATGTTGCAAATATTTAAACAAAATCAATACAAGGCAAAAAACAAAAATGTAAAAATGTAGATTAGCTTAGCACTCCTAGAGAGAGAGGCCAGCTACCATGTTTGGTTGCTATTAGGCTATAAAAGACAATAGCTACATCTGGTTGCTGTCAGTCTACAGAGGAAAGCTACTACATTTTTTTTCAGTTTTTAACCTGCTTGTTTGTGAACTACCAGACATTCCAGTGTGGCACAGAAGAAAGCGTCCCGCTGAGCTCTCTGATGAGGACTCTTGGCCAAACTGCTCAGCAGCTGAGTCTGACGCCATCCAAACATTTCTCTCCCACGCAATGTCAGAGTGATGTTGACAATTAAGGTTCAAAGTAGGGGCACTTGAAAACGCTGTTGCTGATTATCCATCAGTAGTTTTTAGGTTGCCAGAATCTTCGTGCAGCATCTGTTCAAAAGTGCAAACTAGGTGTGCCTAAGATGAATAAGTAGGTGCAATGCTGATAACATTTTATTTGTCTTTTGCGGAATTGCACGAGTGTTTTTGCGTATATGCCATTTTACTGGTGCATAAGGCACTCTACAATTCAGGTAAGAGTGAAGCTTTGGGTCAGAGCACGGCGTCAGCGGTGATACTCAGTACCTCTGCAGCAGAAGTACTGCCTGCGATACACTGAGGAGGTTTAAGACCCTTGCTTAAGGATCCGACAGCGACACTGTTACATTGCCAGCCATGGGATTCAAACTGATGACCTTCTGGTGAGGTGCACAGCCCTGAACTTCACACTGACTGCCTCCCCCCTCAGAGAAAAGTATAAGAAATACCTGCCTTCCATAAGCACTTATTCAGTGCAGAATCATACTGGGCTGGTAGGGTATCCCAGGAAAATTTACTCCAATGTTAAAGCTACAAATATGACACACTTAAAACCAATCAGTAAGGACTATTTATGGCAATGAGTAATAATTCTTATAAAGTCTGCAGTAAGTTCTGCGGTAACTATAGAAATTATAACTAGTAACACTTTACATTAACAGTACATTCATAATGCATTTGTTACTCATACAACATTCATAAACAGCATGTACTGTAAGTATCCAATAACTTATCTTAAAGCGTTGCATTAATACTACAATACTTTCAATTAATAAGGCATGACAGCTTTAATATACTGTACATTAATAACAAACATTATAATTGTGTAATTATGTTATTGTAATAATAATTGTATAATGTTTGTTGTTAATGTAGGCATATACTAAAGCTGTTAATGTATGTTATGATGTTAAGGTATACTTACGTGAAGCTTATGCATGTTCTATGAATTCATTCTAAAGCTATTGCTAATGTGCATTTAATGTAAAGCTTGACCGTATAACCATATAACCAGTTCCTTAAACTGGCTGTTTGGAAGAGATCAAAGTGTGTTTCATTGTGGAATTCTAAAAATCTGCAACAGCAAGTGTATAAAGATGTATTTAATATGGAATATGTGATTTCACTATATTCATCATTATAAATAAAATTCTTGTAAAATTCTGTTTGTATTTTTAATCTATAAATACTATAATCAAATCATGTTTTCTGTTTTTCTATTACATAAAGTGTGTCTAGTTACAGTATATGTGTCTACAATTGCTATACTATTTTAGCTGATTCCTTGACTTCTGTAACTCAGCCCCACGTTATTATAGGTCATCTCCTTAACTTTTCTCCTGTTCCTCCTCCAGAATACTCTTATAATGTGTTTTTACATACCTTTGAAATATCACACAGTTAACCTTTACTTAATTCACTTTGTTGCTTCTTTAAGACGAATCATTTAACAATAGCCTGGTGAAAGCTTATATGTACTTCGTTCATATGGAAACATTCAGTAGGAATTGTTGTGCAGTTAAAATCAAAGATAAAGACGCAATCAGAGGAGTGCTTATCCTGATGAGAAATTACAGATTAGTCTGAGAAGTCCCATCACAGCCAAAGTCCCGCAGTGCTAAAGACCTCTGTACGATTCTCTCTTTTGTTTCTTTTTTGGTTGATGAATGAAGATGTGCTTCATTGTCAGATGAAGCTGAATGAATATTTGAGTTCCATCTAGTGAAAGTGAGTCCAGCCCTTTCTTCAGAGCAGCATGGACACTGGTCCTCTCTCCCTGGGCCAGCTCCAGCAAACGCCATATTTAAAGGCTACTGATTAGAAGACAAGATCTGTATATTGTTCTGAACAAAACAAGGAGGAGCAATACATATTTCCATATTCCATAATATCAAAATAACCCCTAAAAAGCCACTCTCTCTCCCGTGTCATTCTCTCACATCCCCGACCGTACTGCCACCACCTCTCTTAGCAGTGGCGGCTGTGGAAGCCCGCTATCAGAGCCCTCATAACAGCCCACTGCTCACTTTAATCAGAAGGGTGACATCTCTCATGCTACCTCAGGCACAAACTGGAAATGGACCACAGCTGAACAAAGGAATTTCCCATAAAGCAATAGCTACAGCTGTCTGTTTTTAACAACTTTTAGTTGGAAGAAAGCCAATAGTTAATTCGACGCCCCCCGCCACCATTTCCAAGCTATTGATTTAAACTTTGTCCTATTTTGCCTCAGTACCCAGTTACAGTTTGTCTAACTCACGGCTATAGCTGCTGAACGTAAGCAGGGCCGTAACCATCTCTGACCCAGGAGAATGAGCCCCTGTCATACATACTGCTTGCCTGACTTCACTCCTGGCAGGAGCGCACTGCTGTCAGCTCGTGTTTAAATGGTGAGAGGTCCTGCCCCGCTTTACCCTCATCCATCTTGTCGCTCCTCTTTATGTTCCTTCACTCCATCAACTGCGCTGCGTCTGAACAGAATTGCTGTGACCCCCGCTGACCCGCTGCTCGCTAGACATCAGGGAAGGTGGATGAGTTCACCGGGGCACCCGAAGCCCCAGCCAGCCCTAAGCCTGGGAAGATCCAGCCTTCCAGAGGTCTGCCAGCTTGGCCTCGCTCCAGGGGCCTGACGGCCTGAATGGAAAACACATTGTCTTTGGCACCCATCTGGCCACCTGATGATCTGTGCGTTCCCCGTCAGGCACACCCACCTGCTGACATGCTACGAGGGGTGAGGTGAGCACCCTCAGCCCCGGGCGTCCCGGGCAGGCCTCATGCAGGTGGCAGGGCGCGGCGTCTCCGGTCTCTCTGCCTTTTCAGGGAGCTTTTATTTGAGGATTAATACTTCACCTCATGTGTGTCTAAAGAAAGATGGAAGTGGGTTTTTTACTTTGTTGCCTAAAAAGCCAAATGCTGTGGTTACTTTACTCTGGGAAAACAGGTGCCGGTACTCCCCTCGTTATTCAGTATCAGGTGCCGGTACTCCCCTCATTATTCAGTACAAGGTGCCGGTACTCCCCTCATTATTCAGTACCGGGTACCGGTACTCGCTTTGTTATTCAGTACCAGGTGCCAGTACTCCTTAGCTAATTCAGTACCAGGTGCCAGTACTCCTTATCTAATTCAGTACCAGGTACCAGTACTCTTGTTACTCAGTACCGGGTACCGGTACTCCCCTTGTTATTCAGTACCAGGTGCTGGTAGTCCTCCTGTTAGTACGAGGTGCCGGTGCCAGAGGTGGAAATTTCAAGTCCCAAAAGTAAAAATCCAGACCATGATTTACTTTCAATCAACCAGTTGAGTACTCTGACTGTTTATGCTCCTCTGGTTGGTTGAAAGTAAATCATGGTCTGGATTTCTACTTTCTGGACCTGAAATTGTCACCTCTGGCCAGTACTCCCCTCATTATTCAGTACCAGGTGCCAGTACTCCTTATCTAATTCAGTACCAGGTGCCGGTATTCCCCTTGTTATTCAGTACCAGATGCCGGTACTCTCCTTGTTATTCAGTTCAAGTGCCAGTACTCTCCTTGTTATTCAGTACCAGGTGCTGGTACTCTCCTTGTTAATTAGTACCAGCAGATATTTAGAGGTGCTGGTACTCTAAAGAGAAAAACTATGTACCAGGAAATACTGGCCCACATCTAACATGGAGATTAAAGTTAAAGTTAGGAAAATGTTATTATTTTAATCTTAGTGTATGTCCTCACTTTTTTGAAATAGTCAACATACATACAAAACATAAAGTACATTATTGATTGAAATGGGTTTTATGCAAACCTCACATATTGTAACATTCCGGTCACTGCTAACATATGGATTGGCCTGCTTGTGTCTCCATGCTGCCACTTAACTTTGCAAACCCCTGGTGGACCTGGTTTTGCGAATAATTTCAATAAACCAGAGAAACATACATATGTTTAAATTAAAATGGTATGTATGACACTTCTAAGTACAAAGCCATATTTCTTGCTCCAGTTAATGAATGACATTATAGTTTTCCAGTTATTAATGGTCAGGAGTATTAATGGTAATTAGTGTAAAATATGTTGAACTACCTGAACTATAGATTATGAATTATAAATGTTCAGACAGCACCCAGGATAATCCCAGGCCGTCATAGGTTACACCCAGCCGCACTCACACAGGCAAATCAGAGTCACTAGGTCACCGGAGTGCATGTTGTTGCACTGTATGACGGAACCTTAGCATGGGAAGAACATGCAAACTCCACACACGCTGTCAGCGGCTGGGATTCAAACTCACAACCCTTGACATGTCTGTGCCATTTCTCCAGTACCGTATAACGCATAAACGACACATACGGCGCACTGGCTGAGACCGAGACTGAGCGCGCTGCGGTCGGGGGTGTTTGCAGGCTCTGCTGCTCCAGCCGTGTGACAGCGGCACACCGGGCCCTTGCATGCTACTCTGCGAGATACCTCACCGAGATTAAAGACGCCAGCGTGTAGGGTCTGGGAATGACAGCAGACAGTCTGAGGTATATCATCTCCAAAACAATGTCATTATTGACAAACCTCAGGCCATGAGGGCTCTTTTGCAAAGCTCTTCAAAGTGCTTCTCCCCGCCCCCAGAAGCAGGCCGAACAAAGCGCCGGGCGTAACGCGAGCCATTCGGGGGCATCGGAGCCGGGAATTATCTCCTGCTGACTTTTGTTACATTTCTGCTCATGTCAAGCCAGTGGGTTCTATCAGGCCCCCCGCCACAGGGCGGTCCGTGTCTCCTAGAATCTTCCTGAGAATGGCCTGCCAACTTCCGGAGCCCTACCTGCATGCTGTGGGATCTGGCCACCTCACCGGCAAGCCTTGTTTTGGTTATGCCGCCATTTCACTAAATACCCATGAAGATCATATAGATGTGGCACTGAAGAGGACTTCACGCCAATAGATAGGATTTCATGATACAACTTTACATGTTACTTTCCATGGGACACAGATCCATTCATTGATTGGTTTTTATGCAGTAACCATAGCTTTACTACGGTACCTCATGGTACTTTGGTACTACCCATAGTACTACCATGGTTTATCCATAACATTTCATGGTAAAACAAAAACCATGGTTTATGACCAAGATCATACTAGGGTTTAACTGTAACTGAAACCATAGTCATGGTTTCGATAGTTACCCAAAAAAACATGAAAAACTGATAATTCGGAAACCTTATGATATTCTCATTGAAAGCGGAAAATTTTGCGCATAGACTGTCAGTGTTATATCAGAACATTTCAGGTCCAGAGAGTATAATTCCAGACCAAGATTTTGTTTCAACCAACCGGCTGGGTATAAAGAGTCACAGTCACAGAGTACTCAACTGGTTGGTTGAATCAAAATCTTGGTCTGGATCTGTACTCTCTGGACCTGAAATGTCCACCTCTGTTGAGGATACAATCCATCAAGCAGACTAATGAATTCTTCCCTTCTGTGCTGATATGACATCCATTAAAAAACACCTTCCAAGCTACACAGACCACAATGTGCCATCTGCAGAAATGTGGGCATGAATCAATGGGTACCTCTTGCATGGACACCTGAAGGGATATAACGATATATGATGTGATGGTAAATCGCCGTGCATTTTTATGATGATTTGAATTATATTATATATTGTTATTAACTTTTTTTTCATTTTTAATAAAAGAAATATTTTACTTGAGAGGCTATTATATTTTATGCCAATCTTTACAAATGTTTGTCAATAATTATTATTGGTTATTAAGAAAATAAAACTAAAGTATTTTTTTTTTCAAATTTAACAAACGGAATATTTAAGTTGATAAAGGATGTTGTCGCTTCTTGTAATAAAATGTTCTTAATTTAATTTAATTTATTTTTGTTTCCAAAATATTGTGCAATCAAACTGAATTGTGAATTGGGTGAATCATTATATACCTGGGGGGTTCTTGCGGGGGTTTCCTTCTGTAACCCAAAGGAATGCTGATTGGCTAAGGGGAAACTGGCATTTGCCCATGGCATGTGTCCTGTGCTGAACTGGTGTCGTCTCAGGTGTCCTGTGCTGAACTGGTGTCGTCTCAGGTGCATCTCTATGCTGCCTGGTATACACTGGGCAGAAAGAAGATGGATGGATCTTGATGATAATTTAATCAATTAAATTAAATGGATAACATCCAAAATGCTCAAAGTACATTTCAAATAATTTTCCATTCTTGTGTTTTCTTTTAAAAATTGTACATTCTCTATTAGCTTTAGTAAGACTGTCTGCTTTTCTTGGCATAGCATTCCGTGTGAGCTGCTAAGAATGGACCAGCTTCACGGAAGCCCAGCCCTGCTGCTCAGCACAATCACAACACTCAAAAGTAACAAAAACATATGATGTCATTATGTTTCTGCAGTGCTGAAGAACCTTGAGACAGACCGTGTGTAAGATAATGTCGTCATCGGCTTGGTGATTTGCATTTATGTTCTACCGTAATTGCTAAGTGATATCAAAACGAGACAGGAGTACGAAGAGATAAAGATGCTCACTTAAGTAAATATGCGAAACACAACTGCTGCTACACAGTCTATTCTTGGTCCCTTTCGTGATTATTGAATCACTCTACAGTCAGATGACGCACACGTCAGCTTATCTTATTGTCTGAGATGCACGCACGTTTCTACAATGAATCTCTGGCTCATTTGCGAACAAAAAAGAACACAGAACAGTTTTGTCCTTGTCTGCAGTACTGAGTGACAGTGACTATGCGGCTCCTTTATTGATAGCAGAGGGCGGCAGGTATCTGAATCAGATTAAGACAAATCTCAGTGCGGATGAAGGCTTCATTCCAGCAGTATGGCATTAGGTAAGGCCCCGCGAATTAAAGGCCTGCTGTTGTTTTGCTTTTTAACCTCTTCCTTTCTTCACCTCAATCCCCCCTTTTCCTCTTCCTTTTCCTCTCTAGCACTTTCTTTATTTCTGATAACGTACTTCTCTGTTACCTTGGTCTTGCCAAGAACAGCAGGAAATATCTTGCATGTTTTGCAGGCTGAAAGTGCCATCAATGAGATAAGTGGCAACCTTATGGACCTTGAGATAAGTCACTGCACAGGGGAAGGAAGCAGAAAGACTCTTCTCTGATCTGCCCAGCTCTGTAATTATCTGATACTTTGTTTTTTCCAGTAACTAGGATTTATGCAACTTAATCAATCTCCAAGCAAAACCACCCGAATCAGGCTAATGCTGCCCAAGCAAAACCACCCGAATCAGGCTAATGCTGCCCAAGCAAAACCACCCGAATCAGGCTAATGCTGTCCAAGCAAAACCACCTAAATCAGGCCAATACTGCCCAAGCAAAACCACCTAAATCAGGCTAATGCTGCCCAAACAAAACCACCTAAATCAGGCTAATGCTAAAAACCACCGGAAACAGACTAATTATCGAGTCAGAATAAAACAGACCACTTAATTGTATCTCAGCTGCAGAGGCTCTGAAAAAGTAAATGAGCGCTGGGTACATTTCGATTAAGGTCTAGTGCTGGATATTGTTGATGACCCAATTCAGAGTTCTAGCTCACACAAAGTTAGAAACACCTGAGTTTACAGACACCATTTAAACAGAGAACCCCAGTCTATATCCTCAAACATTATGCATTTATTTGTTGATTTCCTGTGGCCCCTTTTACTTCTAGCTACCATTTCGCCCAATATGTTAGCTAGGTCACCTTTTTACCTGTATCAGCATTTCATTTAATTAAAAAATAAATATTTTTAGACTTATGGCACAGTGTAATTATACCTAGTTCATTATGGGTATTACTGCTGCCGATCCTTAACTAATTTAGACTGTGGAGTATTGCCGCCCCCTAGTGGCTATACTAATCCATGCGCGGCATTTTCCCAGGAACGGCACAATGGATCTCTGGTTAGGACTGTGGCGTAAACAGCAATATTGGGTGCTGCATCTGTATGCTTTTTTTTCATCTGGTCCATTTATTTCTTTAACTGCTTGAAGACCTCTACAGCTCATAGGCCTCAGCATTCAGTACATCCTTAGGGCAAGCCTCCAATATGGAGCTCAACCATAAGATATGCACAGAACTGGGGCACAAAACAAGTCAAAATGCAAAAAAGTAGCTAAATTCAATACTAACTTCAATACTATACAGATATACATGCAAAATTTAAAAAGACATACACTCTTTTTCTGCTGATAAATATTCCAAGCTTTCAATCTACCCTGTACCTACAACAAGTGAAAAAATGCACGATAGCATTCTCCTGAGATTCGCTTTTGCATTGCATTGTTATTATTTTATGTTGAGTGTGAAAAAGTTACAATACTTTAAAAAAGACTGAAGCAAATTTTTAAATATATAATTGCTCTGGTCATGAAGGGCTGCACATGGTTCAGGCAAAATGTGCTGCTGAAAATCGACTAATGCAAGGGGCAGGTAACCTGACCCTGGAGTATCCAGCATGTTTTCTATCCTACCTGATGAGTCACTATCTAGCTGATATCAGATGTGGTTCATCAAAAACCAGGTAGGATGGAACACCTGCTGGACACCAGCACACCAGGACATGCGCCCCACCGGTGCTATAATTAAAAAAATATCGAGGCTTTATGGATTATTTAGGGTGTTTTTTTTGTGGCAAATTTTGAAAATATATACTTCATTACGCAAAGGATTATTCTTGAATATTTCAGTGTACAAGGTTGCAATTTGATTAAGTTACAAAGTTACAAGCATGAGATTAATTGTGCGCAAATAAACATTGTTTTCAGTTGGTTAGGTTCTCAGGAATAACAAATAGATGATTATTAATCCGTTGTGATAAATTTTGAGGCGTATTGGTGAACGTATTCACATATTCACTGTGAACGTGTGTATATGTGAGTGTGTACATATTTTATTCTTTTTTACTGCGTATCTGCTGGCGCCCCAAACGAAATCTCATTGTACTTGTACAATGACAATAAATCATCTTTCTCTTTATCTTTATCTTGAAATAAAAGGTCAAGTCCTTTGTGCCCAAGACCGAGACAAAATAAACCAAGTCAAAATTGACCAAGTCAAAATAAAGTTTATTCCGAGACCAGACCAAGACCGACAAAAGTGGTCTTGAGACGAAGGCCGGTCTCATAATACTAGTAATTAGTAACAATATCACACAAGGCACTCAAAAGGGCTTCTCTTGCTGTATAACTAAAGAGAAAAAAAACAACTCAAAATAATGCATAATTTGGTTTGTCCAGAGGAAACCCGATGACAATCTGGGGAGAGCCCGCCAACTCCACACATGGCCGTGGCAGAATCCTGGTCCCATAGGTGTAAGGCAACAGTGCAAAGCGCTGCACCGCCATGCCAGCCTTCAATGCTTTCAAACACACACATACATTCATGCACAAATACTCTGTAAATATTTGCACTGGAATTTAAGTCATAATGGAATAGAGGGCTACTCAGAAGTGAGCCCGCTTGTCATCAGTCCCTTTAAATCACATGGTAAAGAACTGTCAAACAAATCAGTTCACAAATTTGGATATGTAATGGCTTCTTACATTACGCTTCTCAGAAACATGAGAAAATATCTTTTAAATACTGTGTCAAAAAATAACAAATCACATCTTAACAAATCGCCTTATTGATCAGATTCAAGGGAGAATATTCCTTTGCTGGAGTACAGAGAGCATCCTTAGAGACTATTATGGGACAGAATGATTTCCAGAAAAAGTATTCTCAGGGTGATATTTATATACCATAACAAAGTCAATCACAAAAGAGGGTGTCGTACTCCAAAGGTATTTTGAAGAAGTGGAGTAAAAATGAACTAAAACCTTGAAAAGTGTCATGGTGCAGCTATTGTAATGCCCAGACCCCAGAGATCCAGATGCAGAGCATGTGTAGGCCAAGAATCGAGGGCCAGGACTCGTAATCGATAGTATGTGCAAGGGCCAGAAAGCCAAGGGATCTTCCCTAGGGATGGTGGAAAAGGCACTGGTGCCGATTTGCGAGGGCTGAGACACACACTTACACCGGGATATCAAACTCACAGGGCAAGGGATCACGATCGGACACCAGAAACAAACGGAAGAACGCCCAAGAAGCAACTTGCAGACAGAGAAGAACTGAGAAGTAGCAGAATGCTCTTTAACTGGTCATAGGTTCAATTCCTCGCAAAGCATTGTGGGGGTTAACCAGGCTAAATGCGGCGGGAAAATAACAGAAATGGAAATGAGTTGAAGCTGTCAATACTCAGGAGAGGTATATCGGTAAAGAGGGGGCCATTGTTGTCATTGTGGAGGTGGCAAACTGGCACTATAATCAAGTTGACTGGGATAATTCTGCCTTCCATAAGAGAGAAAATAGGCCAGAACAGTATATTCCCTAGTTTATAATAATTTATATCATTGGATACCAGTTACAGATATTTTAGGACTAGTTGTGCTGGGACTATACAGTAGTGACTGCCAACGCATCAACCTCAAGCTACCAGCAGCCTCCATGACCTAATAATTAGATTTCATAACACCACTACTAATATTATTGGATTACCACCCAGTACCCAAAACTAGCAGCATTTCCTCATCCACAACCGCTGTAGGGGGATCAGGTTGGGTTGGGCCAGGGGGGGCGATGCAGTGTCTGGCGGTCCCTCTGCAGATCTCCCCCAGTCCACTTCAGTAGCTGTCCGCCTTGGGTGACCGCCCCTCCTTTCCATTGGGACAGTATACCCAAGTCCTGCTCATGACAGTGTGCACTGTAGGTGTGCTTTTGTTGGGCAGTCGCTGCACCTTGATACTGAGTGGCCAGCTTGTACAATATACACCCTTCAGATGCTCCCGTAGGTAACATAAGTGCTCCATACCAGGTACCTCTGGCTTGACCAGCAGGTGGTGGAGCAGGAGGTGCTGGGGGACCAGGATGGTAAGCTATGCATGCGATTAAATTGCTCCACCAGTCAGTCACTTTGTGGGAGGTGGGGGTGGTGTGGGTCTTTGCTATATGCACAAACAAATGTGCTTCAAAGATTCACCCCTGGTCACTGTGAGCTCCTCAGGCACGCCAAAGCAGCAGACAAACTCCATGAACTTCTCAGCTGTGGTTGCTGAGCTCTGACTGGAAAGCAAATACGCCTTAGGTCACGTGGTGATCCAGAATCCATAGCCGTGACTAAAACTGAGTATATAGCATTTCCTGGTAGCTGGAACCTTCTGGGTGGTGCAGCAATGGACAAACAGGTCAGTGTCCGAGTTAGGTCAGAAGCCAGACTACCCCCTCGACAGCCTCTAGCTCCTTGCTGTCGCTGTCCTGTACCACTGCCTAATCAAATAGCCAGGTGTTGTTTAGTACCCAGAGGGTTGCCACTTCAAGCCCTGGTTCCTTCTGAGCCCATCAAAGTGTCCTTGAACAAGACACAGAACCCCAAATTGCTCCTGGTGTGTAGGTCGGTGCCTTGCATGGCAGCTACCATAAATGAAGTGCTTTGAGTACTTGTAGGGGTAGAAAAGCACTATATAAATGCGATCCATTTACTTCGTTAAATGACTGAGACACTATACAAGAAGTTAAGATAATCACAAAGACATTTAAGATGCATTGGAAGTATTCAGTATTCAGTTTAACAGAAAAAGTTAAAACAATACAATACAGAATCATTTCTATTCTGCAGAAGTACCGAGAATATGAACTACATAATGTGCGCATGCTTTAGCTAAACTTAAAATCATAATGTATTCATTAGGCAATATAACAACGCATTAACTATTAACTAATAGCTATTCGTGATTTCTTTTAGTTTAATACCCAAGTACCCCAAGTAAACACATTTTTTCCATGTTTTCAGTACGTTCCATTGCTTGATGACAGTTGTCATGACAACCATTCCTAAAGCGGAAGTGAGCCTTAAGCAGTCAAAGATGGCGGAGCGGGAACCGATGGCGACGGCGATGCGGTTGAGAAACCAGTTACAGTCAGTGTACGGACTCGACCCTTTGCGAAACGAGGTAGGTACTGGGCGCTTGTGGGAATGCTGAAGCGCGTGTCCCTTAGCAGAGGCGTGTGCTCATAGGAGTGGCCGTTACACACAGGAAGCACCTTTCTGTGAGTGAGTGAGGGGCGAAGGGGCGCAATCAGCAGCGGGACACTTTCCACGGATTGCAGCAGCTGCGCACCGCTTTCACATAAGCATGCTTCATGACAACAGGAGAAAGTTAAACAAATAAGAAAACATACAAATATATATATCAGTCTTCTTACCTAAACATATAAAGGATGTAGTGAGAGCTTCCAGTCACACCGGTGCGGCTGGACTTGCATTGTCCCCAACGTGCTTATTCAGTATAATACGCATCATGTTGGTGTCCCTTCTTTGTATGATAACAGTAGCAAACGATCGAACTCTCCCAATCACCACGATGTCTAAAGATGAACAAACCCCCCCCCCCCCATTTCAATGGCCATAGCTAACAGTATTTTAAAAACATTGACATGCAGGAAGTTTTCTTAAAGACCATTTTTATTATAAAGTTGTTCAGATATGAGTTTTTCTGCTGTGAACATTATTTTGACGTCTCACTACTGTCATTTTAAAGTCCTTTCGTAAAAAATAAATCTACAAATTGATGTCTGACTGCTTTTTTTTACAGGAAGAAGTCAAAGTTAAGATCAAAGATCTGAATGAGCACATTGTCTGCATTTTGTGTGCTGGGTACTTTATTGATGCCACAACAATCACTGAATGCTTGCATACCTGTAAGTGATTAGTTCCATTTCGCTGTTACGATGGGCCACATTGTAATCAACCACTTGGAATTAACATGGTATTGACACGTAACACAGAGCTATGTTAATGCAGTATAGAGACTGCAGGCTGTAGCTACACTTTTGAGCTATATATATCTATCATTCAGCTGCCTATGCTAGTCATGGATTTGGGGCCCTGTAAGGTGGTGGGGGGGGAGTATATACAGTCGGCTTTCGTTTTTCGCGGTTAAAACAGTTCCAGACTCTACCGCGGTAAGTGAATTTCCGCGAAGTAGGATTCTTTATTTATAAATCGAATATTTTCGTAGTTAGAGCATAGAAAACCTGTTTACGACCTTCTAAATGTGGTTTTTAACATTATTAGAACCCTCTAGACATGAAATAACACCTTTTAGTCACCATTACTATTATGATTTCTGTACACGGAATCAGAATAGAAGGGTTTATTTGGAATCACTCCAAAAGCAGGACACAGGAACACGTAACATCAAAACGTCAATGGCAGACCAGGGGTTACAGACTCTGACGTGGACTTAAATACACCAGACCAGTCAAACTGACAGAAAACAGCGGGTCACAATCGGGGTTTCACACGTGGTTGATAAGGGGGCGTGGCACACAAGAGGATCGTACAGGCAGGTCATAACAATTACACTCATATTACCCAATCTATTAGACAAAATAAGAGAAAATAAATAAATATATTATTATTATTATTATTATTATTGCACATTTAATTACGAAGAGCAAAGATGCTTCCGATGCGTAGCAATGTATCATTTTCACTGTCTCCATCAACTTTTTAATGAATATACAGTAAACCGCGATAGAGTGAAGCCCCGAAAGTCGAAGCGCGAAATGGCGCTGCTCTATACATTGGTTTATTAGCTATCAAATGTATTTTTGATCAAAGTCTTAAAGAGGCAGTATGTTCATCTGTCGACATATAGTTGTGTTACCACTTAAAAGCTATGCAAAATCAACATAAAAATATGATCATTTCTTTAATATAGCTATTGTATATATTATGTGGTTTAAGTACTACTGTAATGTTTTGAAACATAACATGTAAATAAAATTTAAAAATGCATAAAAGTGGCTTATCACTACAAGTAACATTACCTCTAGTTTTGGCAGTGAAATAAGTAAAAATGCAAAAACATAGAACAGATATCAAGGAGTCATGTGAACAATATCTCATCCACTGGAGAATTTAATGTCTGGTCAGAGCTACTAATTTAAAATAACATTAAAGCTGATGAAAAGAAAACCTGTTTATGAGCACAAAACTGACATTTTATTATATTATTTACTTTTAATTGTTTACTAAATTTTGGGACAATAAGAAAAAAAGGTTAACGTTGAAGGAGGTGAAGCTGTGCTTTGGCAAGGTGCGATTTGGACATAAGGAGACAGAGCTGGGCTCCTCTGGACTCTACTTATATTTAAACCCTGAGCACAAGGAGCACTACAGGGGTACATCCTGGACAGGAGGCTATCACAGTAGCGGCTCTGGGGTTAATTCAGTACTGCAGTCACTTGCGTAACTGAACAACAAGTGTATCAGAGTGTTTATCCATAGAAAATCAATGTTAGAAAAAAAAGTGTTTTTTTCGCCTTGCTTTTACAGTTTGTAAGAGCTGCATTGTGAAATACCTGCAAACCAGCAAATACTGCCCCATGTGCAACATAAAAATCCACGAGACGCAGCCGCTGCTGAATCTCAAATTGGATCGAGTTATGCAGGACATCGTATATAAACTGGTTCCTGGGCTGCAGGAAAGTAAGTTTGCTGAAAATTTCTGCATTTCTCAGTTTCACTTATCGTTAATTGCAGATGAGTACTGCTTTTCAATCCAGGGAATTTCAGCTGATATTTTTTTTCCCAAATCTTGAATTTTTGAGTGAGACATCACATTTTTTTTCTGTTATTGTGCACATTTTTTCTTTCCATTACAGTCAGTTGAAGCTTTTGGGCTTTTGATTGTCCCCTGTGCTTCATCCCTGTGTTAATACCTACAAGGCTTTGAAGACTTTGTTACACTATCTGTTTGTCAAGAGTCTCAAAGTCTCCTTTCTCCACTCACACTCATGGTGGATCCTTCCATCCATTTTGTGTAACTACTTATGCTATTCAGGGTGTCGGGGTGCATAGCAGAGAACAACCCAGGATGGGGAGCCAACCCATCGCAGGGCACACTCACACACCATTCACTCACACATGCACTCCTATGGGCAATTTTGGTAACTCCAGTTAACCGCAGCATGTTGTTGTAATATGGGGAGTCGCTGCAGGAAACCCCAAGTCCAAATGAGGAGAACATGCAAACTCCACACACACGGAGCCATGGCGGAGACTCAAACCCTGGTGCCAGAGGCGTGAGGCGATATCACCAACATGCCACCCCCTAGAGCATATATATCATTCCTAAAATTGCTGTTTTTTTGGATTAAGTGTTAACTGAAACACTGGAGATTTTTTTTTTTTCTCACCAGGTGAAGACAAGAGAATTAAAGAATTCTACCAATCTCGTGGCCTGGAACGAATTGCTCAATTGTCTAATGAAGGTGTGTTGAAGTTTTGGAGCTAAGAGCTAATGCTACTGGAGCAGTTAGGTGCTACAGGCTAATGGCACTCTATGCTATCCCCAGATGCAGTCGCAGATGCTGCTGGTTTGCTCTTCACCCACTTTGATCGTCCAAAAGCCCATTTCTACAGAAACGACGAACAGGTCTCCCTCTGTTTGGAAAGGTAACATCAATGATGGTGTAACCCCCATAAAAAAAAGTGTTTATTGATTTCAGAATGAATGCATTACCCATGTAAACATAATGAATAATATTCCCAGCTTTGGAAGTAACGTATAACTGCTGTGCTGTCTTTTTTAGGGAGAAGTGGGAAAAATGTAAACGTGAGTTAGACAGGCTTGTAAGAGTAATACTTGTATTATACTGCGGTATTTGCATTTGGCAAAAACCCTGATCAGCTAAATTTATCGTGGGGAGGATTTTATTGCGTCCAAGCAAGTCAGTGGTGGCACAGGAAGGAACAGGAATAGATCTAGGGAACCTGATTGCATTAAGACAGTCACATGAAGTGCTTCTGGGGTGACAGATATATAGCCTGATCCTGCACCCCGAGCTTTGCTCTCAACTGTATGTGTGTGTTTGTTTGTTTGAAAATCGGAATGATTGAAAACTGAAATACTATGTCTGGTTTTGAACCAATAAGGGACGCGATTTGTCTCGTAGTTTCAGGCTGGGAGAATGACCCCTAACCCCCAGCAAATTTTATCATTAGTTAGCCAAATGCAATGACACGGTGAGCAAAAAGCACAAGATCCTGAAAAGGCTGATTAATGTGATTTAATGACTGAATGAACAAACGCTTTTCAAGACACCCAAAGTAATGTGGCTTATGGCTGCATAGGCTGAGGCCAGCCATAGTGCACATTCTGACCCCTTTCTACTGTCAAAGGCATCAAAACTGGACCTTAGAGCAATGGAAGAAGGCCACTTATCCTGATGAATCCTGTTTCCACTTGCATCTTGTGGACAGTTGAGGACGTCCTGAGCAGCTGTGG
Source organism: Mormyrus proboscirostris (assembly GCA_026779585.1). Classification (NCBI taxonomy): domain Eukaryota; kingdom Metazoa; phylum Chordata; class Actinopteri; order Osteoglossiformes; family Mormyridae; genus Mormyrus; species Mormyrus proboscirostris. The sequence goes on along the minus strand of JAODKF010000055.1, from coordinate 10,148,669 downwards.
GGTTCTTAGGACCAGCAAGGCTGATTTACAACTCCAACCAAACCTAATGCTGTCTTTAGTGCAATTCCATTACAGTTTTATAAGCAGCTTTAAAATGATATAACGGAATAGAATTTCCCTTTTAAAAAGTATAAAAGTTCTTTTACTTCAGCTGAATGTTGTTAACTAGCGATGCTGTAACGTGTTGTATATTAAATACAGTCTCTCTCAGTATTTCATCAATTAAAGGTGAATTAAATAAATCTGTAACTATAAGTGGGCGATATGATGATGAGTTATTGTGGCTGCTTGCGATTGTATCCATTAACATTTACCTTTATTTGGGAGGCACCTTTATCCAAAGTTTGCAAGTAGCACATTACAAACATACGCGCCGGCGAGCGGTTAGCAAGGCATGAGTGCGGCTTCCGGCACCTTCCACCGAAGGCCCAGTCCTTAACACGCGATCCCTGTGTGTCTGTATATCTCCCTTCTCTATCACTTATATGTCTCATTGGATCTAAACTTAGACACTAGATCCTGAACTATAAACTTGATCGGTCATTTCAAACTAGTTATCTAACTAAAAAAAAACTTTTATATAACATCGGACCGTGAAAAATACTGCACCCGTAAACGTGCTCCATAGATGACTATGCTGTCAAAGAAGACAGCCAGGGATATAATGGGTAGTTGAGTCTCGGCTTATCTTCTTATTGGCCTTTATTGATATTGTGCTTTTCCCGCTTTTTTCTATAGTTCATCATCACTGCCTGACAAAGACAGAATCAAGCTGGTACAACAGGTAAGCAGTAACTCTCAACAATTCTGAAGTGTGCTTTAATTCACATTAAAATATCAGCTGATTTTCTTTTAGCTACGGAGCTGAAGACTAATGTGGATTAATGGTATGAATGAAAATGCAGTACATATCACTCTCACAAGTTTACGTACAAGCTTTTTCAAAGATTATGTGGTCCAATTTCAGGCATCTTGAATATATTCAGCAGCAAACCTGGTTTGGGCTACACATAAATCACTGACTGATCCACATTAAAGTCGGCTTATTTAGGCTTACCATAGTGTGATGGCATCAGGGACCTGAAGGTATTCATATGGAGACAAATAAAACACAACAGGTCTGAAAATCTTAATTTTTCTTAATTTTTTATACCTGTCTTAAATTAAGTGGGAGTTTTTTTTGTTTTTTAAAAAGTAGCCCTTAGTAATACACTGATATAAAAATACATTTTTAATCGATTACAAAAGCAATATGATGGAAGATAATCATTTCACATTCACATGAGCTATTTTGTACAAAAAATAGTGGCAGAAATACTGTTCACAATTGCTGTTTTAGAAAAAAAATACAATGTCTGGCCAAAAAAAAAAGTTGCCATTTGAATTTTTCATTGGACCGCCTTTAGCTTTGATTATGGCGCACATTTGTCATGGCATTGTTTCTACAGGCTTATGCAACATCTCACCCTTTTATTTTCATCCACATTTGCATTCATTTCTCACCGAGATCCTGTATTGACAAGTGAGTTTAATCACTCCATAAAGCCTCCTTCAGCACATCCCAAAGACCTTCAGTGAGGTTAAGGTCATAACTCTGAGGTGACCAAGTCATGCGTGAAAATGATTCCTCATGCTCCCTGAACCACTCTTTGACAATTCAAATTCTTGTCCTGGAATATGGCCAGTAGATTCAGGTACTCAACTGACTTCACTTTATTGCCGCTTAACGTTGCTGAGCTGTAATAATGATCCAGTCATTGGCTCTTAAAAATTTGCTGATCTAAATTAAACTAGCGACTTTTTTTTTGGCCGGGCACTGTATATGTGACTAGACCAACAGAGGGCGCACCTTGTTAGAGTAATTGTCTGTACCAGCGAATCAGGGCACCCAGCAGCTCTCTGATGTAGGCTCAGTTTTACATTTGTACTTGCTTTCCTTGTTTGTTAACACACTTATCTGATGCACACATAGTCTATTATCTTGGCTACCTATAGGGTACCAACAAATCACTTATACAGAGGTACAAAGTGCTGGATGAATGCTGATCATGCCAATTACTTGCAATTACTGCCTCCATCCCTCTAAACAACACCCTTGCTCTCAGGAGACCAAAAAAATAAACGCAAAACACAAAAACATCACATAATCATCCCCTAAAGGAGCCCCAGCATGGAATAAGCCTGGCCTCTGTCTGTGATTTGATTGCACGGCTTTGGGGGGGTGCAGTAACATCTCCCCGTGTCCCCAGCAGAGGTTTGTGCGGTGCTCTGTGAGGGCAGAGGTGCAGCACCTGCGCAGAGTGCTGTGTCACCGCTTGAGGGTGCAGAAGCAGCAGGTGAGGCACTGCAGTCCCGGGGGGGCCCAGGGGAGCGGCGCTTCCCACACAGCTCTGTGTCTTAAGGGCTCCCTTCTCAGCGCCCCCTGGGCTTTACATGTCCTCTGTCGCAGTTAATGCTCAGCTGCTGCTGTCATAAGACATGCAGCTGCATTGTATTGCCAGTCCACATTCACTGATTGATTTTTGCCAGTTAATGAGTATTGAGAGTAAATTGTACAGGCGCAAGTAGCCAGTAATTCATAAAAACACATTTGTCATCAAAATACCTGGTTAGTAATTATCAAAAAAACGCTTAAAGCCAACTTTACCTAATGCAGGAGAATGCTACCCCCCCCCCCAAACTGCACCAATGCACTCAGGAGATCAAAAAAAAACACACAAGCATAATACAGTTTCAATATAGTTATTACTAATGGTTATTAATGGGTACTTTACTGTTAACAGAAATCTAAGCATAGTACAGCTCCTTGACATTGGACTCTATATATGTTGCATATTACCAGCTCTTCCCCCTTGGTGTATTAACCTTATTTAAGTCAGAACCTGGTGTGGGGAACTTGGGAAAGTATTACACCAGATCAGCATGATTTTCTCATATATCAGGGTTTCCCTGCTCTGACACAGCTTATTCAGCTCAACAGCTAATTACCAGGCTTATTAGATGTATTTGAGCAAGGAAATCTGTGAACTGTGTTACTCCACGACCAGAATTAGGGAACTCTGTCATATATAATAGTTCATACATTACCAGGTAACTTGCTGATGATGCGGTTATCTTTGAACATTTGGCTAATCCAACAAACTGGAAATCCACGTTCAGAGTGACATCGGTTGTTTCTAGGGCCGCATTAATAAGTCCCGCCTTCCAAATGTAGTGACTAAATGTGACCAATAGGGGGGGCATGCAAGTGCATTGTTTAACTGCATGCCAATGGCATAAAAAGTTTTTATTGTAATAATGAGATTTCTTGATTGATTTTCAAAAAATCATGAAATATGAAAAGTAATTCACTGAATAATACTTCTGCAGATATGTTTTATATTTTGGAGGTTCAGACACCCCAGTCCATTGTAGGGTACACGCACAGCACACAGAACCTCTTTGGCCAATTTTGAGACACTACTTGCCTGACTTCTTATCTCTGACATTAAAACAGGATACATTATCAATGTTGATACAAGGTATTCCCTTTCCATTTATCAGTGGGCATAAACACTGTATGGTTAATATATAATTACTTACATTTTTTAAATGTGTTCTCTTCTGGAGTGAGCATAGTTGTCCAGTGGTAGCTGCCTTCCTCCAGTTCTCACATTCTGTCTCTGTGTGTGTGTAGTTTGCATGTCCTACACATGTCTTTGTGACTCTCTTCCAGATACTCCAGTTTTCTTCCACAGTCCAAAGACATGTATTTAGGTGAACTGGTATCTCAGAACTGCCATCGGTGTGTAACCTACGATGAACTGGATCCCAGTCTATCACAATATGTTAAATTCGAATTCCAGTAACAATTTTTGGTCCATGCAGCGAGTTAAAATTTGTTTGGCAAGAATTCATAGAATTTAAAGAGGATAAACTATTGGAAGCTTTATATGTTTAACTGTGCATGCTTACTGGTCTTTTTTACTGCTACAGGTACAGATGTTGTTCAACAATGAGTGTTTACCAGATCACATGACTATGAAACAGCTCTGGCTCTCGCGCTGGTTTGGAAAGGTACTGTATGTAAAGAAATGTGTCATGCTTTGTGATGCCATTGGCAAGGTTTACACTCAGCTTTTGTTAAATATGTTACATTACGTATTTTGTAGGAGAATTCTCTCTCAACCATCTACTGGCCAATGCACTGCTAGTACAGTTGTATACATTTTATTATTATATTCCTGTTTTTATGGCTGTGTTAAAGTGTTTATAGTTACATATGTAACATAATGTTAGTATCCATCCATCCATCTCCATCCATCCATCCATCATCTCCCGCTTATCCGAAGTCGGGTCGCGGGGGCAGCTGTCTCAGCAGGGAAAACCAGACTTCCCTCTCCTCGGCCACTTACTCCAGCTCCTCTGGGGGAATCCCGAGGTGTTCCCAGGCCAGCCGAGAGACATAGTCTCTCCAGCGTGTCCTGGGTCTTCCCCGGGGCCTCCTCCCAGTGGGACAT
>JAODKF010000055.1:10110301-10129930 GCA_026779585.1 Mormyrus proboscirostris | reverse complement strand
GCCCCCCCCCCCCCCCCCCCAAAGGCGCGCACTCTGGGCATGCCTATGGGGAGCGAAGCAACGAGGACCAGGGACATGGGACCGGGAAAACAAGAGCAAAACAAATCAAGGGGGCACAGGGAACAAGACAGACACGCAGAAGAGACACAGAGACAGGAATTCGGACAACAACCAACAAACCACGGGAAAAGCAAACAGGCACAGGGGCAACAACACAGGAGACACAGGGGGAACACCAACGGGAGGAACAAAGGGGTCAAGAGTGAACGAAGGAGAAACAGGAGGACGAGGAGCAGACACAGGGGGCACAAAAGGACCGAAAGGCACAGAGGGACCGGGGGCGAACACAGGGCACAAAGGCAGGGGGGCAAGGAGGCAAAGGGCAGGCAGAAACGGGGAGCTGGAGGGAACCCCGGCAGGTGAGGGGCGGAAGCCGTAGGGGCCACAGGCGAGCGCGAGGAGGGAGCAGGAGGGAAAGCCGAATGTGAGGAGGAGGTAGGCGCAGGGAGCAACGAAGGAGGCAACGAGGAGAGCAAAGGGGACACAGGCGAAGGGGAGGAGGGAGCAGCTGCCGCGGCAGCCAAAAGCATAGCCCCCGCTGGCCAAGGGGTAGGCGACAGACGAGTCAGAGGCAGGGGACCCACAGTCGACCGACGAGGCGTCGGTGGCAGGACCATAACCGGCTGACAAGGTGCAGGAGGTGGGACTGGAGGCGACCGCTGAGCCGCAGCCAGGGAAACCACAGGCGAGCCAGGGGGCAGGGCGGGCGGGACCCGGCCCTGGCACAGGTGTCCCCTCCCCTTCCGGGAGACAGAGAGGCGGGGACCCGGCCAGAGTCTGCCACACTGGGGTGACGGTGGAGGAGTCACAGGGGAGGAGCGGACGATCGGGCATAACAAATATAACATAATATCCATTTTATTTAGGAAGAGCATCTCTAATGTTTCCATTTCTGACTTCAATGTTGTGATTTTCTATACTTGATGGGTATAATAAATGCCTGACATCGGTACCATTCTGTCCTTCGCAGTGCCTGCTCAGCGGCTGCTGTATGGCCCTTCAGAGACACTGGCGCCGAAGGCGTTTTTCTACTCTTCAGTACAGACTACACAACAACTACACGCAACGTGTAATATAACCCCTTAAAGTTTTTAAGTCCATTATGCAAAAATGATTCAATGCATGTAACACTTAGAATGATCTTTATGGTTCTTTTTTGTCCTTAAATAATGATACATAAATTTGCTTTGCTATATTTTTCAATTTTTTTCATTTTTTTTAAAAAAGAATTGTCGATCAGACTGATTCTGCAAGACAACATAAATCTTTTGATTTTAATGGTTTTGAAAAGATCATAGCAAATCATTTATGATGAATGAAATGAAATTGTGTAAAAGTAATATGAAATTGTGTTACTTATATTAGTATATTAAGAAAGATGTGTGCTAAATTATGTTGGACTGTTTTTCTAAAATTCTAAAAAAAGATGTTTAGATAATCAATTAATCTGTAACACCATAAATGTCCAGGTTAAATAAATGCACCATATTAATAATTGTTGGTTACTTTTTGTGTTGATTCTATTTTAAAAGTAGTGCTTGTATGTCTGGCTGATGCAAGCGTTTCACCCTGCCAGTGTATTGTCAGTACAGATGCTCCTCTACTCACGAACCAGTTACGTTCTGAACAGCTGTCCATAACTTGAAATGTTCGTAAGTCATTATTCAATATCATTTTAAGGGTACTCAAATCTACATGCATAAGTAATTATGATATAAAGTCAATACGTTTTCTTATCCTAAAACACATTACTAATGATACACAAAACAAAAGCGGATAATGGATGCATAGAATATTTCGCAATAAAAACAAAGTAAATTTTGATCTCAAGAGAGCATGTCTTACCGATACACATGTACAAAGAACTGGGATGCTGGGAGTATGCACACTACGCTTGCTACACAGCGGGAGTAGCGGCCAGAATTCATATTCATATCCTGAACTGCTCATACTTTGTGCAAGTAAGAAAGAAACTAGAAAATGAATTGTAAAATAGACTGTAAATAAATTATAGAGAGTGCAAAACAGAAAAAAGTAAACTCTCTTGTAAATTCATAGGTTAAAGTGCAGTGTGCTGTATCAGCATAGCAGTGTAAGGTTGGACTGTTAACCATGACACTATAACCGGGAGAGTGGCATGTCCACATGATTGAGGAGTCGAATTGCCTTGGGATAGAAACTCCTCCTGAGTTTCTCCATCTTGGCCATAATGACCCAGAACCTACTGCCTGAATGCAGGAGTTTGAACAGTCTGTTACTGGGGTGAGACAAGTCCTTGTTCCAATACTGAAATCTATGTCAAAGAGGAAGCAAACATGGGCAAATGTTTGTTTGACACTAGATGAGTGTGTGATGTAAAGTATCAACCTTGGTTAGCCATAACTGTTACCTCTGCAAGTGCATGAGGATTGTTGTTGCATTTTTGACTAGACATTACTAATAGAAATGCTCATTTAAGGTCTGTCATGAGACCAGAAGGCTAAGGCTAGTGAAATTTAGCACTCTACATATATAAGGATTACCTTAACAAAAATGTATAAAAAAAGCAAGCGGCACATATTGAAAGATCTTCTAAATTTTCATTTTTGCCATATTATTCCTTAAAAAAAATTTTCTTGTCAGTGAAACAGCAGTGTGTGGTTATGGTTTGTTAATATTAAAATTAGATTTTTTTTTTTTTTTTTAATGAAACTTTTTTAAGTGAAATTGTGGAAAATTTAGGAAATTTATAAGGGTCATTGAGAAGTGATAGAAAAGTTATGCAATACCATTCATTACAAACTATGAACCCTGTAAATGACTAAACTTGTTTAACATTTTCCATTTATAGGTCATTGGTGCATTTATCCACCATCTCATTAAAAAACAACAGGCGAATTATAATTGTTGATGCACTAATGCTTCTACAAATTGCAAGCATGCTTCTTTGCATACTTACTTTTGTGTTAACTTTTAACAGAAACCAGCATACCACCTGTGTGCAGCTGTGGCAACCTTGCTATTTTCTAGAAAGTTCCGATGTCTCTTGAAGGTATTCAAGTAATCCAAAAGTTAAGTGGTTGCATAACAGAGCTGTCACTAACTCACCACACAGCTCATCCCACAGATAAAGTTTCCCATAGAAGACACCTGGCTGTGTCCTGGGAATTTTGGAGCACACTGGATTCTTTTTGCGAGGTGGCATATCAAGTATGGTGTCAAGGATTTTGTGTTTTCTGTTGTTGTATGTTTGTAAAATTGAGGAATCACAATTATAACAACATCATTATGAGCAGAGCTTTGGAATGTTTCTCATCCAGTTTGCTTACGTTAACTTTTAATGACATTGTGTTTTGGATGTAATTTGTGTCCTTATGAAATATGTTGCTGCATTACATCATTTGCCTTTTTAAAGATTGTCTCCCTGTCCAAGAAGACCATTACAATTGTAGACACATTGGGAAAGGAAGATGCATATGAACATAAAGTTCTGAGAAATTGGAGGTAACTGCATATGATGTCATGTAGGAATACTTCTTATTAAATAAGTTACTCCGATGTAATTTAATTGAAACCATGTTAAGCGTTATTACATGCATTTCAGTAATTACCATTGGAGAGAAAACACAGGCTTTAATTAGTATGATTTTTTATGTTGCCAGATTTGAATACCCTGTGTTTAATGTCTTTTACAATATCTTGACATTTTCTGAAGATGAGAGACAGTGACGTGCACAATACAGTGTGGCAAGTGCAAACCCAGCCACACGAGCTACAGCAAGATTCCAGCAGTTGCAGAGTTCTTATTTTGAAGGTACCTGTTTGCCGATTTATACTGGGCAGTTATTTTGAATCAATATTAATAAAACTGAATTTTGCAGTTTGCGGAACATTACCTTTGAACTGGTCACATCGGTGATGTGAAGACGAGCCAAAGTGCTGTGAGTGCAGCTCGAATGGAAATTGCATGTGCGCTGCTGGAATGTCGAGGTATGTTTAGGAATATTGGTAATATTTTGACAATTACAAATGAAAAGTAAAAAGTTAAGAATCTGGATGTACCAGATGAAACACCCTCAGAGGTCTTGTGAGATGGTGACAAAACACACCAGGCACAAAATATTCACGTGGTAACTACATGTCATGTTCCGCTCCGTACGATCCTCCTGTGTGCCACGCCCACCTCATTTCCTCGTGTGATGCCCTGATCGTGATCACCTGTGTCCTGTTAATTCCTGATCTACCTGTGTATTTAGTCCGCGTCTTTCCCCAGTACGTGAGATCCGTCATTGTATTGTCATATAGTGTTGCTTATGTGTGTAGTGATGTTACCTTACGTAGACCCTGATCCAGTCCTGTTTGCCTGTCCGCGCTCATTAAAGCCACGTTTTGCCCACGCCTTGACTCCGCTCGCCTGCTTCTCAGCTCGCCACCCTCACGCGACGTGACACTACACATGAATATTGTATATTTTGTGAATTTTGTGAATTTTTTGGTAATATGATCCATATCAGTAATCATTTAGGTGACAAAGTGTGTCGTTTGTAGCCTACTCTGTGGTCAGTTGCATGCTGTGTTACATTGTCAACAAGGCAATAGAATTGCAGTAATAACTATATTGTGCAGTAACAGTGTAGTAATTCAGGGTTATTCTTTTAACCAAACTTTAAATGTTGTGGACTATAATTTGATTAACTGTACTTGAATATTTCAGTTCATTTTGAATAGATTATTTGAAATGGTATGCTGCAAGGAAATGTAGAGGACTACTGTGTGGTCTGTGCTATGTTGGAAAGGAATGCTGATGAAAGCATGAATGAAATGGTAAGAACTTGTATTCCCATACAAATTATTCCATTTCTTTAACATTTCAACTCAAACATTTCCAAACAGTATAGCATTGACTGAATTTACAAAAGAAGAACTCCTGGAAATATACCTGATCTTTGTAATGAAAATATTTTAACGGAACAATAGGTTAACACACTTTATTATGAATTCATAAAATGCTTGTCCTAACCTCACATATTTTAATATAGATTAAAAATATTACATTTCTCAGGAGATTTGTCATAAAGATTTGTTTTATTGTTTCAGATGACGTATTTAACAGTCTTGTAGGTGCAGTGTGACCTCTGCAGTAGATGGGCACATTTCAAATGTGCCAAATACAATAAACACTTGTCCACTTATATTTGTGGCAAATGTTCAGAAAAATAAACTTTGTTCAGTTTTTCTTTAAACCTGTTTTTTTATTTAAAACATTCACAATTTTTTATAAAACTGAGAAATACAGTTTTTTTTAATCACATATGATGCCCACAAGTGGCCTCTGCCGCTGTCCGAGGCTTCTGCTACGGCGCAGCCCGTTGCACCGCTTGCGGCTGCACCACCCGAGCAGCAAAAATACACGGGGCATAGGAAGCTAATAAGTACTTCATCAATGATGATTATTTTATGACATTACAGTCTTATCATGGCATTAAATTTCCTGCTACCCAATTAAAAGCTATAGGCAGCAGTTTACTGCAAACTGTTAACCGACAAGCTTCTGAGTCTCAACCCAGAGCTTCCCCCAACAAATTATTTTGTTTCTTTTTTTTTGTATATGTAATGTTACGGTTTTTATGTCTTTATTCTAAAATGTAGAGAATAGTACAAATAAACTTTTCTTATAGGTAGTGTCACGTTTCGCACTGACAAACAGGTGAGCAGCAACCAAAAAGCAAGCAGGCAGGATGACGGGCAAGGAGGATTTATTCGGGAACTCGGGGAGACAACGATGCACATTATAACAATGACCGACAAAAGACTGAGGAGGACGTGGACTGATATACACTAAACAAACCGAATTAACAGGGAACAGCTGGGCACAATCAGGGAAGCACACGTGGATGATGAGGGGGCGTGGCACACACGAGGACTAGACACGTAGGTAATGACAGAACACCCCCCCCAAGGCACGCACTCCAGGCATGCCCCAAGGGGAGCGGCGGACAGGACGAGACCGGGAACAAGACCTGAAAAACAAAAGCCAGAACATCAACGGAGAACCGGGAACAGAACAGAAACACAAAACAAACAGCCACAACAGAACCTGACACAGGACAGGGAACGTGGACAAACAAACCAGAAAGGGTGACACAGATGGAATACTGACAGGTGGAACCAAAGGGCCCGGAGTGATCAAAGGAGCCACAGAGGGACGAGGAGCAGAGACAGGAAGGACAAAGGGACGAGGAGTGAACAAAGGAGGCCAGACAGGAATGGACGGGGGACAAAAGGGAACCCGAGAGAACCCAGAGGTTGAGGGAAGGCAGCCGGAGGGGGCGCAGGTGGCAAGGAGGCAGGAGCAGGAGGGGATCATGAAGGGGGCAAGGATACAGACGGAGGATCAGACATAGGGAACAAAGAGGGAGCAGGAAGGGACACCGGCGCAGGCAGGCAGGAGGGGGAAGCCGCAGCAAGCGAAGGCGCCATCCGACACCCAGCCGAAGCAGGGGGGCCCAGAGGCAGCCAACAAGGCGCCGACGGACGGGCCGCAGGTGGGCAACAAGGCACTGGAGAGGGACCTGGAGGTGACAGCCGAGTCGGCGCCGCCAGACCCGCAGGCAGCCACCAAGCCACGGCCAGGGGACAAGCGGGTGAGCCAGGGGGCAGGGCGGGCGGGACCCGAACCCCTGCAAAGGTGTCCCCAGCCTTTACAGGACACCGACAGGCGGGGTTTAGGCCGGGATCCCCCACACTGGGGTGAAGGAGTCATTAAGGAGGTCCCTGAGGGGTCCCACTCCAGCTCCGCCTCCTCCAGGGAGGAAGGAGCGGCTGTCAGATAGTCTGGGACCTCCTCAGGGACAGGATCTGGGGCCATCAGCCCTGGGGCAAGAACAGGAGTCTCGGGCGGAGCAGGAGGTGGAGGCCTAGGAGCCTCGGGCGGAGCTGCAGGTGGCGCCGAGATGGGCAGGACAAGCGGAGCCACAGCTGGGGCCATCTTGGGTGAGGCAGGAGCCTCAGAAGGCGGTGTCAGGACAGCAGCTACAGACGGGCCGCGGGCACTGTCAGAGATGATTCCGGCACTGGAGCCCCGGGCGTAGCTGCAGGCGGAGCAGGGAGCTCGAGTGGAGCCGCTGTGGGTGGAGCATGGAGCTGGGGCGGAGGAGCAGGGAGCTCGGGCGGAGCAGCAGATAGTTCACACGGTGCAGCAGGGGGCGCCGCAGTGACCGCCAGGAGAGGCCTGGGTGCTGGGACAGGCGTAGCGGCTGCAGCATTGGGCGGTGCAGCAGGCGTAGCGGCTGTAGCATCGGGCAGGACTGCGGGCAGAGCGGCTGCAGCATCCGGCTGCGCAGCAGGCAAAGCAGTAGCAGCTGGCGGGAGGTTGGGCGCCTCAACCAGCGCATCCAGGGTCGGCGCCCCCCGGCTCTGCGTGGTCCCTTTAAGGGATCACGGGAACCCGCAGAATAGCATCCCTCACCACGCTGGCCCCTTTATGGGCCAGGCATGCTGCCCGGAAGGTATAAGCCGCCAGGGGTGGCGGCATCTCATCGGCAGGGCTAGCGAGAGGTACATTGGACTCGGCTACGGGGAGAAAGCACGCCCCCAGATAGATCATCGGGGCGTCTTCTCGCTCTCTGTCCCGGCGCCTCTTCTTTTTCCGGCTTTTCCAGGCGGGCTGACTCGAGGTTGCCCCAGAGAGGGTGAGCGGCCGGAGCCATCTCTCTGTAACCCCTTCCACTAGTTGCCGGAGATTCTCGCATATGGTAGCTATGATCTGCACACCCGTGAGCGGGGTCATCTCCTCGAGGAGGGTGCCGCCCATGCTGGCGAGTGTCCATAACTCAGAGTCCTCACGGACCTCTGGTTGGGACAGCCAGTAAATCACCTCTCTTAGCAGATCGAGGCGTTGATCCGCGATCTGCGGAGGTGCGTTGGAGTGGTCGGTCATTCTGTCACGTTTTGCATTGGACGCATAGGTCATGACAGATAGCTGTGTCCAATACCTCCTTTTTTCCTGCACACCATCACCCCCTTCACTACTTTACTGTAAATTAAAGTTACAGTGTAAAGATATTCAATTCCAGTGTGGCCACTCCAAACTCACCTGCCCTAGTACCATGATTATATATATACAAAAAGGTGGAGGGAAGGAGGACACAGAAACAGCAATAATAACAATAACAGACATTAATCACCATGAGGAGAGAGAAAAAAAGGTAAATAATAATAAGGATAATAATGAAGGTGGGATGGAGAAAACAAAGTATTGGGGAATGCAGAATACAAACAATCATAACACACATAACACTCATTAAAAGGACAAAACAGTAATAGCAGGCTAATGATGACAACAATACAAAATAAAAAACAACAATAATATCAACAACACCAATAATAATAATGTTACAGATAGGTATTATATATATGTAGCATACACACACATGATCATATACATATTCAAGTATATTTCAATTCCTATATCTATAAGTTACTCTAAAAAGTAATAATAATATTTATACTGATTGCTCCACCTCGCATTCGCTAATTCTTGTATGTGCAAGTGTAGGTGTGAACTGATTTGCCATTGTTTGATGCCATCGGGGGGTGTGACAGTGCCCCCCACCCCCAGGCCCAAGGTAAAGGCAGGGGAAACCAGGCAACCGAGGACACCCCACGGCACAATGGTACACAGCCACGAGACCCAAAAAAACCACCAACCCAAACCACCCAAATTTGCCAAAAGGCATATTGGACACTCAGGGCCGCTTTTGTAGATATTGGTGCAAGAATTTATCATAGGTGCACGGCTGACCATTTTGAATCATTCGAATCTTTAGCTAAACAACTATCAACTCGCGACTCGCTGCAGGGGCCCACGGTGCATTGCACCGATTGCACCTGTGTTAAAAGCGGCCCTGTGGACACTCCCCAAACATGTGGAAGAAAGTTCAGTGTCTGGCACAAACATAACACCTTTCATCATGCTGAGGACACCATCCCACACAGTGAAGCATGGTGGGGACAGCATCATGCTGTGGGGATGTTTTTCGTCGACAGAGACTGGGAAACTGGTCAGAATTGAAGGAAAGATGGATGGCGCAAAATATAGAGGAATTCTTGACAGAAACCTGTTTGAGTCTTCAGACATTTGAGACTGGGACGGAGGTTCACCTTCCAGCAGGACAATGACCCTAAACACACTGCTAAAGCAACACTCTGGTGGTGTAAAGAGAAACAGGTAAATGTCCTGGAATTGCCCAGTCAAAGCTGAGACCTCAATCCAACTGAGAATCTCTGGTATGATTTAAAGATTGCTGTACACAAGCGGCACCCATCCAACTTGAAGGAGCTGGAGCAGTTTTGCCATGAAGAATGGGTAAAAATACCAGTGTCTGGATGTATGAAGCTTGTGGAGATGTATCTGAAGACTTGTTGCTGTAATTGCTGCACAAATGTGGCGGTGCAGTTGCAGGAGCCTTGGGCAGCGGCAGAGGATGCACAGCAGCAGGAACCTCGGAGGGCTGCACAGCTGCGGGCGGAGCTGCAGGCAGTGTTGGGACCTCGGGTGCAGGCAGAGCTATAGCAGGCGCCTCAGGGGGCGCCGCAGGAACTGCCGACTCGGGACTAGCAGGGGGTGCCGCAACAGCTGGAGCCTCGCTGGGTGGCGCGGCAGCCACCGAGACAGGTAGCGCCGGCAGGACAGGCGCATCTGGCGCTGGCGGGACAGGCAGGACAAGCACGTCTGGCGCCAGGGGGCCAGGCACATCAGGGACAACTACGAAGACAGATGGTGGAGTTAAAGATGCGGCGGGTAGCCCTGGAAAGTGGACTACCCTATGGTCAGCTTTCAGAGCTGCCGGAAGTGTTCCAGACTCCACTGAAAGCTGCAGGAGAAAGAGGCAAGCTGGAGGTCCTCCTGGGGTGCATTTTGGTTTCCATTGCCTCCCCTGCAGTGAGTCAGGAGGAGCCCCTCCCGATTCTTAACCCACCAGTGTTTGTCTCCCCAGTATTTCCCGCCATTTCACAGCAGCTGCGTGATGGTTATCTGCCCTCTGCTTCAAAGCAGCCACCCAGTGCTCGATAACGCCAGAATGTGCACCCGAAGCCCATACGTTTCGGGGTACACGCTTGCCACTGAAGGGTGCCAGGGCTCTAGGGGATGCCATCCCACCATCCCTGAAAAAGGCGGCACCCGCTGCTGAGGTACAAACCCCGGCTCCAACTCCCGTGGTTCCTGTGCCGGTGGTTCCTGCGGCGGCTCCTGCTCCGCCCTCCATGGTTCCTGTCCTGGTGGTTCCTGTTCCAGTGGTTCCTGTACTGCCTCCCGTGGTTCCTGCATCTGTTCCTGCTCCTGAACCCCCGGTTCCTGCTTCCATTCCTGCTCCTGACCCCCGTCTCTCCTCCCCTGATACTCCAGAACCTGCCTTGGCTCTAGTGCCCAGGGCCCCAGTCCCTGTCCCCGAGGAGGTCCTGGAGTATCGGACCACTGCTCCTCCCCCCTTGGTGGAGGTGGAGCTTGAGTGGCACCCCTAGGGAATCACCCTGGCTGCTGCAATGAACCCCTCCGTTGGGTCACCCCGACCACCTCCCTGACATGGTAGATTCTGGCCAGCTCCCCGCCTCTCAGTCTCCCAGAGAGGGAGATGACACCTGTACTCCCCTCGACATCCCTTCCAGCTCCAGCCTCGCAATCACCAAGGGTCCCTCCGGCTCCAGCTTTGCGATTGCCGGTTGCCCCTGCGGCTCCCGCCTTCTGTCTTCCAGGGTTCCCTCCAGCTGCTTGGTTCCCCCCTCCTTGCCTCCTGGTGTGGTGCCCCCTGGTTTTGGGCCCTCTATGTTTGCTCCTTGTCCCTCTGTTTTACCTTTGTTCACTCCTGCTCCCTTCATTCCTCCAGTTGATGTTCCCCCTGTGTCATTTCCTTTGGTGTCCCTGGGTCCTGTGGACTTTAATTGGAAGACACACCAGACCTTACATATAATGACAGATGTTGACAATGAATGAGCTGGGGAACACTGACAGCAGGCTCATTTATATAGGGATCACCAACAGGAGACAGGTGCATGAAGTTGACACACTTGGGCAGAGAACAATCAGGAGAACATCAACAATGGGACAGAACTGGGGTGAATTAGCAGGGTTACAGAGTGCCAGCAGATAATCACCACTTTTAACAGGATACGCAAGGTTTTGTGTAGCCATCTTACATATTTCAATTGTTAAAACATCGCGAAGCTGTCTAGTGACTTCTCGTACAGGCTACATCGACAGCTCCCCATGGATCACAGCTCCTTCTCTGTCTTCACAGAGCTGGTATTACTGCACGAGTGAGGCAATCGAGTTGAGCCTGTAACACTGTAACAGGTCAAGACATGTTCAATGGCTGTCCGTTTCTCTCCACTCCCACTCTTAGTTCCTAAGCTTTAGGGTGAGTCTTGTGTTTTTTTTGTTTGTGTTGGACCTCAAATAAAATGTGGCATGTAAAAGCAAGATGTTAGTTTGATTTGTGAACAACTATTCATCTGTTTCACAGTACTGTCATTTAAATAAAATGATTAATTTTATCGTAACTGCTTGCCTATTATTTATCTTTAAGGTGAGATTGGCCATGAGAATGAGCAGAAGAAAGACATTCCATCACATTACAGTTATTTAGACTAATTTTAATACTTCACTACATTTCTTGTGAAAAAGTCAGATGCCCTGTGCTGTAAGTAACCTCAGGTTCTTTTGGTGAATGATGAGGCAGGTTCCTTAAGCTTAAGCAGTTTATTAAGACAGAATGAAGATGTTACAATAAGATGTTTCATATGTCTGGTTCAGTGTCTGTCTGAGTCTGTCTGTGCCCCCATTGCTGGAAGCAGGCCCGTAGGCTACTAAGGGAGAGGTGCTGGGTGACAAAGTCACAGACTTTAACCAGCCAGAAGACCAACAACATACACACACACACACACACACACATATTTTGGATTGTCGAGCTTTTCATTTGCTTTTCTGGTAGTCTGTGCAAATATGTTTATGGAAACACGATTGCCAAAACTGACAGTGATGATTATGATTGATTAATTGTGATTGATTAATGGATATGGGTTTATTGTTTATTTTTTATTTTATTCTGCTATGTTTATGCAAGGCGCCTCACTTGGTTTTTAGAACCTAGTGTAGACTCAAGGCTTTATGCTGAGTTTTTACAGTTATATCCTGATCGGTCATTTACTTGTTGTGATTAATTACTCATGATGATTCAATGTGTTTTGTTTTCCATTGAATCATAGGAGGGACTGAGGGATTTCCCTAGTTAATTTGTACTTATTTAATTATATTCATTTAGTTCATTAATTTATAGCTACAGATTAACTAGAGAAATCCCTCATCCCCCCTATGATTCTATGGAAAACAAAACACATTGAATTTGCATGAGCAAGTTGAGTTCCCGAGACACCACTGGTGGTGACTGTGAGTACTACATCAGTGACTCATCGCAGTGCAGCACCACCAGTGGTGTCTCCAAGCACTAAATCTCAAGTAATGGTTGCTACATCTGCAAGTGATGAGACATCAGAAGAAGTCCAACCCATCCGCCTGGCTCCTCTGTGAACAAAAAGAGTCAAAGCAAGAAAAGAAGAGGATGGAACATACACCTACCTGGACGTGTACACTCATGAAGTGGCAGACCCGGAGAAAATAGATAAATAGTCCAAGGAGCTCCCACATCCAAAAAAGGGGGGGCTGAAGACATGGACTGAATTATTTCAACTGAAGAATATCTACAGCTTGCATCCAAATGAAGGTGTTCAAGTCCTTTCAAGTGATGGTTTCAGCTGACCAAGCTCGCGAGTTGTCATGAGGAGTTTGGGCAATGAAGGTCAAGAATGAGCAGATGGATGGGCCTGCATTAGAAGATGGCTCGAGGAGTTTAAACCCACACACATCGATTGGGCAAAGGTGTCTGACTGTCGTCAAAAATCTTCCGAAGAAGGGAGCGAGTTTGGAGAACGCTTCAAACAGGTCTGGCTAGAATACGCTGGGGTGCCTGAAGTCACTGAAGAAAACTACGAGACATCTCATTATGGTCCACTCAAGACCAGATTTCTGGATGGACTGAAAACTGAAGTGGCACAGATGCTAAAGGTGTCCCGTCCAGACTGGAAGGAAGATGCAGACATGCGCAGACTGGTCGCCTTAGCAGCCAATATTGAAAATGACATTGTAACTATAGGATCTGAATGGCACAACTTGAGAGGACGGGGATAAAAAAGAATGACAGACCTAAGGGAAAGTGTAATATATGTGGCAAAACAGGCCATTAGGCAAAAACCTGCCGTTCGAAGGGAAATTTCTGCTCTGGAACCAAAGAAAATGGCACTGATGAGGCAAACATCAATGCAAGGTTCCAACAGGTAACATTGGAGCAGAAGACACGGCTTCTGAGTGCCATTGAGTCAAAAAACTAGACGTGCCTGCTCTACAGCCATTACTGGCACTGTTGGAGCAAATAGGCGATGGATTTTATACCAGTATAAAATTGGGAGAGCATGATGTGGAATTCCTAATAGACACAGGAGCAGAGCTCACCTGCATCCCAACTAATGTGGCTAAACACTACAAGGTCCCCCTGAGTCCGACAAGTGGGTGGGTGGGACCTGTAACAACACCAAGTTTGGGCATGGATGTGCTTTTGGACATCGATTCATCATTTAACCAAAAGAACCTATCAGCACCCACCACAGGACAAACCACCTCAGGCATGAGAACCTGAGCACAGCTGTGGGGCGGGTGACACACACTCGTTTGAATGAAACGGAACGGAACAGTGTTTTTTTTCCTGGTGGCAGGAGTGCCAATCCTGACACACACTCATTTGAATGAAACGGAACGGAACAGTGTTTTTTTCCCTGGTGGCAGGAGTGCCAATCCTGCCATCAACCCCCAACGTTTTTCCTGTAAGTTGGAGGAACTGCTTGTAGGGCTGGTTGTAGGTTAATATCATACCCAGGATGAAGCATCTACAGGTTAAGGACCTTGCTCAAGGGACCAACAAAGTAGAATCACTCCTGGCATCCACCTGTCCCTCATCTTGCTTTCGTTACTAGTGTACATATGTGCCTGCCCTTGCCCTAATTCTCTGATGGTCTTATATGTGCTGTATATGTTACCTGTCGGGAAATAAATATGGTTGATTGTGCGATGGATGGATGGATGGAAATGGTAATGTACTTAAATTGAATGAGTTTAATAATATAATTTTCATTGCTCTGTTAAAAAGGTGGTACAGAACTTTCCAGTACTTATTCAGTTTATTGAAAACAGTCTAGATATCATGCCAACACCTGTATTACAAAATTATACATAGACTATGTTGTTGTTTGTTTTTACACAAAAGGTATAATGATAAAAATTTCAGCCAATATTTGGTAAAAATGTACCCGCTGGTAGAGGACATTTAATCTCAAACTATGGAAAATCTGAAATACTGATGAGAACAATTAACCTAAAAATAATGAAGTACATTTTAACTGTACATGACATTTATACTTAATATTCATGTAGAATATTGTTTGCATTAATATTAGTTTTATACTTGTGGAAATCTTTGCACAACTGCCTCCAAATCCATAAACATAAATTTCTTCTCCTTCAGAGCCATCCAGTTAGGAGCCCTGAAGAACAGGCATGTTGAATTGTTAATTAATCAACACCATCATAAGAGAATATTACATACATAAATGTCACTTTGCCAAATCCCCCCCCTACAATTTCTGTTTTCCTTAAACTGTACAGCACCGAGTCTGTTATTGTATTGGTTTTTTTTTTTTAATCTCTTATTGATGAAGTTCCTTAAAATAAAAAACTGATGGAACTGCAGTGGTATTCGATCTGGATAATGTAGTATCCTTATCAGTATACCTACATTACCCAGAAGGCATTGTATATGCCGGGAAGTGACGAACACGTTCAGCATTCGAGTAAATATCGTTATGCCGGGTGTATTAATGTGTCCAAAAAAAAAACAAAAACAAACCTAAAACAGTACAGATAAAGACACACCTTAGCTTTAACATTTCGTTTCAGAATCAGACGTGTCCCACAATAACAGGAAGTGACATAGTAGAAACGCGCCAGTCATCTGTGCACACTGATATCGTGGAAAATTGACGTCATGATAACAACTAATTACCAATCTCCCAGATTTACCCTGCAGATGTAGCCAGTGAATAAACTTCAGTCGACTGTTCAGGTAGAAGACTTTAATCTGGTGTTCAGTGTAGCACGATGCTTTACCATCCTGGTTTCCACGAGCAGTTAGGCTCTATAATGGACAAGTTAGCCAAGGCAGCTATGACCGAAATTTGCAAGCTTGTCGATGACGGTTATGCAGTGTTACGGCTGGAGATGTCTCAAAAGCAGAAAGAAAATGAAGACCTGAAGGGCAAATTAAAGATGTTAGAGCTGGTACTTGCACAGGAATATAGGGAGACAAGTGGGACAAGCCGGGTCGATGCAATTAACAGCTGTTCTAACTCTGATAATCAAGATCGCAACAAATTACATGGTACGGGGTCGACTGAGATGTTTTCGTTTTACATTTTATTGTTTTCGTTGATGGGTATGTTTTCTTGTCTTGTAATACTGTGTGATACTGAAATTCCACAATTTCCCTGCGCTGTCCCAGGGGCTAATTTTCCCAACAAAACCAGAGACCTTGACATGCAGTTGGGTGTGGGTGTGTGGAGAGATGGAGTGTGCGCCGCTACTGACAGCTCCTTACAACCTGCACTAAGCGTATCCCAGGTAACCTGCAGGCTGCTGCTACAAACCTTTGTATTTTTTTATAAGTTAAAAATAAAACTTGAAGCTAAATATTCACCTGAATAAAATTGACCAACATTTCATTTTTTAATTAATTGCTTTTTAAAAATAAACCGCTTATCCGGAGATGGTAACAATAATGTGATT
Source organism: Mormyrus proboscirostris (assembly GCA_026779585.1). Taxonomy (NCBI): domain Eukaryota; kingdom Metazoa; phylum Chordata; class Actinopteri; order Osteoglossiformes; family Mormyridae; genus Mormyrus; species Mormyrus proboscirostris. Next base: position 10,113,945 of record JAODKF010000055.1, on the reverse strand, counting down.
GAGGAGACTCACCCTCGGGCCCCAAACCTCACTGTTTTTCAAACCTTGATATATAAATAACTGCTTGATATGCCGTACACTAACACACATTGTTATGTTTTCATGTGTAGGGTTTTACTCTATCTAGGGCTGTATCCTAAGTTTGTCATTGTTATTTAATTATTAGACTGTATACATTTAGACTAGTATAGTTCCATCTTGTTTACCACAAAACTCTCTTCCAGTGTGTAGCTGTAGATGAGAGAAAGCCAGAATCTCTGTTTATCAAGGAGGAAGATGCTGAAGAGGAATTTGGAAGCAGAGTTCAAGATGTGGATATCAACATCAGTGACCAAAGTATGTGAATCGTGCAAAAACACTTGTAACTTGAATAAATATTTGGGTATTGCTGAAATGGTGGTTGTTGGTCAGTTTTAATGTCTTCATATTATTGTCAGTCCATGGGTTTGTTTCACAAAACAGGATTTCTTCCTCAGCCAGATACATTATCAGATTTATGGTAGTCTGGGTTAAATGTAAGGGTGCTTTTCCTCCGCACAAAGTACAGTACTTTCGGTACAGTACTTTTGGTATTTCTGCTTTTCCATTGACTTCCGGTCAAGTACCAGTACCGAAACTGCCAAACCAGCTGGGGTACTTCTTTGGTACTTCGGTACTTTGGGGTGGGACTTGGAAACGTATTTGCTGTCGATTGGTTATGGAAATAGCCTGCCGCTGAAACACAAAATACAACCACCATCTTTTGAAACAACGAGAAACAAAAATAAAAGCGTTAGAAACAAAAATATAAAAAAACGTAAAATGGAAGGATGGACAAACGAGGAAACGCAGGCTTTAATTGCCATATGGTCAGATGAACAGATCCAGCGAGATTTAGATGGCACGACTCGAAATAAAGTATTTGCCGTAATAGCAAGCTGCTTGGAAGAAATGGGGCACATGCAAAAAACTAAACAACCACAAAAAGCTGGTTGACTGAGCTTCTAATTATAAGAATCAACAACACCAGTCTCAGCACGTCTTCTATGTTTGAATTCAGCGAAATAACAGCTGTTGATACTGTGCCGCGCTTTGTGATGATGTCAGTCGGCTGGTCACTGATGATGTCATTTGGCGCCGGTACCAGTTTTTGCGCCAGTGGGAAACCGACACCAAAGAAGTACCATACTTTTGGTACTTTATGGAAGTACCAAAAGTATGGTACCTGGTGCGAGTGAGCAATAAGTACATTTAAACTGAGGGACCTTAAATCTGGCAATTAATTTAGCTAAGCAAGAAATACTGCTTTGTGAAACAGTCCCCAGATTAGATTTAGACAGCCCAATTTGTTTGCTCAAGGTCCCAGTCACATCCTTGCCAAATATGATTTATATTTTGCTATTGCATTGCCCGTCTAATATCAGACATTTGCAGATGCAGTATATTTGTTGTAACATGTGTTGTATTTTTTTTTATCCCCCTCTTCAGGAACAGAGCAGGTGCTTCTGGATTGTGAAAAAGCTGCGCTTATTTTGGACAAGGAAAGTCTTTCTCTGCCCCAGGGGATCACTTATGATTTTTGGGAGAACAGTGCATTGGAAACTGATCTAAAAACAGAGAAAGAGAGTAGAAACCAAAGATCCCAGCATGCAATATCTGAACACAGTCTGCAAGCAGTGAACAATATGAACTCTGAATACATTATGTATGAGAATCCCAATCAGTCAAGGTCTTTTTGTCAAAATAAGGGAGCTATGAACACTGAACACATGACATATAGCTGTAAAATAAAGAACTTGTCTGTTCAGCCAGAGCTACAGTCTACTCTGCCTACAGAGAAAAGTTCTGAAAATTGTTTCCCTCATTTTGGATCTCTAGATGAAAAGCACAAAGTTATTCAAGCCAACTCATTGTCTTTTGGTGGGGAGTATGAAGTGTGTTCAGCATGGAAGAAAGACACAGAGGTGGGAGTGGTTCACGTGCAACACAAGCGTGATGGTGAAAATGGGCAAAGAAAGGGCACTGAGACAGGCAGTGTCACCAAGAGCTGTTTGATGGATGCACAAATGACAGCTGTAGCATTTTCAACAGCACCTAGATCGTATGCCGCAGATGTTGACGTGTTTATACCTGGTTATAAATGTTTTGCTACATCAGAAAGTGTGAAGACAAATGCCAGATTTGGAACACGAAAGAAAAGGTTTGTATGCAAATATTGTGGGAAGAGTTGTACTCGTTCAACTGGTCTTAAAATACATCAGAGAGTTCATACAGGAGAAAAACCATTTAGCTGTTCATACTGCGACAAAAGGTTTTCAGATGCAAGTAATCTTAGGAAACATCAAAGATTTCACAGTGGAGAAAGGCCGTTTATTTGCATCCATTGTGGAAAGAAATTCAACCAATCCTCCAATCTTAAAACACATTTGAAGGTTTATCATGATTCTTGATGAACCATTTTGAAATCATATATTGTTACATATAAATATTAGAATTTACTAGCAAACGTGTTCTGTACTAATATTCATCTGTGAACATGCCCCAATGTTTTGTACTGTATAACCTTGATTTAATAAAATACTGTTACAAATATTATACTATATGTGAGACTTTTCATATTTTTTGATTTGATAAATCTGAAAGTAACATCTTTCTATATAACAGAATGTGTAAAAAAAACTTGTGAGGAGATGATTCCAGGAACTGAATTGGAATTTATTATGTATTCTCAAGTCACATCATAAATGGACCCCAACATTGGTGTCCACATATTTTTGGCCATATATAGTGCACGTACTAATTTGGCTAAATTGATACTTATGTTCTAATTCTTGTTATTTTAACTATATTGGGTGCATTAATTTAACCCAAAATTTCTGGAAAAACAGAAAAAGATTTTGATGTATAGCACCAGATAAGAGTGTGAATACATTTGCAGGAAACTAGGTTTTTTTTTCATAATTGACAATGTTTTGCTACATATATCTTTTGTGACTACTTGAATATACATTATAATATAAAACAAAACATAAGTTGTAATCCAGATGAATCGACATGCCTTTAAAGTATACCATTATAGCCATATAATTTCGAATAGGATTAGAGATGAGAGCTTTATTATCATTACACTACAGTACAATGAAATTCTGTTGACATCTCTTCTTGTGCAGCAATTTGTATACATCAATTTAAGACAAAACAGTAAAATGGGTATTTTTAACAGCTTGATAGCAGTGTGTGGCTCAGCTTGTTAGGATACCGTGCCTGTGAAGTAAGGCTGCCAGTTCAAATCCCAGGGTTAGCAGAGTGATTCATGATTGGTCCTCTGAGTAAGACCTTTAACCCCTAATTGCTCCTGGGACTGGCTGGGCCTGTTTCTCAAAAATGCATGTTGCTTTGGCTAAAAGTGTCTGGTAAATTAAAGAAAATTTTTTTTTAAATGTCTTCTGGGTAGTAATGATGACTGATTTAGTTTTAGAGTGCCACAAGCTCAGGTTTCTCTTTAGCCACTTTGATTTTATGTATGCAGAATGTGTCTAATAACAGAATTAAGTTGATTAAGTAAAACTGTTGTCTTCCTTGCAGTAATTTAAGTGCACATTTCCACATAGTCACTGGGTGGTATATGGTCACAGATGTATATTATTACATACTATATATATATA
>JAODKF010000055.1:10085190-10110201 GCA_026779585.1 Mormyrus proboscirostris | reverse complement strand
CTGTAATGGTTTGGGAAAGCTCTATAAATTCATTAATGTATATATGTATCTATAAATGGATTTATAGAGCTTTCCCAAACCATTACAGTGTACATGCATTGACCGAATAGGATATACAGTCAGATATGCTCCAGAATACAGTCAGGTACTGTATAAGCCTTTTATAACAGCATAACGAATAAACAGCAGAGGTCAGACCACGTGACTTTGTCGGACCGGAAGTTGATGTATTGTTATTTGTAGTTTCCCAGGAAGTGACGAAGGGCTCGCAGTTTTTTTTTGTTTCCCTCATGTCTGTAGGATATCGGTATCGGCATAACTGATTTCCGTCACTACTTTGTCCTGGTTTGTAGGTTATCGTTGTCATGTATTGCTCTTAGCTTTAACGATTTCCGTAATTAATTCATTCTAGCTAATAAACAAAGAGTGACCTTCAAAAGACACTAGATTAGTCTTTTGTGCAGCCAATGATGACGTCCAATCGTACAGCTTTTCAGGAAAAGCTTGCCCTCATCATGGAAGAATTGGCAAACTCGGCTGTAGCAGAAATATGCAAACTTGTAGATGACGGCTATGCTGTTTTGTGCTTGGAAATCTCACAAAGGCAAAAGGAGAACGATGATCTGAAAATGAAAATAATGATGATGGAGCAGATGAGTGCAAAGGATCGTGCGGAAAGGGCATCTGTGAGGCGAGGGGACGCTCTTAATAACATTAGTAGTGAAGTCAAGGTTTTTGGCAAAGTTCGGGGGTTAACAGGTACGATTCTCTCCGTAGTACAAATTGTTCATAAGTGATATTTGATTAGCTGGAGGCTGTTGTCATGGCGTATGGCTTCACGTATCGCATCATGTATTTCTTGCTTATTTATTGTTCGTTATTCTTAGATTGCGCTGTTCTGTCTCATTGTGCAGCATATGTTCCAACCATACACCTGTGCACTCATCTGCAGTTGTGGTATAACAATTTCACTCTGCTTCTCCGAACACATATAACAATAAAACTTGAAACCGCATCTTCTGTTAATGTAAAATAGTGCTGTTGTATTTTTTGTAGATTTTTCACCGCCTAATAATCGCTTTCATGTTTGCAGCATATGCTAATGATGGGCGACTATCCCCGGGATTCTCTTTTTTTCCCAGAACGTGGTTCTCCCAGTATAGCGATGCACTGCGTGCAGCATCTGACATTAGCTGCGCGTGGAGATGAAGGGACACCTGCACTGCCCGCGCCGCCTCCACTGGCCGCATCGACACGAGCTGCTGTAAGGGAGGACAAGGTTAGCCAGCGCCTGCAATAGTAGCACACAAGCTGTTGTATAAAATATTTGCAACAATTATTTAGCTTACGCAATATAAGATGTTTCTGTATATAGAATAGAATAAGATGTGTTATTGCAGTGCAAATGCCTCAAGAACTTGTCTCTACCTTAATTACATAGGATTTTATAGACACGTGGACTTGTGTAGTAAGTGATGCCAGTCTTCGTTGTACTGTTGCAGCATGCTGATGTGAAGCAAACAAAGTCTGAATGCCTGCCTATCAAAGAGGAGAAACTTGAGGAAGTCTTAGATAGCAGTGGGCAGGATGACCTGCAGAATACTAGCCAGCAGAGTAAGTAAAAGTGCAATTACAGCATAGCATGTAGAGTCTGTGTCCACAGTGTCTTTGAGGAATTTGCCCTAGGAAAACATGATAAACACAGCATCCGTTCTGATCCTTTCTTTCTGCAGGAATCTATCCGTCTTAAAAGATTTACACTCTCTACTTCCTTGAAAGTAATATTCATTATCGATGAACAAACGTGAGATCAGTTTTGTTTTTCATGACTAGTTCCTACAGTAGTTTCTTGAAGATTCCCTTCAGTAGCTCCTTCAAAAGTTTACAAAATTAACAGATATAGTAAATGTGTTATTCATTACTTATTCATTCAGTAGTTCTTCCAGTAGTTTAGAAAAGAGTACAAACTTAACAGATATAGTAACAAATACAGTAGCTGCTTGAAATGGCCTAATGGTTAGGGAAGCACACTTGTAATTGAAAGATTGCTGGTTTGAATCCCTGACCAGCAACATACCACTGAGTTACCCTGAGCAAGGTACTGCCCCCAAGCACTGCTCCCCGGGCACTGAATTAGCTGCCCCCTGCTATGTCATGATGTCACATATGGGTTAAATGCAGAGGACACATTTCGTTGTTGTGCACTGTGTGCTGTGATGTGTCAACAATGATCACCGATCACCTAATTTGGAATTCTAAATCTAATAAAATGCATTATGACTCATTAATGATGAATGAACAAGAGTTCAGTATGTAACTAAGACTTAGATTGTGGTTACATAATACATAATAGTACTACATTATTTGTGCCACCGCAAGTAAATGGTAAATGGACTGCATTTATATAGCGCTTTTCTACTCAAAGTGCTTTACAATACATGCCTCACATTCACCCATCCACACACACATTCATACACAGGTGACAGAGGCTGCCATGCAAGGTGCCAACCTGCTCACCTGGAGCAATTAGGGGTTCAGTGTCTTGCTCAAGGACACTTTGATGGGGTCAGGAGGAACCAGGGGCTTGAACCTGCAACCCTCTGGTTGCCGAACGATAGCACTACGTCCTGCACCACCATAAGTAAAGCATTACCAAGTAACACCAGTGGATTTCAGTGTATAGCATGTTTTCCCTGTATCTTTAGTGGTCGGAGAAGTGCACGGGAGCCAGTTGATGGAAAACTTCAGAGGGGAGAACACTCCCACACAGGGGATAGAGAGCATCACTGAGTGGCACCAGGGCGGGCAAATCATTCCAGAGACCGCTGCCTCGGAAATGGAGGTGGTCCTCAAGTCAGAACCAGAGAAGGAGCTCCGTTGCCAAGGATTTGAGCATAGGGGGGACGCACTGGGTCCTCACTGCTTGGCTCATTTGATGCACAAGCTGCCCAGTCCAGTGACTGACGAAATGGAAGCAGAGGGTCGGCTATGCTTGGATGCTACAGCTGCACAGATCTCCTCAGTACCATCGGAATTTCAGCCCGTTCTGTCCTCCAGAGGGTCACTGAGCACAAAACCTGATGCCGTTCCAATGAACTCTGTATCTCTTGAGTATGTGATGCCCTCGACATGGAACAAAGAGACTGTTCACACGCAGCACAAGCAGTACAGTGAAAACAGGGAAGCAGACCTTCAGACAGGTAGTGTACCCAGCACAGGTCCTCAGGTGACATCTGCCTTATCATCCTATGTCCCAGAGATGAATGGAATTTTAACCAATTATAAACATTTCACTGTACCAGAGACTGTGAAGTCCAGTATAAAAGTTGGGGCAAAGAATAAGCTGTTCATGTGTAAATATTGTGGGAAGTGTTGCACACGATCAGGCAATCTTAAAAGACACCAGAGGGTCCACACAGGGGAAAAGCCTTTTGGTTGCTCACAGTGTGGGAAGAAATTCACACAGTCATGTAGCCTTAAGAGGCATCAAAGTATTCACACAGCAGAAAAGCAGAAAAGCTTTTTAAATGCACACAGTGTAGACAGAGGCTTTCTGATTTAATGTCTTCAAAGTCCACCTGACAAGAAGTCCTCTTTGCAGTCTCCCTGTGTTTTTGAGATGTTATTGAACATTTTATCACATACAGCTTTATTTGCAGCTAGTTGGTTTTAATCAATTCAGTCAATGTAATGTGGATAACACTATTTTGTAACTAAATTTAAGATGTATTAAATTGTGTTTCTTCATTTTTCACGTTACAAAAATGTACTTTATGGCGTCAGGATTTGTAATGCGAATTTGAAATGTATTTTACAAAGGGCGCATATTTTTCGTGAGCAGCCGTCAAGGTAATGTACGAAGGATTTTGAAGTAAGCAGTGAAGAATAAACTACTCTGGAAAATAGAGATAGTATGCGGACAATATAATATCAGTATTTTACGTCGTTCAAGTTGAACAGAACCATTGTTTGTGTGGGAAAACATTGTGATAAACTGTTTAATAGACTATAAATGAATTCACATGCCATGTTAAGGAATATTTCTGTCAGACAGTTTAAGTGTTTTAAAAATAACGTAGTATTTTTCTAAAATGTGTGGTATCATGTTGATTTATTGAAGGTTTTTCAGCGAACGTGAAAAGACCTGATTAAGCTATGGAGCACGGCCATTGATACGTAGCTCCGCACGGCGCCACTGAACACAAGCACTGCAACGTGCGCATGCACGTGCAAACGCGCGGCCCCGCGCCACTTTTCGGGTGATTGCTACATTTGGGCCGAATGTAACTGTTGGTGCTCATCTTATTGGAAAACCTCTGTATGGGCGGACATGGTAAAACCAGCATCATTTAAAATACACTGATAAATTGTGACAAAAAGTAGGTGAAAATGTCGGATATAGTTGGTTTTCACTCGCAGCTGGCCTCCATCATGGAGGTGTTGGCTAACGCGGCCGTGGCGGAGATCTGCAAGCTGGTGGACGATGGATACGCGCTGCTGCGCTGGGAAATGTCGCAAAGCCAGAAGGAGAACGAGCAGCTGAGGAGGAAATTACGGGTGATGGAGATGAAGATGGAGATGAAGATGTCGAAGGGATGCTCGGAGAGAGGGAGAGCCCCGTCCAGCCCAGGCGACAATGTTAGAGACCTTCCATCTCTGCTAAAGCGTTTGCTTTCATACGGGCTAGAAAACCGAATCTTAGTCTTAGACGTTCGTCCTAAAATAGGATTTGTTTTTTGGCAGACGTCAGTTTTTTCCCGTTATTATTATCTTTGTAAAGTTAGTACGCCTGACTGCTACTGCTACTACTAGTCTTCGGCTTCGACTTAATACTTGAGTGATCCGCAGCATTTGATTTCCCTAAATCTGGACATGGTTTCGTTAGACATTTTGTACGATCACTGTATTCATGAAAGCGAAAGCAGTTAATCTGCAGCGGCAGCAGCCATTTTACTCACTGCATGTTTCAGTGCTGCCAGCGATAACTGATGCGGCTTTGCTGTTCAGATTTATACAAACGTCAACTAAAGAAATGCATGTCAGTGCTTCGTTGTGCAGTGCTGTGGCTAACTACTAATTTCTCCTCAGCAGAAAGTAGAAAGCAATGAGACAGTTCTGGAAGCATCTCTTATTAGGAAGGAGCCGCGTAAAGAGGGGAGACAGCGGCCTCCACAGGAAAGTGAGTGAATAGAGTTTTCAGGTACTCTTCTGATTACCGTCTGTCACATGGTGACAGGTTCAGTTCTTTCACTTCTGCTGGTGGGTTGTTTCTTATTGACTGAAGTAGAGTCTAAATAAAATGTCTAACTATGCAGTATCATTACTCACAAACTAATTTGATATACCCTTCATACAGAAGCTGTGCAGTCCATTGCTGATGGTAATGAGAGGGCAGCCACTTTGGACGAAGAGACTTCGCCTGGTAAAAGCACAGAGGAGCTTGCCGATGAGCACAGGAGCAGTCACAGTGCTTGGGAGGTCAGTGGATTGGAGACTGTCCTGAAGGCAGAGCCTGAGAAGGAGCGTGTAAGGCAGAGGCCCCCGCTTACAGGAACCGAGTGCAGGGCGGAGGGTGTGAGCGGCCTGGCCTGCGAGTTCACGGTGTGTCAGAGAGCCGGGCATCTGGGGAGCAGCTTCACCCCCGGGAGCTCTGGCCTGGAGCCCAGCGACGGCTCTTACACTGCAGACATGGACTCGGAGGGCCTGTCGACACAGACTCTTCCTCCTGCAGAGACCAGTGGTGCCAGCAGCCAATCCTCTCTAGGTGATACTGATGTGAAGCCAGACATAATTATCGATTCTTTAACAATTAAACTTGAGGGTGATATACAGTCAGCATGGAACAAGGAAGCTACACTTGGGAAAGCTCACACACAACCTCAATTCTATAGAGAAGATGGGGAGCAAGAAGGAATTCAGCCAGAAATTGTGGCCAGTATGTACCCAGCACATAATCAGATGGTAGAGAACACAGTTTCTGAATGTGACGAGCCAGACAGGAGTGAATATGCAGCATTCGTGATGTCAGACACCCCTGAGAGCCAGCACAGTCTCGGTACGGCTGAGAGAGGGTTTATTTGCAGATTTTGCGGGATGAGTTTCTCTCGTCTAAAGAAGTTTGAAGAACACCAAAGAGGCCACACCGGCGAGAAGCCATTTAGCTGCTTACACTGTGGCAAACAGTTCTCCCAGTCGTGTAACCTTAAAATGCACCAAAGCATTCACACGGGCAAGAGACAGTTTCCATGTGTGCAGTGTGGGAAGAGTTTCATGTCTTCAAGGGACCTTAAAGTTCACCAGAACGTTCATACTGGGGAGCGGCCTTTCTGCTGTGTGATGTGTGGCAGGAGTTTCTCTCACCCAAGTAATCTCAAAAGGCATCAGAGGCGTTGTAGCCCCAGGAAGTGCTCACCATATCCACTGAGTAACAGGACTGCCTTAAAGCGCGATCTGGAAATCCCTCTCAAATAGCGACAAAGCACCGGGGACCATTTCCCTCGTACTGCCTTTATTCCCTTTTTTTGTCTTTCATTTAAAATCCAGCATGTATTGTTGTAAAACAATTGTTGATTTTATTTTACATTTGATTTTTAGTGTAGTGTGTGTGTACATAGTAGATATTTGGTGCAGCTGGCTGAATTGCCTGTAAGGGATAAGTTGTAATTATTTATTAAATCGGTTTTAATCCTCAGTTCCACACGGCAGAAGAATGGTGGCAGTTGAAAGTTGTTGAGCTGTAAAGGTGTGAAATACTTCAGCTTGCATTGTTGTGCTGAAGTCTGCACTGAATGAACTTGTGGGAATGTGTCCAGCTCAGCGTGACTCGTGTGTTTTTCTTGAGAAGGGGTAAAAGGAAAAGATGACAGGTGGTGTTTATCATCAGCATGTCGGGTTTAACTCGATATTCAGGTACAGTGTTTATCTGACTGCAGTAGTTCACAGGCGCTGATTCCCCAAATCTGCTGTATGAAACATGTGTGTCACCCCTGTATTAAGTTTAATTTTTCTTCAGGAAGGAAATACCTATCAGGTAAATTTAAATAATAATTTACGTTTTCTTCTGTATTTCTCTTACAGATATACAAAACACACACTTGGCCTGTGTTCATGCATTTGAATCATGTTTACTGTATGTAAATAATTTGTTGCACCCTTAAATTAGGTAATATACTCTTTAAGAGACGTCTGCAAAATCATATCTGTAAAATGTGTAAGCACATTGGGTTTCTTTCAATGTGGGCAGCTGCAAAACAAATGGCTCAATGTATCTACATAAAAAAAAATAAAATGTTTCTTTAATCTGTCCTATTGAAATGTTCGTGGTCATTTCTTAAAAAAGGATTAATAATTTTAAGTAATTAAACATTTTGTTTTGGGTTCAAAGAGTTTAACTGAAATGAAATGTCTAATTTTATAAATACATATTATAATTAGCTATGATTATTATTCATTTGAGTTACTTGGAACTGTTTGAGTTGTACCCATTAAAGCCGACTCGGCTTGATTAGCATTGTAGCGTTAGTGTCATATTTCCAGGACATGACTTTCAAACATCAGTGAGATGTCAGATTTTACTTGATGATACTGTTGCCCTTGACTGTGGAAAATATGGGCCAAATGCAAATCTGTTCACCGCATTCTTCTGTTACAGTCGGAAGACAAGGAGAAAACAGAACCCAAATCGACACATGTCAAAAAGGAAAGGCTTGAGAAGGAAGTGTGGAACAACAGATCAGCGAGAAGAATGAAGATGACTGAGGAGGGTGAGTGCAGAGGATGAAAGCTGCAGGGGAGATGTTCTCAATTGGCTTTGTGTTTTCTAAGGAATATTGTTTGACATAAGACATTATGTCTGAAACTGTATACTTCTTGCAATGAAGACATTTCCATCCACTTGCCCAAATATTCCAGCATGTTGGGGAGTTCCTCCAAACCAGCCCATTTAATGCTCTTTGAAGATGTTGATTATTTTTTACTGGATTGCTCTGGATGACTGTCCTAATGTACACTGTGTGCAGAATTATTAGGCAATTGCTAGACTATTACTAGCATTTCACTGTTTTGTTGTTTTCCCCAACTGTCTGTAAGGTACATTTTTGACCCATTTTAAGAGTAATAATTTTCTTAATAATTCTGCATAGGGAAGTATCTACAGTTTCCTGTTTTACTGCAAACAGAAGGTTCAGATGATATTCTGAACATGCTGTATTTTTAAACAGTGCATTCTTAACTGGAGATTAATCTGAGCTGGAATTATTGGTCATACGAGAAGATGCAAAAAAAAAAAAAATACAGACTGTACTAATACTAATAATTCTGCACAGGATGTATGGAGATGTGACTGAATATCTTATTGCCAATGATGTTGGTGATCTTCTCTGAAGGAGCAGATTATGCAGCTGTCCTTGCTGTGGGTGACTCTGCAGTGCTGGATGAGGAGCCCAGGATGAAACACAGTGTTTGGGAGCCGAGTGGACTGCAGACAGCCCTTAACAACCAAACAGAGAAAGGAAATAAAAACCCAAACTTTCAACGCAGTGAATCTGTGCAGAAGGCACAGATTCTGAACACTTTTGGCTCCCAGTACGAAATGTATGAAAGAGATGGCCGGCGGAGAACTTACTTTACACAGGTGATTGATGACGTGGAGACAGATAATCCGTCTTACTTATATGCGCCGGAGGTAAACTCTGACAGCCTCTCGCAGGACATTGGAAATCTTCAGCAAACTGCTATAAGCTCTTTGCCCACTTTAGAACCTGATGCATGGAAGCCAGAGGTTGTTCTGATTGATTCAACAGCAGTAAAGACAGAGGTAGGCATATGTTCTGCTTGGGACGAGGAAGACGCGCCGGGAACAGTGCACACGGGCTGCAGACAAGCAGAAGACAAAAACACTGCGCTTCAGTCCCAAAGTATCATGTCCAGAGCAGATGCCCTACAAGAAAGAGGGAGTGAAGCAGGAGTAAAATGTGCCACAGACACACCTGAATTTGTGTCGAATCAGAGGGGTTTTACCATCTCTGAAAGTACTGAATCTCATTCCAGAGAGGACACGAGAGATGAACCATTTTTTACTACCTTTTTCCGAAACAGCTTCTGTGTTTCGAAAGAGACTGAAGTTCGGAGAAGTCGCACAGGAGAGAAGCCTTTTGTTTGTGCACAGTGTGGGAAACGATTCACTCATTCTGCCCATCTTAAAAGACACCAGCGAGTTCACACCGGGGAAAAACCCTACAGCTGTACGCAGTGTGATAAGCGTTTCTCTCACCAGCATCAGCTGAAAATGCACCAGCGGGTCCACACTGGAGAGAGACCCTTTAACTGTATACATTGTGGAAAACGCTTTACTCAGTCAAGTCACATTAAGAAACACATGAGTGTTCACATGGGGCAGAAACCTTAAAGCTACATTACATGTGGAGAGCACTTGTAATTGGGAGTGTCATTAACCATCAGTGTGTTCACACAGTAACTTGTCAAAAATCCAAATGCAGTTTTTAGACAAGGCTTAGTTCAATATCAGCCATAAAAACATTAGCAGGGAGCCTGCGTCCTGAGTTCCAGGGGGGGGGAAATGTTTCTATTAAAAATATGATAATTTTGATTTAACAGGAAGAAGCAGTTGGCAAAGTCACACCCTCACAAATGTGATGTTATCTTAAACCCCTACATATCCTCTTTAAGGAACAAGAAGACTTCAGAGTGGCCAGGACAATATGAGAGATGAGCAAAAACAGTCTTCTCTACAGAGGACATAAATTAATGGCTGGATCTCAGGAAGATATGTATTATATTATCTTATTTTCTATATGATCAGTCTGGCCAGTTGTCACCATGCCTGTTTCTTTGTATTTTAATTTTTTTTTTTCAATTGTTGGTAAAATCTTAACCTTGAAATCAAAGTTCTGAGATCTTTGTGTGGTTTTGCAATATATAATTTGAGAAATAAAACCCGATTGTGTCATACATTGCTGCTTCTGTATTTCTTCTATCTGGGAATGTTTGTGAAAGCACAGCAGAAACAGGTGATTTCTTATTTAGGAAGATGCTCATGTTAGAGGTCAACTGTATGGGCCAGCTATGTGATTTCTGCAGTGGATGTAAACCTCACATTTCAATTACCAGCTGATTTAGAATTTCTGAATCTTTCACATGCAGCCTACTTGTAAAAATGATGTGCAGCTGGGATTTTTGTTTCCCGATTGTCTGTTCATCTTTCAACCAGTTATCCTGGTCACGGACATGTCTGACTGACTGACTAATTTATTAGGACTGACCTTGTTTAAAACTGGGTGCCATTAAATGTAAAACAGACCAACAAGAATATTGTGTGGCCTGTTACGTGGCCTGAGTTGAATTAATGGAGAGAGATCAGGAGCATGCACTGAGTATCTCTGAATGGATGGATGGTTAAGACTGCATGGATTTTCATAACTTAAGGTACTGATAAATACCGTAGGTCTGATACTGCAGATTGCTGCAGTGAGCACATAGTACAGACTAGCACTGACAGATTGTCAACAGTGTCGAGAACCAATGTAGCAGAACACCACACTTTCCAGTGGAATCTTCTTGTGTTTTATAATTTGTAGAGTATGTCTTCCTGTATTTAGATTTTATTCCGTGGATGCAAAGTTTAAATCTTCTGAAACTTCTGCTTACAGCAAATAATAAGGAGTTCAAACCTGACTTTATATATATTTTTAAAGAATTTCACTCTACAGTATACCCTGCGCCATTTTATTTTAATTACTGTTAATGTAAACTTTGGTTTGGATTCGCTTTAATAACATCTTCACCAATAGATCCTATCGTCCGTCTTGCGGTACACGGTAGAAAAGGCTCTTCATGCGGAAGACGACTTCTGACCTCCGCGGCGACAGGTGGCGCCAGCACTCCGGTTTCGATGTTTTAAGCGCAGGAAGAAGTGAAAGCGACTATGTGCGATGACGGATAAGTGAGCCGTGATTGTTTTTGTCCATAATTTAATATCATATAACCATTTTCTCGCAGCGTTTGGAAGCGACGCTGAGCTGCCCGTAACGATGTCGAGCCGCAGCGCATTTCACACGCAGCTTGCCTCCATCATGGAGGTGCTGGCCAACGCGGCCGTGGCGGAGATCTGCCGGCTAGTGGACGATGGTTACGCGGAGTTACGCTTGGAGATGTGCCGGTGTAAGACGGAGAACCGGGAGCTGAGGAGGCGGTTGCAAATGGCTAGCTGCGGGGCGGCAAGCGGAGTGGACCCGACGCCGGCAGGTCGGTTGCGGCTAAGATGCGCCAGTGATCGGCTCACAATAATGATAATATTATTAATAAGTAATACTATTCACACTAGGAGTATTTAAATAAATTCGTTCCGTATTTGAACCCAGCGCTATGGTGGCTGACAGCTGATAATGAAATTACACTAATTGTCACTTCGATTTTCTTCATTCAGACGTAGACGAAGAGGCGGTATTAAGGGAGCAACTGGATTTTAGCTTCAGGGAAGATCCGCAGGCTGCCGATGGGGCCGGGACGAGCCCTCTACGGCCCATCCTCATCGTGGACCAGGTCCGAGCAGTTGCATTGACTGTGTATCACCATTCATTACTAGGGCTGCAAAATTCCTGGAAGTTGGAAACGTTCCATGGGAATATATGGACATTAACTGGAAATTTAAAAATTTCATATTAGCCTATAACAGGGAACTTTAATGTAACCGAAAAAAAATGTTGACTAATAGAGATATTATTGTGTAGCTAAGTGCTTGTGAGATATTTTGTGTGCAAAGCCCCAAAAGAAGTGTCTGCATCAAAACACACTGCTTATAAGCCATATTCTATGTTGTATTATTCATACAGTTCTCTTGCTTTGCCTTATCTGACAGCTCACACAGAGTTCCATCTTTCCAAAATTCCCCAGCTTAACTTCCCATGGAAAGTTTCTGGAAGGTTTCCAAAAATTTTCCTCTCTTTCGCAACCCTACTTCCCATGGAAATTTCTGGAAAATTTCCGCCCTTTTGCAACCCAATTCATAAGTTGTATTGCTACTTAGATGTCTGTACATATTTCTTTAAGAAGTGTATTAAACGCAGAGCTAGAACTAACCAGTTACTCTTTCTTGTCATACAGGAAGACACATCAGACTTGTCCAAAATCAAAAAGGAGATGCTGGAAGAGGACTTGCCAAAATCCATAAATATTTGTGGCCAAAGTAATTTCTGTTAGTATTGTTTAGCGTACTGTGTGTCATCCTGCCTTCCGCCACATTCATTCAGGGCCCAGCTAAAAAGTGCTGCCCTGCTCACACCCCACTGCTGCTTGAATCCTTCGTCTGGTTGTTTGCCTGTTATATGTCTACATGTTATTTATAATTCTGCCTCTGTTTTACTGATACACAAAAAACTCATGACGAAAGGCAAAAACATCCTGTTTCTTCTGAATATATATTTATTTAATTGCCCCACCCCCAAATCTCCTTGGCCCACCCTGTTAGCAAGACCTGGCACCAGGGCTGATTTTTAACTGTATATGGCTTCAGCTTGGATTCTTTATATAAATGCTCTATCTTACCACTTTAGTTTCCTTACTTGATAGTGTGTTGCTGAGATCGATGTTACAGTCCATGATTTATTTGTGTCTATGCCCTAGGCATGGAGGGACCAGAAACGGTTGTTGGTGAATCACTCACCGATTTTGACAGCTGTGCCTCCACCACACGGGGCACAGAAGTGTTTGGAGACCTGGATGGGACCGGAGCCATGGAGGTCAGTGGACTGGAGGCTGGCCTCATGGACCAGACACTCCAGCATTTGAGCTGGGGTGAGGGTGTGAGCAGCCTGGCCTGCGAGTTCACTGTGTGTCAGAAAGCCGGGCACCTGGGGAGCAGCTTCACCCCCGGGAGCTCTGGCCCGGAGCCCGACGACGGCTCTTACACTGCAGACATGGACTCGGAGGGCCTGTCGACACAGACTGTTCCTCCAGTAGAGACCGGTGGTGCCATTAGCCAGTCCTCTCTAGCTGCTCCAGAGTTCACTCCAGAAGCTGTAAAGACTGACTTGGCACTTATTAAAATGGAAGATGAGAGTTTGGGCGATTCACAATATGCCCCACAAAGGAGAGACGATGAAAGCAAGGATAGGGGGCGAGTCCTGCTGGGGGACCCCGGCCCAGACCAGAGACGCCTTCCCGTATTGCAACGATTTAATGGCCACCACAAATTTAGCACAGGAAAGAAAAGACTTGGTAGCAAATTTTGTCGGAAGGATTTCAAATGTCAAGGACATCTCGAAAGAGGTGACAGAGTTCATAAAGGAGAAAAGTCTTTTTCCAGCAGGAATTATGGGAAATTGTTCACTCATTGCTCTCCTTTAAACGCGCAGGCGGGTGCGCATGCAAGAGAGGGACTATCCAGCTGTACCCAGTGTGGCAAGAGTTTCATGTCTTCGATGAAGCTTAAGAAACATCAGAGTATTCACAAGAGAGAGAGACCCTTTGCGTGCTTGCTGTGTGGGAAGTGTTTCGTTTGTCCGAGTCAGCTTAAGGTTCACCAGTATGTCCATACAGGAGAGAAGCCATTTGGCTGCTTGCTCTGTGGGCGGAGCTTCTCTCACCCAAGCAACCTTAAAAGACACCAGAAACATTATCACAGAGATTGCACGCTTTAAAGTCATACTAACGTGTTAGAATCTCGACTGTACTGTGTGACAGTTTTTGTCTCTCTCTCAATGTTTTGATTGTAAATGACATAATGTTAAACTGTTTTTCTATGCATAGTCTGCTTGCATTTATTATGTGAATAGTTAAATAAATCTGTTTAAATGTGTCACCTGCCAGGATATTTGGGTTCATAAGAGTGCAGTTACCACAGCTCTCTGTATGGGCACATACAGCGATAAGTAGTGATGAGTCGTTCATACATAAGCAACCCAGCGCTTTTGCTTTCTTTTTATAATATATACAGTCGTCTTACTGCCATGTTCTGTGCATTTGATTATTTTACAGTAAATTTAGTGGAGATTTTCATGATTTTCTGCAGAACTGCTACCTAACTCCGAATGATCAAGTTTAGTTTTGGTCCAGTGGAGGAAGATGTTTTCATACAGAAGTCCATGGATTCCATACTAAAGCCATTGTGATTAACATTATGCATTCTGTTAATGCGACATAATGTAGTATTTTTATCTTAGCGTTAATTTTACGCTTCTTCTGATATAGGTGATTGATTCCCCCCCCCAGTCGTGGTGTTCGTGGCTGCATGAATGACGCTGTGTCCGTGATGGTTGGTATTTTTGTCCCTCTTTTTAAGCTCACACACATGGAGCTGAGTGGCCCCGGGTTGCCGGTGATTAAGAAGGAGACAACTGCTGAAGCCATGGGGGGCGAAGAGCTCGGTGAAGCAGCGCGGCTCGCTCAGGACAGTAAGTACAGGCGGACGCTTGCCGGCCTTCTGAGCCCTGACAGGCACCCGTACGTAACAGCACACTGCGCGGAGACAAATGGGGAAAGCCTGTGTGAGCTAATGCTAACTAGCCACGTGGTGTAAATGTGTCACCGTGCGGCCCGTATTGTCGCCACGATACTTACATGGTGTTTAACGCCCAGGAGACGCGCAGCTTGACGCTGAAAAGACGACAGCTACACTCAAACAGACCCATCTTGCGAGTGCGGAAAACGCAGAAGATCGAGCTCGGCGCCAGAGAGCCGTGTGCAGCTTTAAGGACGATCTCAAAGCTGACGCCGTGCTCAGCGTTGCCCCCGTGGGGCAAGGAGAAGGACATACATCCTGGGGAGGAAGCACCCACAGGGACCAGGAGGACTATCTGGACTGTACAAGAAACTGTGAAACGGCATCTGGCATCACCCAAGGTGGGACAGAGGAATCCAGCTCTGAGTTGCATGTGATTTCTGTTATCACAGAGCACACAAGCAGCCATTTGGAGGGGATTAAGGCGGACATGTCATTCCCATCACATGCCGACCTTGCGATGAGGCCGAACACTGCTGATTCTTCAGGTTTATCCGATGGAAGCTTTAGCCTGCCCAGAAATGTTATGATTCTCCCCAGGTCTTGCACACAGAGGCCGTGCCTTCACGCAAACTGTGAGAATGCTATTGGCTCTCCCGAAAGCTCTGACGTACCCCGGAGTAGCACGGGAAGGAGACCGTTTTGCTGCGCCCAGTGTGGGAAGCGCTTCATGCAGTCATGTCACCTCAAGGCGCACGAGAGGGTGCACACAGGGGAGCGACCCTTCAGCTGCACACAGTGCGGGAAACAGTTCTCACAGTTGGGTCACATTAAACGACATCAGAGAATTCACACAGGGGAGAAACCATTTCGGTGCTCACTGTGTGGGAAGCAGTTTACGAGAATGGCCAATCTTAAACTACATCAGAATGTTCATAGCAGAGAAGGACCAGATCCAAACATTGTTTAGCTGAACATTATATAATTGGAATTTCTATTGTAATAAATCCCACCCCCGGTTTGAATGAACAACTAGAAGATGGACAAGTGTGCATGTAAAATACAAACATTTATAAAATTTACCATGTATGCAAAGACCATATTATACTAAACAAATTCTGATATTACTGGAATTTCCACCCAGAATATTAATAAAAGGCCATTTTAATGGCGATAATTCCTCTCTCATTACATATGTGTGTTCTATATACATAATTGCTGATATAAGCAGTGTATTCCAGCATGTTATATGGGGAACTGGGGAGTAGTACAGGTTAAAAAAGCCGCTCTTATTAATGTAAAAATTGTTGACAGAAGTCCAAGTAATAACACTTGAATCTGATGACATTTTATTAGACATTTCTTGAAACGTTTCTTGATAGATTTGCTCTTGGTGTCCTTATAAGCAGTGATTGTTAATGATGAATGCCTTTTAAGTGGATGTGCTTGAAATTTGCGTTTCCGAATATTTATACAGCTACTTACATTCACCAGGTTTCAAACTGTTGGAAATGGAAGGCGACGAAGGGGATTGCAGTGCGAACAGTCACTTTGGGAACAGGCTCAGTGACCGTGACGCTGTTGGGCTCAAAGCAGAGCCTGAGAGACAGGCCGCAAGTCACAATCTCCTATACAGAGCATCCCGGCAAAGAGCAGAGGTTTTGAACAGAGGGGGCTCTGGCCGTCCACTGATTGGCAGGAACCTTCATTCTGGACCTTTTGCTACGCAACAGGCCAGTAATGCCGTGACTGAGGGTGCAGGACATGCAGCTGGAGATCTGGCCTCTGGAAGCCCCCAGTTCGTCAAGTGCTCACAAATGAAGGGATCCCACACTGCCAATGAAAGTTTCACCCCATCGAGCATTGCTGGGAAGTCCGGCAGAGGCAGTTTGAAAAAGAGGCACTTTCTGTGTATGTTTTGTGGAAAAGATTTTGCCTATAGAAATGTCCTTAAGACGCACCTGAGAATTCACACAGGTGAAAAACCGTTTAGCTGTCTGCATTGCGGGAAGAAATTTGCTGGTTCAAGCAATCTGAAAAAGCACCAAAATGTTCACACTGGAGAAAAACCATTCAGCTGCCTGCAGTGTGGGAAGAGCTTTTCTGATTCAAGCACCTGTAAGAGGCACCAGAGTGTCCACACTGGAAACAAACCATTCAGCTGCCTGCAGTGTGGGAAATGCTTTACTCGTTTATGCTACCTTAAAAAGCACCTCAAGCAAATTCATCTGATGCATGTGCCATTCGTAGTGGAGACAGGTTGAGAGTCTCGAGACGAAGTGATGCTGTGAAGGATGCAGATTCAGTTTTACTGCAGTATTTGTGAGCAAGATACTGAAGTTAAATTGTTCTAATAAAATAGATACGCAGAGTAGAATTTATTTATACTTTTGTTCCAATTGACATACAAGTGAGGGTCAGAGAACGGGCTCAGCCAGCGTCCCTGGAATGACTGGGGGTGAGGGCCTTGCTCAGGTGCCAACAGTGACATCACTCTGAAGACCATGGGATTTGAACCAGCAACCTTTTGAGTCCTAATCTACAGTCACACACCAATGTTTGTAGAAGTCTTGAATTACATTATAATTATCATTATTATTGTTACACACTTTTATTAACCTGCCATTTATAGTGTTGGTTATACATCTCATAATTTCGAAAAAGATTAAAATAGTAAACTCAGGTTTTAATTCGACTCAATTTATTTTTTCAAAAAAAATACTTGCCGACATAGCTGTACTGTTGTACTTTACATATAAGTATTAGGTAGTCCTTCCACAAATCTATCATGGGGGGAGGGGTTACGTATAATGGAAAACCATGTATAATGTCAAAATATAAAGCATACAACGAAAAATACCTCCAAATATTTCTAAGAGTAGGGGAGAAGTATCTTAATTTGACTCTGAGCCCTATACACCAAGTCCGATGGCAGGGATGCGCTTGGTTTTCGGATATTTACGGTAGTTCGTGTAGGTCGAGCAGTCCCAGGCTTCACGCCGGTATTGGGTGCATGTATCTACACACACATCTAATAAGAAGACGGCGCGGCTCAGGCAGGAAAGCGCCGCTTTAAAGTGGTTTTATTCAAACTCCTGAGCCGAAGCGTCAGTATCGCGGGGGACACGGTGAGACGCGCTGCTCGGGTTCCCGAAGCCACCATGTCGGGCTGCGACCGTTTTTACGCGCAGCTCGGCTCCATCATGGAGGAGCTGGCCAACGCGGCCGTGGCGGAGATCTGCAAGCTGGTGGACGATGGATACACGGTGCTGCGCTTGGAAATATCACGCAGCCAGAAGGAGAATGAGGAGCTGAGGACGAAGCTGCGGCTGATGGAGATGCAGGCGTCACTGGAGCGCAGCAAGACACCAGGAGCTCTGGAGGAAGCAGCTGAGGCAGCTCCGAGGGGCAGAGAGCCTGCAAACGGTCATAGAGGTAAGATCGGCATTGTCGGATGTCAGCGAATCGGTAAAGCTCGTATCCATGCATTGCGCTACCCTAAATCATTCGCTAACCTGCTTTCAGAACAACAGTCATCTACAGAAGATGTCCCAAGTCTTGAGGTCAGTGGAGATCCCGTAATGACAGCGGGGGAGGACGTTCGAGTGCAGCCCCTTATATTGACGGAGGTCAGCTTACCAAACTTTGTCGGGACGCTACTATTTACATATGGTTGTTTTATGTTTTATGCTGCTAAATTATTTCAATTTTACATACGTACACACTGTGGTATGCATGTAAACCATTGTAATAGTATTAGATCCATTTTAAGAAGTATATCCTCCACTTTTGTTCGATTTATACAGGACATGTGTGTGTGCGGTAATAATGGATAAAATTCTCCAAAATGTTTTTTTTTACTCCCCCATAATAAATGTGTATTTATTGGTTTAAGTCATGAATAGTTAGCCACCCCCCCCCCCCGTAAAGACTCCACCCCCTTATCCATTCATCTCTAACTACGTTTTGTGTGACGAGTGACTCACTCTGAAGACTTCACCAGTAGAGACTTTTTTTGATGAGAACCAGAATGTCAACTACTGATTTTCCTTTCCCCGTAAAGACTGACTATTGGTAGATAATAAGTTCTCTTTGGCTATAACTGGGTTAATTTCCAACTCTTTTTGCAATATACAGTCTTGTGTCAACTTCCGTTCGTGTTTGGGAACGGGCCAACTGGACGCAAGTCAATTTGAGTGTATCTCAGTATTTTAGCTGTTCATTGCATATATTTTACTGTATCCATACTGTATTACAAGTTAGATATGGACAGTTGGTCATTACACGGCTGGCAGCGCTGCCCATTCTCCTGCATGTGTTACACTAAGCAATACATCTGTTACTATGTCCATTTTCAGGTGTCTCTCCATCAGTGTATTATTTACTGTGGGACAATCGTTGTCCAATTCAGATGCTATTAAATGCTGTTGTACGCTACTGCACTTTAGCTATTTCATTAATTTCAGTTTCAGTTCAATTCTACATACTTTTTCACCATGTAATATCTTGTTTTGCATGGGGGATAAAAATATTTTTTTGATCCATACTTTGTACATGTTTCTCTGTGATGGGAGCAGGGTTAATCAAATATTATTCAATGACTAGTGGAAAAATGTTCTAACTATTCTGCCTGAAATGTCCGCCCCTAATTCCTGCCAGCTTTTATTATTTTCTTGAATCAGATCAGCACTAGCTTTATTAAAGAGCAGTTGCTCTTTCTACTAGTTTAAGAATCAATCAAGGCTTTCAGGCAGGTTGTCCACCTCATTCTCTTTCACAGTCAGCAAACCTGGAAGTCGGGGAGCATAAGATGCTTCAGATCAAGGTAGAGGGGGATGAGGCTGACGCTCCGACAGGGCTGAAGAGCAGTAAGGAGGGTATGCAGAGTGCATTTAGGCAGAATGCATGTGTGCAGAGCTTGTGTGTAAAGTGCATGCGTGTAGCGTGCATGTGTGTAGCATGTGTGTTTGCACAGTTTGTGTATGTAGAGTACATGTGTGTAGTGTGCGTGTTAGCACAGTTTGTGTATGTAGAGTGCATGTGTGTAGCGTGCGTGTGTGCACAGTGTATCTGTGTAGAATGCGTGTGTCTAGCATGCATGTGTGTAGCATGCATGTATGTAGCATGTGTGGAGTACATGTATATGTAGTATTTGTATGAATATGTAGCATGAATGTGAAGAGTACATGTGTGTAGCATGCATGTGTATCATGCATGTGTGTAATGTGTGTAGTCATTCTCCCTGTGTATTATGCAGCTACTTTCAATATTATCAAAGGTTCATAAATGGAAGTATGTTCCGTAGGCTGGGCAGCTGATTGTTGATTTTTTTTTCTTTCCACCAGGCCATATAAAGTCAAGGACACATGCTGGAGATGGATTTACACTTTCAAAAGATAAACAGAACAGTAGCCAGCACGCATTTCACGACTGTGCTGGATCAGAAGTTATCCTTAAGGAAGATCCGGAAATGGAAGCTTTGAACCAGGGGTTTGAGCAGCACGGATGTGAACAAAGTGTAGGAGGCACAGACGGCTTTGACCCTGATTATTTGATGCATGATAAATTACATCAGCGGAAGTTTGTGTTGCAAGAAAAAACTGATCTAGATGTCGCTGATCCATTTTGCTCATTTGTTACCGATGCTCGATCAGAGAAGCTGTCATTCCACTCAAAGCTGCTGCCACTTTCCAGCACTCCGCAAGACGTGGGAGACGATGCCTCTGCTTACAAGTTATCCCAGGGGAAGCCAACTGTACTGAGTGACTCAGTACCAGTGAGGGACTGTGAGATGAGCTCTGAGGTGAACAGAAGGACCACCAGAGGAAAAGTCACGAAGCATAATGGGCTACAGACTGATGACAATGGCAGTGATGTCAATCCTTTCGATACGCTGTCAGAAAACATGAAGCCCCATTATGGAGTTAGCTTGAGGGAGAAAAGGTTCTTCTGTAAATACTGTGGTATGGGATTCAGTTTTCACAATAAGCTGGAAATGCATGAGAGGCGTCACACCGGCGAGAAGCCCTTCAGCTGCCTGCTTTGTGATAAGCGCTTCCGACAGCCGAGTTATCTGAAAGTGCACCAGAGGGTTCACACTGGCGAGAAGCCCTTCCGGTGCCAGCACTGTGGGAAGTGTTTCGGGCAGTCAGGTTACCTTAACGTGCACCAGCGAATCCACACTGGCGAGAAGCCGTTCAGCTGCACACAGTGTGGCAAAAGCTTTACTCGCTCCAATCATCTTAAAAGACACCAGAGTGTTCATACTGGAGAAAAATCACTTAAATTTGCATCATAGGGATGCCTTGTTAGTTTCAAACAACATATAGTGTATGTACTGCATAGATTTCAATCTACACTTTTTAATCGCAGTTGCTGAGTGTGGTGTGTAATTATTAAAATGTGTATGGAAAATTTTGCACAGGGCTATTCAAATCATGTTCCTCTATGGCCATGCCCTGCTGATTTTCCAGCCTTCCTTTATCTGTGAGTAAGGTGCGAAACCTTTGACCAATCGTAATAAGTAATTGTTACACTAACTACCTGGGAGAACTGAAAACCTGCTGGATTTGGCCTGGATTTGGAATCGAGGTCCAGATTTGAAGAGCCATGTTTTAGCCTAACTGTAAAAAGGGACTGATCAGCAAAGATGGCCTCAGAAATTGTGGCAGCGTAAGACAGAGCTCCGCCTTCTAGCCTGACACGCCATCATGTATGCCAACCTTCCATCCATCCGTCCATCCATCCGTCTGTCTGTCTTCCAATCACAAGGATGGTGGTAACCTTGGTTCCAAGTGAAATTTGAGTTAATTATCCTGGATTAAACTGTTAGTGAAAAAACAACAGCATGGTACTTTAGACATACTGCATTTCATTTGTCATACCGATAAAACAAAAAAATTGTGAAATAAGTTCAACCACATTGTTTTGTTTGTTTTATAAATCATTGAATAAGTACCATTATTACAGCTGTAAGTTTGTGTTTTCTACATGTTTAACGGGTAGTGATTAAGTAAGCAGTCAGTGAGAGCAACATTTTAACCCTGTTAGTGTGGAAGCCAAGTTATGAGTCATAACACCCACTTATTTGTTAAAAGTTATTAAAATAATTTTGTATGCCTGAGGGCATCTTTAATAGGAAATTAAAGCATTTACAGGTTCCAGTCTAGAGTGACATATTTATTGTAAAATATTGCTTTGTTGGCAAATGCTTTGTTATTAAATATATCCATGTAAAGTATGTCACAATTAGTTAATGCCAGTCTTTATGAAAAGGTCATTTATTTGATTGAATGTAAGAAATCCTACTCAAGCATTTGGAAGATGGATGGATAGATATGTGTGTATGTGTGGGTTTGCATAGGTCACATTTGAGAACCAAATTGTCCCCAAAGTATAGTAAAACCTGAGATTTCCCTACTTTTGGGGACGTCTTTTGTGGTTTCCCTTTGGATCTGTGAATGCAATCAAAAAAAAAGTAAAAATGCCAAAAGTCTTGTATTTGGGTTGATTACTTATGGTTAAGGTTAGGGATTAAGGGTATCGTGATTGGAATTAGGGTTTTTCCATAGAAATGAATGAACGGTCTCCATTTAGATAGGAAGACCAACTTTGTGTGTGTGTGTGTGTGTGTGTGTGTGTTTCTCACTGTGTTTTTGGTGTTACGTATGTCTTTTATTGACTGCTTGTACACTTATATTTGTTTAAAAAAGGTGTATATATACTAATGACTAATAAAAAATATTGGGTGTTATTTAATAATTAAAAACATTTAAACCTGCTACATATACATGTGGTATAATTTAACGAGCAAATTGGTAGTGAATGTGGTAATGGCATCCATTTTATTTGCGCTTAAATTCCTGTACTTACGGTAGCATTTTAACCTCCCTGTCAGATGTCTGGCTGTAAGCCATAGTCGTATTCTAGTAGCTTGTTGGTCCGTTACGGGGCTAGCTTACTCCGGGTAAATCATTTGCCCAGTAATTATAAATATTCTTTTTGGCGATTGGGCAGTCGTTGCGAACGGTCAGGTATGCTGTACGCCACGCCGAGCCCCGCCGCAATCCGCGCACAGCTGGCCTCCGTCATGGAGGCGTTGGCCAGCGCCGCTGTGGCTGACATCTACAAAGTAGTCGAGGAGAGCTGCGTTACCCTGCGCCTGGAAATAACACGCAGCCAGAAGGAGAACGCGGTCCTCAGGAGCAAAATGCAAACGCTGGAGCTGCACATCGCCCAGCTGACGGCGCAAAGGGCCGGTGAGGCGGGCGGCGGTGCGGGAGCCCCCCATATGCACGGCAGCAACAAAGGCAAGATGCACCGCTGCAATACATATATCCCTGCAGGATGCCGTACCTTCACAGGCAGGTGTGCGTGCATCTATAGACGAGTTATTTGCTAACAAACAGATGTTCCGTTTTTGTGTTTCGCATATAGACTGTTTTTCAAATGAGGCGCAAGTTACACACTGCAGTCTGGACGGGGAAGACGCTTCAATGCAGCCGGACACCATGCAGAACGAGGTCTGTTACTCCATCCATCCTTCATAACAATCAGCTCATCAAACGCAGGATCAGTTTGTAGCCTTTCTCAGGTAGTACAACGGGATACCCGGAGGATGAAAACGAGCTTATAGTGTGGGCGCCATGAGCTGCTGATATGCTTAACATATACTACTTAAAATATTGACATGACTGATATGAAAGTAGCATTCGATTCGAGGTGCCTGGGATTATGGGATTTTATTGGATGTTTAGGTGTTTACAAACTCAAAACATAAATGATTTTTCTTTTTTTACAACACTGTGTGCTAATGCACTGATTTAGGAGTGTGTTTTTTTTTTTTTGTCTGGCAGCATAGCCGCACTGGCTAACACCACAGGTTGCATAGTTACCTCATGGTTCCAGGGTTGTAGGTTCAAACTTCACCTCCTGTTTGAGTTAAGTTTGCATGCTCTCCCCGTGTCATGTGGGTTACCTCCCACAACACAAAATATGCATTTATGCCAATTCCTGACTCTAACTTGCCTGTAGTGGTTAGTATTGTTGCCTCACAATCCTGGACCTAGATTCACCTGCCTCCATGGCTCCGTGCGTGTGTGTGTTCCCGCCATGTCCTTGTGGGGTTTCACCCTACAGTCCAAAAATAAGATGAGGTTAATCTGAGTTATCATATTGCCTGTAGGTGTGAATGGTGGTACGGTTGCAGTGGGGTGGAAAATTTTCAGAATTTTGGAAAAATATGGAAATATTCCAAGTTGGAAACTTTCCATGGCAATTAATAGGAATATGTGGGAATTAATGGGACAGTTCCCAGAATTTCACAACCGTAATGGTGTGTGTGTGTATGATCTACGATGGGTTGGCACCCCATCCCGGGTTGTGCCCTGACATGCACCCATAGCCTCCTGGAGAGGTTCCGAACCCCCCACCACCCTGAATAGGACAAGCAGATTCAGAAAGTAGGTGAATGGATAGGTGTATATGTGTGTGTCTACGCCCTGTGACGGACAGGCATCCTGTCCGGGGTCCTCTCTTGCCTGTCACTCTGCACTGAATGACTAGTTGGAAGATGTTTTTCCCTGGTCTTTAACACAGTTAAATTCTTTGCGCATAGACAGTGCTCACAGAAAGTCTCAGGACGCTTGATTAATTCGATAAAAACATTGTAGGTTTATTGGTTTTATAACATAAATCACTATTCATACGTTTACAATTTTTTTATCACATTAGAAACAGCCATTCGTTTTAAGTAAAATATGAATTTCAAGCGTACTAATAAATGGAAACCCAAATTATAGTTCAAAATTAGCTGTTCTGAGTGAAATAGTCCCTTGACAAGCAGTGTTATTGGGTGCTTTTTAATTAGTAACAAATTTGTAATAACATAAAGCACTAAACATTTGTGTTTAGTATCCCTGTGTGAGCAAATTACTAATTTAAAGTAATAGCAAAGTGGCAAAAATAAAGCTGAATGAGTCGGTAAAAAAACAATATGGCACTTAAAATATCTGTGTGGAGGATATGTGTAGATACAGCTGTGGAAAAAATTGAGACCACGGCAAAAAATTTAGTTTCACGCTTTTCTCAATGTATGGGTGTGCAACTGCAACTGTGAATTTTATACACACTGCTCAAAAACGTTAAAGGAACACTTTTTAATCAGAGTATATCATCAAGTCAGTTAAACCTCTGGGATATTGATCTGGTCAATTAGGTAGCAGAGGGGGGTTTTAATTAGTTTCAGCTGCTTTGGCATTAATGGAATTAACAACAGGTGCAATAGAGGGGCAACAATGAGACGACCCCCAAAACAGGAATTGTTTAACAGGTGCAGGCCACTGATGGTTTCCCCTCCTCATCTTTTCTGACTTTTTCTCACTAGTTTTACATTTGGCTATGATCAATATCACTGGTAACATGAGCCAAAACCTGGACCATACAGAGGTTGCACAGGTAGTCCAGCTCCTCCAGGATGAGGCATCAATGTGTGCCATTGCCAGAAGGTTTGCTGTGTCTCCCAGCACAGTCTCAATGGCATGGAGGAGATTCCAGGA
>JAODKF010000055.1:10010362-10039882 GCA_026779585.1 Mormyrus proboscirostris | reverse complement strand
GGGGCGGAGAGCGAGGGCAACAGGCGTGACGGGGGCAGAGAGCGAGGGCAACAGGCGTGACGGGGGCAGAGAGCGAGGGCAACAGGTGTACAGTGAGCCTAGGAAGGATTATCTTGGGAAACGTTCATTGGTAAAGTGCAGAGAGAGCTGACATGCTCCGACACACCCCAGTACACCCTGATACGCGCCGACATGCTCCGGCACGCCGTGGCACATTCTCCTCACTGTGCACCGGCCACTTCTATCACTGTCGAGCTGCAGTGTTTGAAAACGGGAGTTGGGGCACACAACGCCGGGCCGTCAGCGGGGGAAGGGGGTGCAGGAGATGCGCTAACAAACCTACAGCGGACCTCAAAAGGCAGCGGCACACGGCAGCGTCCCCTGGGTCACGCTCAACAACCACGACGACTAAGGTAACCTCCCCTACTGCCAAAAACCCGGATCCAGACTGCGAGCCGAGCCGTGGAAAAAAAAACCCAGAGAGAGACTGATACGGGAGCAGGACCGTGTGCAGAGCAGCGGACTTATGAGTAGGGCTGGGGGACAAAGCCGGACCTGCCCATGGGGGGTTGGGGGGGAGCTAAACTCGGCCCGGCCGGGTAATCATACCTAGGTAACTGGTAGGGAGCAGGGTACTGGGGCTGGGGAGCACCGTACTGACCAAATTGGGGAGCTGGCGAGGCAGGGAATGCGGGATGCGCCGGGTAAGGGCAGGACGAGAGACCGAAAGGGGGCAGAGCTGGGCCCTGGCCGGGGTAGGAGGGAAATTGTGCTGCTGGATTCGTTGGGCCTGCAGGTGCAACTGCAACCTGTGAGTTTGGAGGAGCAACGGGGTAAGGTGGGTAAAGCAGGACGGGGCCCGCCTGCGCCGGCGGCCCGCTGGGAAAGCTGCTGCCACTGCCATTCGAGGCAGCAACGTCACTGTGCTGCTGAGGCGGGGGCTGCCATGGCGACGGGACCCCAGGTGCCCCCTCCGGCTTGCCGCACGACTGTGATGTCATCAGCCCGGGACCAGGGCCTATCAGCTCGCTGCTTCCCTCCCGCTTCGGGCGCAGGAGCTCCTGCAGCTTCTCGATTCGCACCCGACGCCTGTGGGCCAGTGAACGGAGCGAGAGGAAGCGATCCAGGAAGGACTCCAGGGGGAGAGAGCCACTGAGGAAGTCATCAGCCAGAGCCTAGGGGAGGGGCCAGCACAGACAATTAGCATATTAAAGGTGCTCTTAAAGAGACAGGACGACATTAAATGGAAGATAAGCACAAAAATTCAAATGGCTATTCATTTTGCAACTGGCAATTCAATGTACAAAGTGCTTATGCAATCCTTAATTCATTTCAAAATATTTTGAGTAATAAATAGAATAACAAGGCACTGTTATATATTGCCATGGGCTTTTTTCCTCTTTATTCTAATGCAATGGCGTCCCCGGCAATTACTTTGCGTGTTTGGGGAGAAAACTCAATTGGCAATTCCCAACTGTCAGACCGCTCATCAAGGCGGACCTTCATTAACGACATCACTTCCTTGTTTAGGGCCTCACCAGCATTCAACAGATTTGTTCGTTTAGAGTAATGGCAACGGAAGAGCTTGTAGCAAATATTTCTTCCTTAGCAGATAACATGGAAAACAATCAGGTATCAGCAATAGATGCGTTTGATAGGTTGTTTTTGCTCTCACAGATGCATGCTCAGATTAAATACTGAAATGTGAAATGCATGCTCTGATTGAATATTGGATTGCCAATTGCAAAATGAATAGCCATTTGAAGTTTTGTGCTTATAATCTTCCATAGGTTACCTAGAGACAGATGCACACCACTAGAATGTGAATTCTTCAGATAACAGATAGATATGTGTGAAAGGTCGAAGCTTCCTCTTGCTGCTACATACCACCCTTTGTTTATTATGCACAGTATTTAAGCTGACTCACCTCTGATTCAGTCTCAGTGTTGGCGCCCTCTGTCTGCAGCTGGAGGAAGAGTCCCTCAGGAGACACCTGTCCTGCTATTTGATCTGTGGGTGGGGGGCAGGGATTGTTTTAAAAATAATACCACCACCTCCCTATAGGATCCCAATAACAGGCTAATTTAGCTGCAATTTTCCAAGATGTTTTCAACCAAAGACACCTACAATTCTAATTCTCCCCCCAGCCCCCCATGGCAGCCGCACCTCTGTGAGTGCAGTGCTGCTGGTATGCGGCCCTCACGCGCTCCAGCTCCGTGTAACGCTCCACTAGCCGCAGTCTGCCCTGCTGCAGCTGCGGCTTCAGCTCCAGGTTCTGCTCGGCCAGGCTGCGGTTTGAGGCCAGCGCCATCTCTCTCTCCAGCTGGGCATTTTGCACCTGGGCAGTACAGCGGCATGTTCACCACACGCACACACATTATATCTTCGTGGGGACTCTCCATTCATCTCTATGGTGAAAACTCGTAACATAACAAAACATGAGAGCTTCGGCATTTTTTAGTTCTTTTGATTGCGTTCGAAGATCTTTGTGGGGACCTGAGAAATGGTTCCCACAACATCAAAATAACAGTTTTTATTAAATGTTCCCCACAGTGTAAACATAATCTGCATGCATGGACCTGACCATCCAGCATCACACAGCTCCTAATCTTGACTAGTAAAATGTCATCACATTTATAGACAAAGACTAACTAAAATCTCAAACAGTTGCAATTTTTATGTCTTTTGAGCGTACATCAACAGTGCACGGTATAAAAAGCAACTGAAACTGACTTTAATCTGCAGATCTCTACTTTACAAACAAACAAATACATTTATTTTTGTATAGCGCATTATCACAACATTACATCGTCTCAGAGCGCTTTACAGCATCCCCACCCAAAGCCCCCAGTGAGTAAGCCATAGGCGACAGTGGCAAGGAAAAACTCCCTAGAAGGAAGAAACCTTGGGAGGGACCAGACTCAAAGGGGGAGCCCATCCTCCAGGGGCCGGCAGGGAAAGTCAAATACAATAAAATTTGAGACACAAACAGGGAGCAGGGAGCAGATGACAAGATGACACTTTATCTACAATTACTAATAAAATAACAATAATAATTATAATGTCAATATAGTGTATAAAGAAATATGGAAAAGGGTCATTGCATGCTTTTCTTGAATGATATTACAGCTAAAAAACTAAATTTAAAACTAACTGTATAACAGATCATGAAACGTGGCTAGAATGTAAATTAGCCCTCCATCCAGGACATTCCATTGTTTATTTATTAATTTTGTCTGCTTATCATTGAAGACAATATGACAAACATACCATCCATTGAAAAGAGAATCAGGACCCCAATAAACTGAAACAAGTCTGTACATTATCATGACTCAAAGAATATCACTTCCTGTTTTTACTGATGTCACTTCCTGTTTCCCTGCTAAGGTTTAAACCCAAGCCTGCTTTTGGGAATACCTACCTGGTGTTCTCACTTGAAGATATATTTAGAGATTATTAATTATTACTTATCATTAATAATTTCAATGTGCCCATTCACTACCAGTGTAAGTGAGCGACAGACGGTTTCCCAGATTTCCGTATGGGCAAATTTTTATTAATAGTTCAATGCTTGCAAGTGCACTTCACATTCAATAACTGTCTCACAGTCACTGGTGGTGAATGTACAAAGTGTGATTATTAATAAATATTTAGAAAAATATATAATCTGAAAGTTAAATGCTGTACATTGTCCCCCACAGTCTAATGCTTAAAGCACACTTTACTGGAAATATCTTTGACAACTGTGTTTTATACTTACTAATCTATTAAATGTACCCTTTGTTCTATGAACTGAAATTGTGCAGTTATTAATAGTAATTTAAAGTATTGCGAGATCTGGCAAAAATACTTTTTCTTCGCAATGGTAAATACTAAATTCCTTTTCTCTATTCCCAGAACGTGTGCTCCTTTGACTTTAATCACCTGCAGTTCCCCCCCTTATCAGTAATCACCTGTACCAAATGTTTCCTGTAGTTATACATCTACACAAAAATGAAGATTAACTCAAGGTCTCCTAAATCCGGGGCAGAGTTAGAAGCATTTTGAGGATAAGAGCATTAATAAAAGACTTTTGGGCCACTTATAACCATTTTCCTACTCTGAGACGCTTTATAAAATATCCACTCTCAATGAGGTTTTCATGTTGGTATGCAGTGCCAAACATGCTTTTATCCTCCAAACATAGTGTTTGCAGGTTTGGGCTAAGAAGTTCCACTTTTGCAACATTTTCCCAGAAGTGTTGTGGAACATCCAAGCATTCTTGGATCACTTGAGACAGGCCGCAATGCCAATTTTCCACAGCAGGGGTTTCTTTTATGGTATCCTTCCATGAATACCATTCTTGTGCAGTGCTGTTCTAATAGTGGACACTGGAACAAAGGCTTTTGCAGTTTGTATAGTCTTCTGTATGTCTTCTGCAGTTACCCTTTGGTTCTCTCTCACCTCTTGCAGTATTGCCCATTGTAGTCTTGAAGTGATCTTAACTGGCAAAGCCCACTTCTAGGGAGACAAGCAACAGTCCTGATTTTCCTCCATTGGTAGAGTATGCAGGTTTTCTCTGACACTCCCAGATTACTAATTACAGGACGTACTGGCTGAAGAGTCCTCACACCTGGGTTTGAACAGCTGACCTACAGGTTATCCCAAAAACCTGCATACACACCGGCCCTTTGCGGATAAGACTGACCACCCCAAACTTAGAGGTTCACTTATGTTTTCTAGCCTGCACTGTGGATATTTCCTCGATATGCTCGATAAAGTATTTTGAAAAAGTATAAAAAGACATTAAAAGTACACTGTTTGTGTGTTAGTTAGAATGTCTATATTTGTGACTTAGATGAAGAGACCCCATTATATTAGCAATCAATGCAAATACGGGTAATTCCAAAGGGTTCACATACTTTTTTCTTGTAACTGTGTACTGAAATTTGTACTGAACTTCCTGAATTAAGATAAGCAAAGACGATAATAAAAAAAAAAAAAAAATCACAAAATCATAAAATACACTCAAAATGAGATAAATCTAACCGTGAATTCAGGTATAAATTTTTCAGGAGAAGAATTGACTAAAAATGATTGTGAAAGCAGCTCCCACCCTGAAGACTGCTGCTATTACAGCAGTAATTAAGGATTTTACAATGGCTGCAGCTGGGATCCTACCCAGAAGCAAATGCCACCCATACACAGTGAAATGGACAATTCTAGACAGCTATGGATTGGCAGAAACTGACTGCACCCTGGTTCACGAATCTCTAAAACTACCATTACCAACAGAATGCATTAATAAAACTCACGACAAATCTTGACTGAGTCTGGGTTCTATCGTCAGAAAAGAATAAAACAAGTTTCTGGCAGCAAAAGGCAGAAGTGCTTTGGAGTAAAACGTGCCACAGAAGTGCAGAAAGGCAGCTGACGTTACTGTGCTGCAGAACGGAAATGCTGTGGGGCTGTTTCTCCACACTGGTGTGTTTACACCATCTCAGAAAAGGCATCTGGCTGACACAATGCTGACTATGAAAGACACTTCACAAAAGATAAATTACTAAAAAAAAACTGGACCAAATTCACTTTAACTGTAAATCTAAATCTGCGTTAAATTGTGAGGACAGGTATCGTGTAAATTAATGTAAAGGTGACCTGAACAAATCAGGACCTCAGTCTTTCCCAGGGTTTACAAAACCTGAAGCTCCAAACAACTGACAGGTGACTGGTTTTTTTTAAATATTTGGAGTGAAGTTCTTAATTTAACATGCCATTCTTGTTAAATGCCACTTTTTCTTTCAATAATCAGCACTCATTTGTGATATTCTCAGTAACTTTCTTAAATGCCTCTTCGGAATAAAGTTCTTTTTTTTTAACTGAATAGAAATTCTGTCCATTTTAGTGTCACTGGTTATATACGCAAGTTAAGCCATTTAAACGACTGAATCACGTTAAAAGATTCCAGACTGTGAAGATAAGAGTGCCCAATAACAGTGCCTCCTGTAAGAGTTTTTTTACAGTGGGTACCTCATCGGACTCCAAAGCCAGTGACTGGACCCGGTCGGCATCATCCAGTAAATCCTGCAGCTCTGCCTGGCTAAGGTGCTGAAGCTTTTCCATCAACCTGAATCAGGGACACACATGAGCTGTGAGGAGTATATTTACACAGACAACTGATCACTGTCCCAAAAAGTAAAAATTCAAGCTCAGAATAAAACTCTCACACTAACAACAAATCGCTGATTAAACTACTATACTATTTATAATTATGGCCGTAATAATGATGTAACAGAAAAATAAAATACAGGAGGAAAAGTGCATTCAACACAAATTATACATTTACAACGAGGATCCATTATTAGGAACTGAAGAAGCTACTTACCGGCGCTGGGAAAGACACAGCAGGCTGCAGCGGCCCCGCTTTCACAGGGCGGACTTTCTAAACTGCCTGTGCCGGGACAGAAATGGTCATCGTGGGGCTATGGTTAGGGCTCCGATGATAGATTTGAGGTTATCGTGATATATTTAGGGTTAAGGTTGTGGTAAAAAAAATAAATAAAATAAAAGCTGGGCTTATAAAGATACATTTAGGATTATGATGATAGATTCAGGGTTAGGGTTATGATGAAGATTTAGGGTTATGATAACTGACTTAGGATCATGCTTGTAGATTCAGGGTTAAGACGATAGATTTTTAATTACGATGACAGCGGTAGTTTTATATAGCGGATCGGAAAGGTTGGTACCGGAGCGAAACAATACTCACGTTGGGCTATCAAATCAGACGAGCCGAATGTGGGTCCGCATTGACTGACATTCACGGGAATGACCGAGCGGTCCTGCTAAGAGATAGAATCGAGCCGAAAACGGTCCAAACAAAGAAAGTGTGCGTCCGAAATGCGGTGTTAGCTGAGCGGCTAGCGCTGCGCCGAGCTCCGACGGGATACACAAAGCAGGCGCCGGCTAACTTTACAGGGCTCACCGAGCGGATCAGCACCGGCTCTCCACGCTACTACCCGTCGACGACTAAGTCATAACCAACCCAGGTAAATACAGCTTGCAACCTCAATTGCGCTTTGGTTCCGTCAAGCTGTTCCTCGTTTTCGGAAAAGTTTCACTTGAGACTGACAGAAACCAGCGGCCATTTTGGGTGGACCAACTACCTAGAGGTGCGGGGGTGTGCTTGCTCTCTATCAAACCGCGCCGAAATTGATATTAAAACCCATTTAAATATTACACAAGTGTCGTGGCATTCTTTGGTGTACATATAATATAATAAACCCTAAAATGTTGATTACACTGTAGTATAATCGGTTTCAAGTTGCCGCAATGGTACGGTCTCCAGCGCCACCGGTTTAAGGGGAAACCCCATGCACGTGACTGGTGCGTTACGCAAACACGGGTGTGATGGGGATTTGCCACATAAAGGTAAACAATAACCTGACAAAAACGTTAAATATATACATTGCAAAAAGGTCCAACGAAAGTTGAAGGGATTGCCAAGATACGGTCACTTGCATGTATTCTTCCACGCAAAAGGAATATCATGACGTTGTACATTAATTTTGAATTACAAGAAAACTTCGACAGATTTTAGTAACATTTTACATTTTCACCAATGACTACCATATCAGAACAATATTTATGTTTTAATCTTACACATAATATAAAACATACAACCTAATGAATGAAAATATAGGTCAGAAGACATGATAAATTGTATAAGACGTTGTTAAAAAGTTTGATACAAGAAAAAAAAAAAAACACTAAATGGGATACAGTTCACAGTTGAGATCCTATAAATAGGATTATAGCAAACGTGAATCATATTATAGGGTACTAAATAAGACCATAGCAAAATCATACAAGAGAAAATGTCTACAGGTTGTCACTTATTTTGTAACGGAAGATTATTCGGGTCTAGATCAAATACTAAACAGTCTTACACAGGAGCATCTGTCAACTTCTTAAACAAACTGACAATGTTGATCTTTGATATTTGATAATAATGTTGCTGGTCTACATTTTTATATACAAGTTCTGATTATACAGCTCTGGAAAAAAATAAGACCATTCTAAATGTAAAAAAAAAAAAAAAATCTGTATTTTTAAACCCTAGTTTAATCCTGGTTCTGCTGGCAGAAGTTTAATTTTTTCCAGAGCTGTATATACACGTCTGTCAGACAGTGCTGTGCCAATCCATGAATCCATTCTTTAATGGGACCGATTATTTTTCAGGCCTTTCAGTGCAGAAAATGAAAGGAGGGCGTGAAGCACAAGAGCCAGCAGATCATAAAAAAAGAGCAGGGTTGCGATACCTGTGAAGAAATCCTGGAATGAGAGGGAGACAGCAGTTACAGTCTGGAATGGCGTAGTGCAGATGCTGACAGACACATTACAGACCAAAAGTGCTCAGACTTTCAGGAGTTAGACAGTCAAGCTGCCCATTAGACTGCAGGACTCTGCCTGGGTTTGCTGTGGAAACTCTCGGTTTAGAGTCCTACAGCCACACGGCACTGCAGGAGCACGGAGCACTGCGGATCTGCGGCGGCGTAAAGAGCGGCGTGCGGCGACACGGCGGGCACACTCACGTGCAGCATCTCGTCCGGACACTTCACGAAATCATAAAAGTCAAAATCTGTGATATTGCAGATCTTCTTGGGGGGCAGATATGCCAGGGAAGGGCTGTAGACACAGATGGCGCTCAAAGCCCCGATTACACCAGCCACATTAGTATATGCGCAGCTCTTCAGCTGAGAGGAACAATGACATTGGGGTGGGGGGCAGGGGGGGGGGAGTGTTGAGTGATGTAGACTGCTTCCTTTAAAAAAGCCTTTCAGCGGTGAGCCTATATTTTACAATGCGCTCAAATTCAGGAGTTAGGCAATTCTTGTAATTATTCTTATTATGATTATTTGTCAGATAAAACTGACGGCTGAATAATTCAAGCCATAATATACTTACTAGTGATTTATTGGGGGATTTTTCGCAGGCAACCGTACAAGATCCAGCTGTCACAAACTGAAAAGAAATGCATGATCTTGCTCTTAGGAAACTATAGACATGCATCTACAATTCAAGTTATGCATCTGATTAAGCCTCTGCAGGAGTGTGGAACTTTGAAACTTATACCCTGATTACGAATATGAAGCCATACTGTCAGTCACTGATAGTATCGATTACTCATCAGACATTATTTATTAAATAATGATAACAGTTTTAAAATAAAATATTTTTGGTTACAGTACCATACAGCCAACACACAGGGGAAGGAGGTAGAGCATGGGCAGGCTGAGGTCTAAGTAATAGAGCGGCACAGCCAGAAGTAAATGGAACAGTCCCAGCAACACCGCCCCCACCTGGAGAAATGGTGAAAACGCCGCGTCAAGGGCGCGGAGACGAAGAACAAAATAACGTATTAATATTCAGCAGTAGTTTTTTCATTACACCTTTTGTTCACCGTTAAACTTTTTCGGCAAAGCACCCATTCTAAATGTATATTCGTAAATTAAAGCTTTGCGTTAATCTTTATTACTGTTATAATTATATGTGAATATCTTGTCATTCCCCTGTCAAATGAAGCTTGATTACTTGTAAAACAGACGGTAGTGATAATAAAAACTTAATTCTGCTACAAAAACTTTCTTCATAATTTTTAAAAGGGTTTTTTTCCCACACAAAAGTATTTTATATTGGATAGGCATGAAAATGGATTGCTTATGTATGAAAATTTGACGTAACTCGGGAGCACGCAGGTACGGTTCAAATGGCCGTGGCCATGACCGCTTACCGCTATGGCCTCAGTGTCCCAGAACAGAAACGGCTGGTACAGCTTCGGAGACGCCGTCCGTATGTTCTCTAAGTGAGGAGACACCATCCTGCAAGAAACAGGCTTTCTTGACCTAATAGACGGTTCTGTCTTGGATGATGTTCACCCAAATAAACCAAACATCCAACAACAAGATTAATAAACGTTTACTTTGATGGATAATTGCAATATCAAAATCGATCATTTGTTATAGGTAACCACCATTATTTTGTAAGCAAGGAGGCTCCCCTCACCATTTTCTAATCTGATTAAAAGATTATTTGGCGACTTTAAAATGTACAGTCCATGGTCTGTCTTGTACAATATTTCCCCGACCACAATGTTCTTTTTTTTCCTGAGATGGAAGTATTTTTCGTCAATAACGACATTTAGCAGTGTTATAGATGTGGGAGATATATAGTCTGATGTTATGCTACATTTCATGCACCTCATATGAACTCCTAACGTAAGTATAATACAAACCGCACAATCTGAAATGAATAACAACATGACCAACAATCTGGACTAAGCGGGATACTAACTTGCCTCAAGATAAGCTCGGGCGCCCAGCTGGAGGGAGGAGAGCTTTATCCGGAGCGGGATTGGAGGTTTGCGGGACTTAAAGGAACAATCTAGTGGGCAATTTGCGGCCAAAGAGGGCTGTGGAAAGGCTTTACTGCTGTCAGTACAACCAAGGGGGAAAATCGTGGAAAAGTGATTACTATCTAAAAACAGCGCTTATAAGTGTGTCCCACCTCGGGACCTAACTGAAGGCATGTACCCGAAAACAACAATTTTCATTCACATTACGCAACTCCGACAAATAGCAATTCTGTCTCCTGTTCAAAGTTTAGCATAGAGCATGAAAAACTTAACTTTCGTACCATTGTGAATTCGTAGTAGTACTGGTGAAATACTTTAACCTTTTGCAAAACTGACAAGATAACTAAATGATGTTTGTCGGAAATGAACAAATGGATGTTGTACTGCATCACATTCCAACACAGTCCGATTTAAACTTATTTGATCATTTAATACAAATGCATTCGAGGTGCATATTAAACACAACGTCTGACCAACCTTTATGAGCAGAAAGAATCGGTCCCTTCGGCTGCAGCGGATCATGAAAAAGGCAGATAGAGGCCTTCGGTACAGTACGTGCCCCTTTTGTTGTGTTACCCCAGAAAAAGGGGAGGGGATGGACGGGGATAGGCCGCGAAACACTGGCCAGAGCAGAGTTGCGAAACTGATCACATTTCCTGCGAGCCGACATCAACCCACTGGGTCTTTTTTGCGGGATCCATAAGAAGCTGGGCTTTTTTTGCGTTGTTGGGCCAGAAATCTCAGGTACGCCTTTTTCTTTATTTCGGGACTCTCGGCTTTATGCACGTCGTTTAGATCGAGTTTATTTGATTTTTTTTCCTTAGCATCATCTCGGCACCATAGTTACTCTTAGATCTCGGCAGTTGCAACTTCTTTATGAAACGACTGTACCGCAAGATTGTTTATTTCACCGCATGAGCTAGTAAGTCTTGTAAGAAACATTTATTTTTTAATGATATATGGCTGCGTAAATATCCACACTAAACCGCACTCGTACCGTAAACCGTTACCTGTTTACATTATGTAAGGAAATATTAATGCATAAATTAACCTCTAAATATAACTTTTAAAACAAATCAGGAATAAGCTCAACCCCTTAACAGTTAGTGAGTGTCCCTGCTTTCTCCTCTCTCCGACGTAAGCGATGGATGTTACGGTGTCAGGGAACCTGTCGGTGACGGTGACAGATCACACCTCGGATAAGCTGCGAGAGAGGCAGCAGAAGCTCAGAGACCGGCTCCAGAAGGTGGAATCCAAAGTCCTTGGGGTAAGCTATCACTCCAGTCACCGTCTT
Organism: Mormyrus proboscirostris; assembly: GCA_026779585.1. Taxonomy (NCBI): domain Eukaryota; kingdom Metazoa; phylum Chordata; class Actinopteri; order Osteoglossiformes; family Mormyridae; genus Mormyrus; species Mormyrus proboscirostris. The sequence goes on along the minus strand of JAODKF010000055.1, from coordinate 10,028,195 downwards.
TGACCGATTTGTTATACTTATTTGTAGTCAGGGGTGTAGAGATGAACGGATTGGATATAAACATATATAATATAAAAAGCTATTCATATCTTAAGCCTATAAATACACATTTATTTGGGGAAGCTAAGAAACATTTTGGGGGGGTAAAGCCCCCATAAATAGGCCTAACGGCACCCTTGTTTGACTGCACGAGTAAGTATTCAGATGCACTAGTAAGACGTCTTGGATCTGAAGTGATTACAGAAAACGCTGATACTTTTCTGTATGACGGAAAACCAAAGGTGCAGACTGATAATGTGAATATAGGCCTGCCTCTTGTCGCTCTGCTGTAGGTCTCCCAGGTGATGCTGGGCTTGATGGTCATCAGCTACTCCCTGCCTCTGCACCTCACGGAATACACAGAGGTCATGACCTTCGCGGTGCCTTGGTGGAGCGCCATTGTGGTAACAACTGACACGTCACTTTTCGCTAACACCATCTTCTGGTTGTTGGTTGGTTTCAGATTTCAAGCAGTTGGAGGTGTATATATTTTTTTTTACTACTAATAGTGCTGTGATATCTATCTTAAGGTCTTTCTGGCTGCTTTACAAAGCAAATTATTCAGCCAATAATAATCCAGTGTGACCCCACCAGGAAAACAGAAGGATGGGTTCATTATCCAGCAACACTCTGGCATGTTATTGTCCATACACTTCTCAGACATTACTGAACAAAAACACACCCATACTGCACAATAGACCCATCGTCTCGAGGTTCTTATATAATGTAGCCGCAATGATTAATCGACTCATACTAATACATTTAGAACATCAGCTGTCGTGTGACATTTGCCTATACTAAACTTTAAACTGTTTAACGGACATTTGTGAGTCATTCAATATCAATACATACGGAGACATTTATTTTGCTTATTCCTGTGCTGCAGTTCATTGTGGCTGGAGCAGTTGCCATAGAAACCGGAAAGCTGGCCAGTACGAACTCGGTGAGTTCAGTGATGTTTTTGCCGAGGAAGCCATGTGTTCTGCCTCCACTAAGCACTATTCTGATGTCTCTGGCTTCCTTTTTGTTTTCCTAGCTCCGAGTCTGCTTGCTAGTGACCCTGGTGGCCGTACTGACATCCACCATTGCCCTCATTGTCTACTCCATCGACCTCCATAACAACCAAGACGCAGACTGTTCCATCAGCAGCTCAGCAGTCCTGTGTGGGCCGCAGCATTATGCCAAAGTGGGTTCATTTCCTGTGTCCGTGCCGTCTATGTATCATGTCTGCAACGTGTCTGCACTGTCTCTGCGCTATGTCTGCATCTCTTCGCATGATACATCTGCACTGCTTTGTGCTGTATCTGTGCTGTCTGCACTGTGTCTGTGCATGTCCTTGTCCTGCGTTGCTGTTTTGATAATGCATCTGTGCTGCACTGTGTTGTATCTGCGCTGTCGGCGCATGTTTTTCCTCCTTCTGCTCATCCCTCTCCTATGATATTGTGTCTGCGTTGCTCTATGCTGTGACTGCGCTGTCTGCATGGTGCCTGCGCTATCTGCGCTGTCTGCATGGTGTCTGGGCATGTCTTTCTCCACGTACTCTTCTCTTTCTTTGGATAATATGGCTGTGCTGCTCTGTGCTGTGTCTTTGCATGTCCTTCTCCTGCTTTGTTGTTTCTCTGGATAATGCATTGGTGCTGCACTATGTTGTGTCTGTCCTCCTCCTCCTGCTCTTCTCTCTCTCTGAATAATGTCAGCTCGTCTTCCCGGCGGGACCGCACAGTGTGTTGCTTCTCAGCTTGACGAACCTCTGCGTATCTTTTCTCCCCAGGCCTTCAGTCGAGGCGTGAAGTCCTGCCTTCTTGTTTTCACCGTCTTTCAGGCTGTTATTTCATCGACGCTTTCATTCTTTCTGTACAAGGAGAGACACACTTCCATTGAGTATGCGGTGAGAGAACGTGACAGACAGGAATGCGGTCTGTTGCTTGTTTCCCTGGACGACCCAAGAATTTATGAAACCATTAGACCAATACAGCTTGTAGTTTTTTTAAGTCTATCTTGTTTGCTTAACATTTTTCACAACCATTCAGCAGGCAAATGCCCACTATTTACTATAAATTTGAGAATGCAGATGGTCTGACATGCTCCTTTCCCTAAAATAGCCTGTGGTTACCCATGTGTTCCTCTCTTGCAGTCTCTCATGGAGAATACTCCGCCCCGCCTTATCCACAGCGCACCTTCCGACATCAACTGAGGAAAGCCGTATGTGTGGACTGTATCCATCAAAATATCCAAGCATCTTCAAATTCAGTATACTCTATATGTAATAAAGCTTTACAATGTTTTCATTTATACTTATTTTTTGTAAAAACATACGTATTTTTATCGTAATACAAGTCGCAAAAATTACACCAGTATTTCTATTTCATATCTGTCCCATCTTTTTCCATGACACGTTTGTTTGATTTTGTCAAAGCACAGATAAGTAGTGTTCAGTTCTTTTGTCTATCCGCCCATTTTGCCCCGTTTGTGTGACGGCCGCTCCTCTGCAGAGTTACTGTAATGGTACATTCCGACCTCTGCAGCTGCCTTTGAACCCTCACCCCTCCCCCGATTCCTCCACTGAGTTTTGCCTGTTTCCCTTTTCCCCACAATCATCTCATTCACAGGCAGAGATGATGAATTTTGCGCATGGATTCCAGAATTCTGCAGCTGATTCTCTTTCAGCTTCACTTCATCCTTCATCCTTTATCATTTCCTGCCCCCCCCCCCCCAACACAGTTTCTGTTTCTCATTCATAGTCTAACACCATTGTCCCTCAATCTTTTAAAGCTGCTTTCGTTGGTGGGGGGGGGGGGGTTGCACCCTTTTCCAGGCAGCATGGTTCCGGCATAAACATTCATTTTGCATGTTTTACGGCCTGTATACAGAACTGAAAATGTTATCAGTTAAAGACCTCTCTGTTCCAGTCTAAACCAACATTCACAGTTCTGAAGTTTTGTTGGCTGAAGAAAGTGGGAGGGAAGCAGAGAGGTTTACATGCCGGGTAGCTATGCTGTGCGTTCAACAAAATGGAATTAAATAGGATATACAATATATATAATATATATATATATATGATGTTCAGTGGTAATGGAATTGCTATCACATACCGTTTGAAGCACAGAAAGAAACCCAGGTGTGACATGCATAGATTATGTCAGAAGAGTTAGCAGAGGTGGGAGCTGACCAACGATACCGGTGCACTAGCGTCCTCCTGCATTTATAATTGTACGCTATACCGAAAGTGGATTACAGGAATAGGATTTAACAAAAGCCATCTGAAAAACAAATACTTCTAAAAAGGTATTTACAAAAACGTTGGTATAATGACAGTTGAGAATAATGATAACTGTTTACCTATATAATTTTTATTTACCAATGCCGACGGGTAATGCTGAGAGATAGCTATTCTAGACAGCGAAGTTGTTTTTGATTGGCCGTGAGCTCGACATATCGGAAGTACTGTTTCAGTCCCAATGACATCATTAGCGCCTTTCACATTAAAAGGGCACTTGGTGAATGAGAAAATGCTTATTCGTTTCTTATGTTTGACTCACTGCTCTGCTCTGGCTGATGTTCACCCAGTTAAACCAATTAAAGAAATAACAAAAGGAATCACTGCATACTTATTTACGAGGTTAACCTTACATGGAAGTTTGGGGGTAGATGTGGCTTCTTCTTCCACTATGATGCTCAGGTTGACAATGATCCTGTGGCAATGCGATGCCGTCTTTCGACTTGGCTCAAGCAAGCTTTGCCGTAAGTTACACACATGCGGAACAGGTTTCTACGGTGTAAATGCCTGAACAACGCACAGAGATGCCCACAGGAGGTGAATCATGCATAGTTAAGACTGCAGTGCATGCCAGGGTGTTTAAGGCCTGAACTGGAGCTGTTCCTCAATTTAGCTGCTGTGGGCAAGGGATCTGTGGAGTCAATGACAATAACGGGCCCGGATCTGTGTTAGTACCATGGAGAGCTGAACTGATGGAAGGGAATTACAGCCCACCGATCTTCCACATTCCATTATCCCCAAGTTGCACAATTGCTGCACAGATGTTGCGTAACAACAAGGCCCTGAATTTTATCCTTACAAACAAACCAGGTCCAGAGTTCCAGGGTACAAATGCAGAAAGCTACACTCTCTCATTCAGATACTGGTGGTTTGTAGGTGGACAGAATGCTAAAGGGAAAAGCCATTTATGAAAGTGCTTACTGAGACAATCCTGGACAACAACAGCACCGTTTTAGCTGGACTCAGGGAGGGAGTTCAGAGCTCAGAGCAGATGACCAACCCACACATTCATGTATCTGTGGTAACGCTGAAGCCAGACAGGTGCCTCAAGCGGACGTGGCCTGGAAGGGGGCCTCTTACAGAATTATGTTGGTCAGCATGATGCATGAGTTCATTAAAATTATTCATTTTTTATTCAAAGATCTACCAGTATTCTAAGTCCGCCAGCTTTAGTATAATCATGCACAAATCATAGCAAATGGTTTTCAGCAGGTGCAGCAGGATAATGCATTTTGATGACAAAAACTGGACAACGTGGAAAATGTAATACCGTGCCGGAGATGGCAGCAGAGGGGCTGCATCGTGAAAGCAGTTCTGGAATCTTTTTTGCTCTTTCCACTGTCTGTGGGTGGAAATTGTGCAAGCAATTTTTTTTCCTCTGCACTTGTACTCTCGTACTGTATAGCATATTTAATTTATATTCATGGAACATGCGCTTGTGACCGGCATGGGCTTAGGTCAGGTGAGCATGCTCTATTAAGAATACGCTCTGTTCCTGTCAGCCGCTGGGAGGTGCGCAGCCTGTCACTGGTCTGCTGAGAGGCAGTTGGAAGATGTTTGTATGTCCCGTCTGTCATTTTCTTATAGATAGAATATATTCAATCAGCAATTCAGACTAATGACGTTTTTTGGAAAAGTCATGTTATATACCTTGTTCAGGGGGTAATATTTGTTTCCTGGGAATCAAATTTGATCATTTCAACCTTTTATTATCACAAGCTCTGGGGCTGAGCTGCAGCCTTTGCCATTGCATCAATTCCTTCTGGAGCTAAGGACACAGGTTCTCAGCACAGTAATGCTCGTTCATGGTGGGCTGTGCATACTGTGATGACGTGGCTTCAGCACCCAGGTGGACATCTCAAGGCCCCATCTGCCCGCGGGTTATTTCTGAGCCGAGTCACATGGCTTCCTGTCCTTTGTGTGCTGTTTGTACGTCTCCGTGCAGGTTGCCATAGAAGCATCGCTTCACACTCAAGAGGTTGGCGCATTCAGGTTCTGAGATGTTAGCTTTCAGAATATAGAATTTAAATATATTGTTTTTGTTGGATAAATGTGTCATTCATGTTCTACATCTGTACCTTAGTACCATTGTCGTTCAAAGAAAGTTTGCTGTCGACCAGCTTCACGGTTGAGATGGATGAAAGGGATGTCCAAGAAAGGAATGAAGAAGAGGTGTCAGGGAAAGACTGCAGACTATTCCAAGTTCCTCAATTTTCTCAGTAAATCCAAAACAAAACCGAAATACTAGAGAAACATCTTGACTTTCTTTGAACAGAAAAGAGGACCATGTAGGTCCAGCTTTCTCTGAACTTCTGGCTTTAGAACTTCAGCTAGTTCCAGTAGCTGATGCTAGCTGTCTTGTTTCTGCCTAGGATAAGATTGAGTGTCAAGGCTGAACACCTGAGGAACAAACATAACTATCTCAGTTGGTTTATGTGGCCATTTCTCAAATGCAGCCACGTCAAATAAATGAACCTCAGAGTCTGCTGCATTAACTGGCAGCTGGTGTTAAAGAACAACGGAGCTCTCTAATGTGGATCACATGATGGCTTCCTGGGAATATGGGAAGGCTTGGATCCTGCAGGGGGAGCTGGTCATGCAGAAATACCATAGGAATGTTTAACAAAGAGGAACGTACACTATGTTCTCCTATAATGTTTTGAAAATGTGAATTCGTGTTATGCATGATTTTGTCTCACCCGGTGATACAACAAAATACCCAGCAAAACCGACTGATGTGTGCATTTAAGAAACAGATAAATGCATACTATACATTTCTTAATGATCGCTTTATATTAACTTTGAGTATTTCATATTTTTATATAAAATACATCACCACTTCTTGTAATCAGATGTTGTTGGGACACATGATTAAAACAAAAATGGTAGCGTGCGAAAAATCGTTATAAATCCCAGTGCCAGCAAGACAAATGTAGGCTGAAACAGTCTCTAGCACAAACGCTCCTACTTAGACTGAGACCCATGGGTCCGCTGTCAAAGCTGTGGATCTAAAACAATCTCCAACCATGAAATGACAAGCAATCCAGTAAATATGTGTCATAAAAATAGTTATTTCTTAAGATGGCGCTTTAACCCAAGAAACCCACCGTAAACTGGAAATATCTGAATAGGAACAGGATATGAATCATTTGATCATTTAGTAAAGATAATGATCTTTAAATAAAAAAATGGTATAAGACACCGTTCAATACATTGTATGTTTACGCTGGAAATTGCTACAGAAACTGGAAGTGTGGCAGTGTGGATGCAGCTATTGCCCAGCGCCAGTAGAAAAGTGCCGCACAGCATATCGCTGACCCAGAAACAGATTACAATTCAACGGTGACTACTCAAGGCGCTTCGCTGTCGCACCATCTAAAGCAAGGAGCGTCTGTATTCAAAACGTGACTTTCAAATAAGTAGATACAGTGAGCATGTGCCATGAAACCAGAGACCACCCAAATTCATTTCCATAAAAGCCCCCCAAAGAGTCAACGTTTTTTTTATTTATTTTGTTCTTTTCTTGGAAAAAAACAAACAAAATTGAAAAATTTCTCAGAAAATAATTATTGTACTGCTACAAGTATTTTGTCATCATATGGGCCAACAGAAAAATGTACACAAAAGTATATATATATTCCCCGTTAAGATTAAGGACAGAGCAAGAAGACACAAAGAAAAAAATAAACGTAACAAGTCGGTAACCTCTAGGACCTGCATGAGAGACGGGGACGGGGCCATGACGGAGGGATAAGAGTGTAATATAAAGGGAATCAAAGGGGCTCTAAAAAGAAGCAGTGTCAGTTTGTATACAAAAACCAGGAAGCTGAGGCGTACAGTTCAGCTGGGCCAGCAGAGCACTGCAGACTCTGCTCAGGCTCCCGGCCGGGGTTTGGGTGGCACACCGCCTCCCCCCCCCTCACAGCCTGACCCGCGTTTCAGCCGCGGTGCCCGCCCATGCCCCATCGCTAAACCCGTCCCCATTTGGCTGCAAGCACCCGTGTGCCTAGTGTCTGCCGATTCATTCCAACACCGACAGGCAAGCGAGCCACTGCCCGCCCGTCTTCCCACAACAGCCATCTCTCTAACTCCACTCACTCACCCCCCCACCCACTACCCCGGCCTATACGCAGCAGCGACAGACAGCATCCCTGCTCAGGTCCCTCAGAACCTCCTCTGGATGAGTGCGGCCTGCCCGGAGGGCCCTCAGGGCGCCCTAGGATATCCGCTGGATGAGCTTGTCCTCAGTCAGGCAGAAGAGCGTATTGATGGAGAGCTCTGAGATAAAGGCTTCGCAGGCACGCCGCGTCACGCCCTTACAGCCACGCAGGTCGAGCAGAGTCAGCCCGGACACACGCTTCAGGTAGAGCAGACAGGCGTCCGTCAGCTTATTGCAGCCTGGGGGTGGAGAGATGGGGTTAGGCTTCACAGGGTCAGTGTGGGAGACGGCGACAGGCAGAGGCAGGGCAACACACCAGCAAGGTTCATCTCGATGAGAGTGTTACGGGTGGACGAGCCCACGGCCGTCAGGAGGTTGACGGACTGGTCGGTGATGCAGTGGCAATGCGACAGGTCGAGGCGCGCCAGCAAGGGCATGTGGCGGATGAGGAGGCGCAGAGTGGAGTCACTGATCTCCAACCCCGCCAGGCGAAATGTCAGCATGTTCCTCAGCTTGCTGCGGTTATCACAGCCTGCAGGGGGAGCCACAGGACAGCAAAAAAAAGGTCTCATTTTATTTTAGTAAAATCACTGACAATGTCAGACTTCTCTATCCTGGAATATTTGAAATTTGAATTTAACATTAAGCATTTGGATGCACTCAAAACCCAGACAAACCTGGCGGGGTGACAAGGTCACGGATCTGAGAGTCCTTAACCCCCTGCGCCCAGCGCAAGTCCAGGGTACGGAGAAGGGGGCAGCTGGGGGAGCTCAGGGCGGAGATCGAGGACCAGGAGCAGCCGGACAGCAGCAGGTCCTTCAGACCTGAGGAAGAGCCACATGGGATATGCAGAGAGTCCTCCATCCCCTGGGCTTAGTACGCGGCTTCCCCCTAGCCCCCAGCACGCAGGGCCCCCAGCACCCTAATATCTGCAGAAATATCTATGTGAATGTGAGAATGAACCAAACTGCAGCCAATGTCCTCACCTGGCAGGCGGTTGATGAGCCAAGTGAGCTGCTTCTTCGAGATGGAGGTCCAGGACAGGTCCAGCGAGACAGGCTGCCGCTTCATGATGCCTGACAGGGCCTGGGGGCTGATGGAGCGGCTGCGGCTCAGGTCAATGCGGGTCCACAGGCGCTTGTCGCAGCTCCTGAGGACACAGCAAGACCAAATATTCAACATCAGGTGCACCTCCCATACCTAGAGCTTCATCCCCTCTGACAGCACAGTAAGTACATGTCAAACAAAGGGGACCAAAGGAAGCAGCACTGTTCCCACATCTGGTAACTCTAAGCCTCTTGCCTCCACATCACCTTCCCCCTTTAACACACATCCACCAGGCATGCACCCTTCCACCAGGGTCCAAGATTCCGGTGATTCTGTACCATACGGACATTTACTTACACCCAGTTTGGTAAGCGGTTTAGTAGTTTGCCTAAAATATTAATTGGATGCATATTGTGACACCCAAAAGTTAGTGATCTGTATAAATTCAGCATATCCTTAAAGTTTAATAAACGTGTCAGATTTTAAACTGCAAAATGCATCACCACCGTCTTTTTACCTTATTTATCCACAATATCTCCTCTCTCAAAAAATGCTGTAGCTGTTTTTTTTTCTTCACCACTTCAGTGCTTATTGCTTCCATGATTTGCTAAAACAATAGCCTGTGCATGGCGCACTGTTAACTGAATTTACTAAACATAAGGATATGCTGAATTTATACAGACTCCTGACTTTTGGGCGTCACAGCTGGCATCTCATTATCATCTTAGCCACGCTACTAATCTGCTTACCAAATTGTGCGTGTAAGCAAATGTTTGTAAAGTACCGAAAAGCTGGCATCCGGACAGATGTTTCGCCCGTCTAAAATCATCTAAAGCCCTGGTGGTTATTGCGCATGCACCACATAATCGCAAATTGATTGCGACAGCCCTACATACATACTTCCTCAACACACACCCAAGTTTCTCTAAAACGCATGCACACTGCTTGCGTTCCACCCTTTGAGCACCGCCCTGGGATGCTCTTGTGCCACTTACCACTTGTACCAGCTTTTGCAGACAGTCATGCAGACACACAGCTCTGCACGGGTCAGATAGCGGAAGACGGACACCCACACCTCCTTCTCGCAGCCGGGCTCGTTGCCCACATCCTTAAAGGAGGGCAAGGACAGCAGGGAGGGTGGGGAACAGGAGGTGGTGGGGGGCGGAGGAGTTGGTGAGGCTGAGGATCGGGAAGAGGAAGAGGTGGAGGCCTCATCCCCATCCAAGGCATGGGCCTCTGCGTGGTTGCGCCCTTGAGAGCGTGGGTGTCGCCCTCCACCAGGGGCCCCGCCCCCACGGCCCAGCATGAGCCCGTTGCCCGCGGTGCCATTCTTCTGGCGCAACCGCTGCAGAGATTTGCGCTGCACATAACCCTGGCTGCTGGGTGGGGCCCTGGGGGACACCGCCGCCTCCAGCTTGGGGACAATAGCGCCAGGGTCACGCTTGGCTTTGGGTGGCCGCTGTAGCGTCACTGTCAAGTAGGAGCCATTCAGCAGGTCGTCGTTCAGGTCCGACACAAGCAGCACAGGGGGTTCGGGCTCTGAGTCTGACTGGTTTGCCTCATCTTCCTCCACGTCCTCATCCACTGCATCCTGCCCTCCCATGCCATCCATGCCACAGTCCTCGCTGTCCCTGTCGTCGTCATCCTCATCCTCCTCTGCCTGACTGCAGCGTCTGTGTGACCGCTTCCTTTTGTCCAAGGGCCCATCTTCGCTCTCATCCTCCTCTTCCTCCTCTTCCTCCACATCATGGTCGTCGCTGTCGCTCTCACTATCCTCATCTTCTGTATCGTCACGCCGACGTTGGCCCCGTCCCGCTCCCCGTGGCCAAGGGCGTCCCCCTCGCTGCCTGCGCCCGTCACGCACCCCCATGCCACGCCGCATCCTAAGAGAAGCGCCACCGCTGTTGCGACCCACACGGGAGGCGGAGCCTCTCCACAGGCCCCGCCTACCCGGCCCAACACCTCGTAGGGACGAGTGGTGCAAACGTGATGTAGAGCCTCCCCGGACGTGCAAGGTCAGCTTCCTGCTGCTGCCAAGCCCTCCGCCACTATCGTCATCGTCGTCGTCGTCATCATCGCTGGCTGAGTCCTCATCTTTGTTACTCCCGCGGCGACAAAGGAGTTTAGATGAGCGGGAGTCGAGGGCAGAGGACTTGCGCTTCTGGGATCACAGCAAAGCCCAAGTTAGAGACTGAACGCGCCAGCCGGTGATCTCAACAGCAGAAGGCATAATGGCACTCTTACCAGCTGCAGCACTTTATTTCTCTCCAACTTTATCTATGAACACAAAAAGAGGGAAAAGAAATTAACACCCTAAATCAGGCAGAAGCCTAAAACCGATCAGGATAATCCTCTCGGCCGTTCAGGCGACCAGAGGGCTGCATGTTACGGTTCGGTTATGCGAGAAGGAGACGCCTCACCCGCTTTCTGAGGCGGAGCTCCAGTGCTCCGGCACGCTTCCTGTTTTGGTGGTGCAGAAGCAGCCTGTGGGAGGAAGAGGGCGCAATAGAGAGCGCGGAGAGGGGCCGCCCTGGGCGCCTGCCCCTTCCCCGGCCACCCCCACCCTCGTCGACAGCAGCGCCCCCTATCCCCTTCTTGTTGGAGCGCTTCTCTGACGCAGGTGCAGCTGGGGAAAGAGAGCCTACAGACGCGATGCTGTCATCGTCACTGCCGGAGGACTGGGGGCGGGAGGGAAGCGTGTTAGGAGAGCAGGATCATTGGCACAGTCTCAAACACACATATACTTCTGAAACCACCTATATGTAAATGTATATACGAGTATATAAATGAATCACAGAGACTAAAAAGTGACAGGTCCCACCTCAGACTCAGAGTCTTTGCCCACAGCACACTTTGGACACTCCCAGCAACTGGGCAGATCCTTGTTGACGACACCCTCGCCCGACACCTGCACACAGAGCACTTTTTAACACCATCATTCCTCTCCAAAAAGCATGATGGCACAAAAAGAGTGAAAGTGGGCTGTGGTGTGTCACCTTCAGGCACCCGGGGTGAGCGATCTGGGCACAGTTGGAGCACTCCATGAGTGTGAGAGAAAATGGCGTGTCTTCACCAGCCTCCTGACTGCCTTCCCCACACACCTCACACACTGCAGACAAGGGCAGGCCGGGCTGAGGGGGAGAAAAACCAAGTGACACTCACGTACATGGTCGCCGTAGACACAAGCAGATACAGGCAGGTAAATGTACTCATAGACAAAGGCAGGCGCACTCACTGGCGCACACGTGCCGGTAGGCGCACTCACTGGCGCACACGTGCCGGTAGGCGCACTCACTGGCGCACACGTGCCGGCAGGCGCACTCACTGGCGCATTCACTGGCGCACACGTGCCGGCAGGCGCACTCACTGGCGCACACGTGCCGGCAGGCGCACTCACTGGCGCACACGTGCCGGCAGGCGCACTCACTGGCACACACACATACAGACACACTCACAGCTAGGCACTGGCGCAGCACGCAGGTCTGTTTCAGTTTGCCTGGTCCCCCGAACTTCTTCATGTCCCTGCAGAAGTTGCAGTCCCCACACTCGGAGCGCAGGCATGCCTCACACCGTTTGCACCGAACACGGCGCCGGCGCAGAACCGACATGGAGGATGGAGGCTTGACAGGCCGTGGGGGGGCGAGCGTCGATGAAAGGCGAGGCCGGCCCACCACCGGAGGGGGTGGAGGGGGCTGGTACCAGGATGGCTGGGAGAGGAGAACACCACAAAAAGCCAATGAGCACCTGTGTACCGCTTATGGATTGAATGCCGTTTGAATGTGAGTGACGGCTCACCCTCTTGGGCCACCTGACGATGGGCCTTCCAGTGTAGGACAGTTTGGGATTGTCGTTGGCATGCTCCTGGAGCAAAGTCTGAGGAAGGAAGCAGAGGTGAGGAAAAGGAGTAAAAAGGGAGCAGGTCGGGCTGCACCACAGTGCCATGAGCCCAAGCGGTCTCTTATCGTACCCTGATGTCGTGCAACAGCGCAGGGGCGTTGTGGATTCCAGCCGGGACACACTTCTTATGGGAAGGGAGAGACTCCAGCTTCCCCAGAAGGTTCCAGAGCCCCTCAAGCTCAAAGGGAGCGAGGTGAACTTTGGTGCCAGGCTTGATGGGCGTGTGAAAAGACTCGTCATCTTCCTCCTGCTCCTCCTCCTCATCTTTGATGTGACCGTTAAGAGTTTCATCTTGGGATGATGGATCTTGCTTCAGTCCTGAGAATAAAATTGCAAGTTGTACATACATGCATTCTTCATCAAGTGGGTACAAAATGTATTGTAGCTGTACAGAGAACGGGGAGAATGGGTCAAAGATAAATGAGAGAGGCTTTGAAAGGAAGGGGCGGGGGACAGACCTATGCCCAGCGAGTGCTTCTGGAATTCAGGCGTGAGGTGCGACGTGTTGGTCAGACTGTACAGGTATCGCTCCAGCACGTACCAGCACATTTCATAGTAAAAGGGGTAGCGGAACTTGGCAGGAACCTGCGGGGTGCAAGAGTGATGTCAGGCCCGGCACAAAACCCCACACAGAACCCAGCCAGACAGACTGAATCAGGTAACTGCCCCGGGCATTTCTCAGAGCTGCCAGTCACACACCCACCCGTGTACGGTCCTCGATGCCGTAGATATGCAGCTGCATGGGGACGTTGAAACTATGCAAGAAGTTGCCCCCGAACACCAAGGTGTCGACTGGCGTATAAACAGCATGGATCCAGCCTGGCACAGAAGAACAGCCATACACCCGAGCTTAGAATCACTGCAGGGCCACACACATTCAAACTAAGCTGTGCAGAAAACAAAGTAAAGAAAACTCCTTCTGTCACTTGTAGTACATGCAGAAAAGATGTTACTTTTTAAACTGTGGCTTTGCTGGGTCACTTATGTTGTACGGCAGCCAGATCAAGAATGGCCACTTCCTAAGACATGCCTGTGGAGACAACCATACCAGAGGGGATGAGGAAGGTGTAGCCCTGTTTGAGCTCAATCCTCTGGCAGTCGGTTGCCTTGTCACCCAGGAAGATGTCGCCTTGTTTCCCTGACAACACCCAGTCCTCATATAATTCCAGATTCTGAGGAGTAGGTGGGATCAGCCAAAACACCTGAGGGGAAAAAAAAGGCATCCAAAATGAGCAGAGTAAGCTTCCTGCGCTTCCACCCTCCAACTCCAGAGGGTTGTCTGCTCTCACCTTGCCCCCACGCAGTATATGGTACCACACGGAGGTCCCTCCGAAATCGATGTGGAAGTCTGTGTAGCAGCCCTGCACACTCATGAGGCAGTACCTGAGGGGAGGTCACAGGTTAAGTGCCAGGGGAGCCGCAAGGTCACCAGACACACAGAGAGGAGGGCAGGGTAGGGGAAGGGCAGAGCTGGAAAGGGCACTCACTTCTGCACTTTGGGGTACTGCATGTCAATGATAGCATTGGTGGAGTCTCTCTGACGCTCCTTCAGGTGACGGGGCCACATGTTGTCTACCCAGTCGATCATGTCCACCTGCAGATGGTGGATATGCTGCAGTCATTCAACCAGAAGCAGCCTTGTCCCTCCGGGGGAGGCAGTGTGGCCGACACTCACAGACGTGGGCCTCTTGACGAGGTTCTCCAGCTTGGTGTGGCTGAACTCCAGGCTGATGACATTGTAGAGCTTCTCCCTGTGGGCTGGCGGGGTCTCATAGTAGCGGCGCCACTGGGCCATGGACATCTCGATGCCCTTCTGTGTGGTCACGTCCATCACGTCGATCAATCGGCGACTGCCTGCAAAAGGAGCAGAGCAGCCACCAATCACAAGGGAGCAAAGGAAACGTTCCAATAAAAGCCATGATGACAGGACAAGAGCAGGAGCCAGTCAGAAAGGTGCAAAGAAAATCCTCAAGTAAGAGAAGCCAAGACGAGTGTTCCTACCTACAAACACCTTGACGTCATTGACACTGAAATCCGGATCTGGCATCCTGTAAGGGCAAGAACAGGGATTAATGTTACTTTGTTTGAATCCATTATCACGAAATAGTTACACAATAATGTTAATAAACAACCAATTACTGTGACAAATGCTTTATTAAAATATATGAATATATACAACAGCATAATTTTTTTAAAAAGCCTGCAGAATAAGTTTAAAGGTCATACTTGATTCCTAGTCCATCAGGCCTTTCAAAAATGATGGGGTCCCTCAGTCCCTCTCTCTGGATGTATTCATATGTAAAGTCTGTGGGAATACACATGTAATATGACTTTCCATAGGTAAAGAAGGCAAAAATGGCCAAGCCCAAAACTGTATTAATGTCACTGTCAATGTTTAAAGAACGTCCTGGCTCACCATTCATTAACAATCATTTAGAGTGAATGTTTTACTTCTACAGAGGGGTAACAGAATGGGTGTTATAGTACCAGTATTCCTGATTTAAATCAATCTTTGAAGAATATGTTGGTTTATGTGATCTATTCACATTAGAGCTATGTGTATCAAAGGCTATACACTCCGACAATCATTTCTATATAGGTCCACATAATAATTAGGAATTAGGAATTTCAGTAAACCTTTCCCCTCCATTCTTTTGACCAAATTAGAGCTGAATCGATCGCTCTGCAATTTCTCTTCCAAGTCGAAAGTCCTCTTCCCCTCGATCTCATCATCTGAGATGCCGTCATCTTGGTAACGCCGTCTTGTGCCTGACCGCTAAGAACAAAAACATTAGCCTATGTGAACACGAAACAAATATGACAAGTGGCTATAGCTCAAATTATTTAGCGATAATCCTGTAATTTAAACATACCAGTTCAGAATAACTTTACGCCAAAATGAGGTTAAAAATCTGAAATCACATTATACTGAGGCTGCACATTATAATCAAAGGGAAACCCCAGAAAATACTTTATCTTTATACCTTTAAAATCATTGGAGACAGTACATGTAAACGTACAGTGTGTGGCTCAGTGCGCTAAGCCTGTGTGCTTGTAATCACCAGGTCGCTGGTTCAAACCCAGCCTCAGCTCCCTTGGCGCTGCCATGGGCGGCTGCCATTCGCAGACAGCTTGCTCACAAAGAGCAAGTTGAGGGAGATGTAAAAGACAATTTCCCCATGAGGATTAATGAAGTAATGATTATTATTGTTATTATTATTGAAATTCAAGTTCTCTGATGAACTTGTTCAAAGAACAAGATGGGGTAACCTAGAATCATGACATATCCACAAGATGGGAGCCACTTTGATAGCCAATGAAACAGACTGTAAAAATCCAGATGCTCATGTCATTGGGCTACAGGTTTGTTCTATGCAAGCTACAGCAAATGCAAGCAGAACCCTGCCATCAGCAGAGCAGGAGAGGGTGAACCTAAGGAAACAGGAGCTCAGGCTATGAGCCCAGTAGGACCATGACATACCTGATAATCAATCATTTAATTCTGTTCTACGTGCACAAATTCAGATACTTTTTCCACAAAATACAACTCCCTCTATCAGCACTGGACATGTTGAGACAGTGAGACTTGCAGACAAAGGTTTTGGGTTTGCCTCATACCTCAGGGTAATAGATTCAGAACAATCCCCACACACCAGAACATAAAGGTATGCCTTCATAAGCATGGTCCCACCCACTGTTCCATTTCCTTCATATATTCATGTCTCTCTGCTACTTTTCATATTATGGCAATTTACAAACATGCACATCCAGAGCAGCAGATGATAATGCACCAGCATTACACTTCAGCATAACAGCAGGCAAGCATAACATTCTATTTTTCATGCTCATTCTCAGCCGAGTTTCTCAATACTCAGAGAACAATGACACTGATTACAGGAAAAAATGACTCACCAACTGGCTACAGTGGTTCACTTAAACCTTGCAAAACAGCAATTTTTGAGAGTGCTGCTAATCAACACCTTTTTATCCATGAAACATTCTGCATTTTTGGTGATATGACAGCACTCTCTTCTCCCATCCACAGCTGAACAAATCATTGTAGTGGATAGCTTGTTAAAGTATCCAACCTGGCTAAAACAATGACTATAAGAGATAGAAGAATCCTTCCTTGGATTAAAACAAACTAATTTTAAATATCCCTAAACATGCACATCAGTCCACCTCAATGGATAATGCAAGAAAAAACACCACACCAAGAAGGACTGGCATGGGAAAGCAATCGCACACTGAAAACCGTTTGAAGGACACATACATAGCATAGTGGACCTACAAAACAGAGCTAGATCAAAGATGCAGGATCCCAAATGACACGGACAAATACGCCATTTCCTCTTATCTGCATCTACCAATGACTGCAGTTAAATGCTGCATCTTTAGGAAGCTGCGATTCTAATAGTGCTCCAAGAACCGAAGGTCATTCCTTTTAAACAATGTTACAATACTAAGCCACAATTACAACAATAATAAAATGAAGACCCACATGCTAACAAAGCAAATATCAGTGAAAACTGCCATTCGCTGGGCTGTAATGTCAGCTGTTTAAAGGTCAAACAGAGACACCAGTGGCAGCCTGTCCCTGCAGCCCTGCAGAGACACTACACACCTCGCACCTTCAGTGTCACCATTCCTTTTTTCCTCTTCATCACTCTCTCACTGCCAACGGCTGTCATTTCTTCCCCATCCTCCATCATCGGCTCTCTGAGAAAAGCCTGTTGTCTCTCCTTGAGCATCCCTTTCCTCTGCAGTGTCCCCTCCCTGCCAGCTTGCTCACTCCACACTCCCCCACCCTCCCCCCCCACCACTCTATTTCCGCACCTCCGCTCACATGGCTAACATCTCGCGCAGCCTCTCGGGTTACATGCCTGTCTGCCTTTGCTTCCCTTCACTGTACTTAAGTATCTGCAATCAGCCCCCTCTCCAGCACAGACAGGGTCTCTCTTTCTCTCTCTGAGCCACCCTCACCCTGTTCATGTTATTATCTAAGTCAATTCCCTTCTCATCCAGTGGAGGAGGATGTTTAGTCACCAACTTCAACTGAAACTGCAAATTACAATAAGAACATCATGTTGCATAACTAACTGATACATAATAATACTACTACTATTGCTAATAATAATAATAATTATTATTATTATTAATATCAATAATAATGATAATAATAATAATAATTATTATTATTATTATTATTAATAATAATAATAATAATGATAATTAATAATATTTATTATTATTAATAATAATATTTATTATTATTAATAATAATAATAATAATGTTTGCCAATACTGGCATGCAAGAGCTGGAACATCAGTGGTTCAGCATAACAAACATGAAGGAGAAATAGATGTAATTTTCTAAACCATTTGTTTATTGTGTGTGCTAAATGCAGGGAAGC
>JAODKF010000055.1:9988123-10010304 GCA_026779585.1 Mormyrus proboscirostris | reverse complement strand
AGTTGTATACCTGCATTTTAACTGTTAAGTAAGTAAAAACTCCTTTTCCTCACCATTTACGTGTAAAGCTAACCCAGGCACCGCCTAATGATCACTGGTGAACATTAATGAATCGTACAGTATTCAACCGCAAAAATAACAGGTATGGATTTTGTCACACTAGTGACATCACTACTATAACAACTGGGCACCTTGAAAATTACAATTTTGTAAACACTGCCTGGAAATAATTTGTATGTGTGACAATTTACTAGAGACGTAACACTTACTATAGAAACTTATCTTTGTATTAACTGTCCGTGCAACGACGTTTTGAGAATCTTGCACTGTGATCACATTAAGAGTTGGGAGCAGGAATAGTATCACAATGTATAACTTTAACGCCACATTACAACAACGTTCACCCGCAAATAATAAAATTAAGTTTAAGTTATACATAGCTAGATAACATCACATTTTTAATAACCAACCCAATAAAGCATTCGGCTATAGACTCCTAAAACTTCCTTATAACACAGACTAGCGGACAAACTGTAGGCGCCGTATAAAGCAGGGCAGTAACGTGGGCCTAGCATCATGAAATCCTGCTCTGTTCTGCTATAAATTCCTTCCGACTGCCACATGTAAAGTCGGCGGGGAAACATCGGCTTCTCCGATGCAACCACGGCCAACCACTGATGCAGGTAGCCAAACACATTTCTGCAGTACTTGTTGGCATGGCGATAGACTCTCCGGAGCGTCTATCGCCATGCCAACACGTCCCGGAGAAACACGAAGTGATGCGGCCGCCTGGATGCCGGGCATGACATACTTTGACAGCTACTAGAAAGCAAGGCCAACACCAGGTTCAACGGCGAATTTGTTCTGTACTCAGGACGAAACTTAAATAGAGTTAAATATACATTCCAAGAGGCGTTACATGACTTACCAGGCGCTTGCTATAGCGGGGACGCGCGTCATCCATTATGAGGCGATGAGTGCGAGCAGTAAGTCAGCTAAGTTATGCCCACGGCCAGGATCCAATCTGCTTTTGTGGGAAGCTCCAACTGGCTAACTACTTTCTGTCACAGTACGGACGCCTCCCGACAACTTCTCGTATATGCGTGTGAAGCGAGATAAATACTTCATAAGAAAGTAACTAAACAAAAAAAAATAGCGCGGGCGTCAGCCTGCTAACCGGCTAGCTGACTACTAACCGACGCTAACGCACATATTCGCACCTAGCACCTGATGCCTGCAGGACAGCTCAAAATTCACTTTACAATATAAAGTTCGTAACAAAATAATGAGACAACATGCAAATGTAGCTTATTTACAAACAACGGTACCCTTGTTAGCTAGTTAGCTATCCTAACCAGCTAGCAAGCTAGCTACCCCGCGCTAAAAGGAATCATTGCAAAAACCAAAACAAAACGGCACTGAGGAAATAAAAGAGATAGCTGGCTCTGGTGGTCGTTAGCACAGCCGGGTTCTGCTTATCGCTCAGTAGAAAATGTGTAAATTTCACAGCGCTCGGCCCTGACGAGCGTTGGGCCCTCGCTGTGCCGGTTCCCAGAGCGGGGAAGCTGTCCTTCCCCGCGCGCTCCTAATCACGACCGACGGCTCGCTCCAGTCCGCGAGTACAAGTTTAAAATTCAACGGCAAACACGGTATTCCGGAGCAACTTTCCGCCCTTTTAGTCGAATGCCTTCTGCCATCTGGGACCGTAACTGTCATGGGGATGACCCGTAAGACCGCGTTTTACGTAGACCCATGTAGCTTTCCCTCAGACTATGCAATTCCAGTGTTAAAAAGAGATGTTCTTGGCGTTATTATCCGATAAAGTTAATGTGCTCTTCTACTCGCCGCCATTTTCACACCGTCACAAATACGCCGCTGATCTCTATTAAAGACCCGCCCCTTACAGCAATATGCCCCAATTGCTAACGGTAATAGATCCGCCGGATATATTTTAATTGGTCAGTAGCAAACCCAGTCTAACAAAGAGAGGGCTGAGGGGCATTGGTAAAACGGGGTCAGCAGTAAAGCCAATCAAATGCCGTGTAGCAGTTTTGTGCATACCTTTTCCGGCTGGCTGAAATGTCTAAAACGTCATATTTGCCGAGTACGTATAACTAGAGCTTCGGCCGTTGAATATAATAAATATTCATGAGCTCCTCACCAATCGCGCTGTAGGTTTAAGGCTGCTTGGAGGTTTTCGCGATTAGAGGCGCAAGGTGTTTTGAACGGTCGGTCCCTATGATCAAGCCATCTGGAGCTCTTAATTTAGGGTAATGGTGACAGTGTAGTGCTGAATGTCTGAAAGCTAACAAGCAAGGGACGAACTGGATGCAGGGCTGCCAGCTCGCTCGCATCTGGCGTGACTCTCACGCTTACCTAAGAAATCTACATTATTCTATTATAAACCTAAAACTAGTTACATCAGAAGCGTTCGGGTCGTTTGCAAACCCTACAGACTATTTTCAACTAAATAAAGCTGTTAAACATGTGTAAATGTGTATACAGACGTCTCTCGAACTAAAATTCTCAGCTAACCAAAGTTGGCAACCCTGTCCAGGATGTATGTTGTCGTAGGTATGGAGGTTAGCGAGAGCGTTTTAAATAATTAATGGAAAAACGTTACAGGTTGATAAGCAATTCAACTGACACATAAATTTCACTTTTTTATTTGAAGTACAACAAAAACAAACTAAAGAAAGTGAATGCTATTAAGGATAAAGAAAGTAATATATAGTCACCACTATAAACAAAATATCCGTGAAACTTTAACACAAGAAAAAGACTGAAATGTGGTTTCGTTGAAGTGTTTTCATGTTAATGTATGGGTGGGTTTATAAGAATTAGCGCCATCTGCCTGCCCCCATGTATCCGTGCCTTATTAATAGATCACACACGTCTTTGTAGTAGATGGCAAAAATATCTCTAAGAATGATATATATCTGCATACTTTTATCGAACCTATTTCCTTGATGACGTTATTATATCCTGAGCTATTTTACTTAAAAAACATTATATGTTGATTATAACTGCAGTAATCAAAACACTTTCTGGTTTTCAAATTTCAGTTTAACATCACACAAATATTTCTTCCTGCTCCAAGCACTGAACCACTTTGGAGGAAGGAGTCAAAAGGGTGACTAAGCAGAAGTGAGAGAGAGAGGAGACATAAGACATTTTGAACAGTAGATTTAAGAAATACTGATTGGCAGCAATCACAGGAGTCTCTCTCCAAGTGATTTTAGAACAGTTTCTCAGTGATCTGTTAACTTTTTAAAGCCAGTTTGTTTTTGGGAGGCATCTATCAAGTACCTAAAAAAAAATAATTGAAACACTTTAGTTTGGATATTTAACATTTCAAGTCAGTACAATGAAAAATACCTAATGGTGCGACAATAGCCAGCATTACTTACCTACTGTTTTTTAAGTGATGAAACTGTACAGAACAGAACTGAGGACGATAACAAGAACCACACAGCACAGCATGATCATCATCTTCTTCTGCAAATGGACAGGGAAGGACAAGAGATGCACAGAACACACACGTGTTACTGATTCCTCGTGGGAGATTTGAAATAATTGAATAAACGCATTCAATAATAAATCGGAAGGAAAGCATCCTGTGGGATGAAAACTGAAGGCTGACAGATTAAAGGTTCCTGCACGTACCCTGCGGGCCTCAGCCTGGAACTTGGCTGCCTTTTTTGTGTCCGCCACCCCCCGCTCCACGAAGCCCACTGACTGGTCCATGTTGCTCTCAATCCTGTCGATCATCCCACCCTTGGCAAGTGTGGGTGAGAAAGTTGCGGAGAGAATTGCAGATGAAGAAATCAGAGATGTGGGAAGGAAGATGGTGAGTTAGAGAGATAGTAGGGGACTGGAAGAAAGTAGGTACAGAAGAGGGAATAGATACTGGTGGGTGAGCATCAATCCAGACAAGTTGTGTCACCCCAGTGTGTAGAGCAATGCCATTCACAACGCCATGCACACTGTGCCCAGCCTATGCTGCTGAATATCAAGCACCGGGGATTAATACAGTACCTTAGAGCCTTCTCTCCAGAATACCCCATACCTGGCACACCGCTGATTTCATGCTCTTTGCTTTATCCACTCTTATCCACTCCCCACTTGGAGACTTGGCCTCATTTATTCACTATTATACCCTGGAATAAACAGATTACTTAACGTGACACACTGACAAGTTAATAACACTTAGTGCTCTGATAAATAGGACAGTAGTGCCACAAAACCAAAGCAGTTAATGAAGAAAGACTTACCACACAGCCACATTTACCTCCGGAAGCATTGAGCAAAGGAAATCCCAGTGGTTACTCCTGTTCTTACCACAGAAATGCTGTTCTAAAGCTCAAGAGCGAACACTGACAGTGCTAAAAAAAGAGTGCAAGGGCCCTAAGACGGCCCCACTGGGGCCCCTGCTTACACATTCCACCCGATGGCCTTTCCAGTTTCTGTGAGGGAAACAAACATTTACCTGGTTCTCCACCAGCATGGCGATGTCCACAAACATGTCATGCAGCTCCTTGATGCTGCTCTCCAGCCGCACTATGTCTTTGTGTCGGGCTTCGATCTCACTCAGTGCTTGCTGTGTTATCCCCGAGCTTACGATCTGCAGACAGGCAGGTCCTGTCAATGAGTCATGTGAACTAACACACAAACGCACAGGCCTGTACAGAGAAGGCAAATGACTGCTCTGGTTCAAACACAGACTGCTCAGTAAGAAAGAGGTACTTCACCCCAGCTGTGAAAACAGCTGCATTTCCACCTTCCAGCATTTGCTCCAGCTCATCATCTGTTGTGGATTTGCCAGCTACGTCAGAACAGGAGAATGGATTCATGCAGACAAGACACCACTATCATCATTCAAAATCAATACGGCACAGACATTCTTTCAGAGTAGAAACGACAAAGAGTTTGTTCAGCTCTACTAAATAATTTATCGAATAATGATATTAACACGATGAATTTCACATCACTGGTTGGCTTCTTGCTGTGAATGTTTTGTCTTGGAGTTCTGGTAGAGATGTAGAGATGTGTATAATATTTTGTGTAAATTAGATGCTTAAGCAAATATGTAATACTTCAGTGAACAAAACAAATCTTTGACTGACTATACACACTTGACTCACGCATAAGCATTTACACATTCACATAAAGATACATGTTTACATTTCTGTGCTTGTGGTGATACTTGTTTTAATCCAATTCCTGATTCCTAAAAAAGTTGCTTAAATTGTTTTGTTAGGATATCTGGGTAAATTTCTCAAAATATGTCCCCACAAAGCAGACTCTGTACATATACATCCATACACACTACACGCATGGATGACTCACTGATCTCCAGCTGCCTTTGGATCCGTCCTTTGCTCCTCTCCCTGAAGTCGACCTGCGCCTCATTGTACTTGGTCATCACCTCCACAAACTTCCTCGACAGAACTGCATGCTAAGGGAGCGGAAGCAGAAGCCTTTTTTCTGCAGAAAATCCTGGGTGACACAGTCAGCTGAGGCATAAATTCTAATGAAGTGTCATACCTGAGACTTGCGTATCCGCAGGTCAGCTGACACTCGCTCCTCGGGGGATTCTAGATTTCTCTCAATACCTATCACGTATCGATACACACACCAGAGCCAATTAGTACAACCAGACAGCCATTGCAGCAGTAACTGCAAGTCAACACATACTTAACAAATATCATAGACTGAGGAACGCAAAGACTCATAACATAATTGTACTGACTCTTCAGTTTGTTGCGAGCGTTATTGGCCATTTTCTTGATGTCATTGGTGACTGCCTCCAAGTCATCTTGGGTTTCTGTAAAGAAAGACTGTACTCACATGAAAATCAAAAAGCAACGAGAAGGGAAGGACAACGAGGAGGGCTTCAGAGAGTAACAGACAAGAGAAAAGTGAGGAGATTCCACAAGCAGACACAGAGAAGAAAGTAAATAGCAGGAGGCGGCTGGATGTACTCTGATCCGACGTCGGTGCAGAAAGGATGATGGAGTAAAGTTTCTTGACTTCGGTCACATTCTCGTCTATCTTGTCAATGTTGCTTCGGATCTCCTCAATCTCAGAGATGGAATGAGAAAATATGATCAGCAAGACTGGGCCCCACTGCAGGAGAAATGGCTCACAGACACTGACTCGCAAGAACACGTGACCAGTATAGCACGGACATAGTGGAGTGTACTGGTGCACGGCCCAGGAAGGCCTTCAGCACAGACGGTGAGTTACCTGAGCGAAGAACTCGTCCATAAAGGCGGCATTGTCCACAGCCACCTCAGTCTCAACTGTATCATCGGCGTCGAGTGTCTGAGAGGAGATACCCAACACCAAAGGATCCGTGTCACACACAAGCATGAAGAGTCCAGGTTATTCCTGTGAGCTTGGGCTTCACTTATACATACTTGTAAATGCTTTTATTTAATGTACATAAGCTGAGTCCCGTCCTGCAGGACCTATTGTACTCCAGCACTGCAGCATCTCTTCCTCCCTTCATGTCCTGAAAAGTGTTAGCCTCTCAGCTGCATGGTTCTCCCTCAGGCTTTGAACCCGCAACAGAAAGTCCTTGCTTAGCTTTATCCTTAAAGTCTTTATTCTTAACATCAGCAGGCTCGCCAATGAGAGAAGACAGTGTGACACCAAAACAGTGATAAGGCCGAGAATTACACTGCATTTCATTTTAAACCTTTTTTGCAGCAGCCACTGGAAACGCCGGCCCCACACTGCTCTCATCAGAGCATCGTCTCAGAAATGGTCCAGGATGTAGAGGGTGTATAGTTTAGGCAGTTATACTGGTGCATGACCAAGTACTGTGCACAGTACAGCCATGCAGTGCATCCACAGTTACAGATATCCTGGGACCCGTGACATGACAGACAGAAAGAATGACCCTACTGACCAAGTGGATATACAGTGCAGCTCTGTACATGTACATTACAAGCACGTTTTTGAAATGCAAATTTGCTCCAATGCTCCAAACCAGTAAGGGCATCAGTTCAGCACGTGTTACCCTACAAGTGTTTATTTTGCTATTCTGTTCTACATTTGTTAACTTTCAAAAGTTAAAAAGAATGGTCATTTGACACCCCAAAACTTGTCTACATGTCCTGGCTCAAAAAAGCCAAGCAGTAAATACGAAAAGAAAGCTGTCAGTATTGAAGAAAACTTAGATAAGGTGCCACATGTAGGACTATTATTACAGCACTTTATTTATGGAACTGTGCCATCATTTTTTCTGGTTCTTGTCTTGTGTGCGTGTGTGTTCGCGCGCGCACGCGTTAATTGCGAACTTTTGAGCTTTTTGCCCATAACCCCATTTTACCAAAACCCCCGTTGTTTGTGTATCGCTAATTTGCTTAAAGTTATTCAGGAACGTAACTATCCGGTTATAGGAGACCATACTGTAAGTATCTCCGTGGGAAAGAAACTATGCGCAATCGATTTGTGCGGCACTGTCCAAAGTGTGTCTTTGAAGATGCTCCCTGCAGCCAACTGTAATGTACAGTACAGAGGACCACTTTTCCAGTGGCCCCTCCAGGCTGGATAATAGTTAAGTCTAAATCTCCCAATAATACCATGAACAAGCCTCCCCACCCCCAGCTCTCAGGCTTAATACTCTTTTCTTGAGACGACAAAGAGGTGATTTAAACAGATGGCAATTTGGCCCGGATTGTGCTTACAAGTCTTTACCGAGTTGTCTGGTCATCTGGGTATAAACAGCTGGCATGGATATGATAATCAGCGCGATATTTTTTTTGTGCGCTGCATACGAGAAATTTCTATTCTTACGCGAAGGGATTCGCCATTATGTTCCCACGGATGAACATGCATGGATATTGCCTACCAAGAGGACGGTAATAAAGCAGAATGTGATTACAGCACCTATGGATAACACAAGCACGCCTCACCATGTTCTTCTAAAATCGAAAGACGGGGACAAAAATCTCCTTTAGATTTGTCCACCGTGGAATTCACGATATGAACAGTGTGGGCCACAGGAAGCGATGACACGGACAGCAGGTGACAGCAGCAGTACGGCCCGGGTCGCTCTTTACACAGTGCGCTCCCCGACATTCTTCATATGAAAACCAGTGACAGCTTACAATACCTAGATTCCTGAATCCCGGCTTTTAAAAAGTTGGAAAAAAACTTTTTTAAACTTTCTGACGCAACATAAACACATTTCCTTGAGAGTACTAGTCCGTTTGAAGAGAATAATTTTGATTTAACACTGGTGGCTACTGTTATCAATAAAATTTAAATAAATTACTACTTTGGTCAGAAGGATTACTGCCAGTTTATCCTGACATTTGTATTTTTCTGCTTCTTTCTGTATCTACTGATCTGAAACGTTATTTGACTTCCAAAAGTATTTAAGCACATAAACGCCACACTTACCGCTTTCAGTTGTTCCAGTCGATCTTTCATTTTTAAAACCAACTGTAACAATTTTCAACTTTATTAAAATACCACTGCAGTGAAAAAAATACAAGCCCCAATTTTAAAACTTGGTAGTTGCTCAAGTCCCGAAGCTGTTGTTACCAGTCGGTTTACAATAACACTTCAATAATACTAATTGCAATCAGTTGTCTTATCAATACATTCACTGCAGTTTTAACGCCGTTTAAAACGCATTGAAAACACACAATATGGCTGCTGCTTTCCGAACCCGCAGCTTTGCTAAACCTATCCTCTCAAGAGGGATTACAGCGACAGTTGTGTGCAGTGACGCTAATCTCTGGCCCTATGTAATCATATTGTAAAGCCCCAACCATGACATGCGCGCATGCTCGGCCTCCCCCCTTCACCAGCAGCGTCTGTCCGGGCAGTGTGGGCTGTAAAGACCCCCTGGCCCAGAGGCTAAGTTGCAGGGTGGCAGTGGTCACCCAAATGCCTGCACCTAATCCTCCTGCAAGCGGTCTTAACAGTGGTGAGGCACCCAGCGTGTAGAGAGCTTAGTTAATATCTGGGCATCTGTAGCCAAAACTGTGCATTTTTATTAGAAATTTGTGATGGATATTAAGCGTTCGGTGGTCATTTAAGGCGACATGCTCAGCGTGAAATAGGTGCCGCATAGAAAACTAACACCTGAAATCCCATCCGTTCTATTGGCAAAGCCAGTGGCATTAAGCCATTGAAGGGCCCACCGCAAGCTGCTTGGCAGAGGGCATACTGTCGTTACATATTAGCAACATTTCTGTTCCAGCTTGTATTTTTACAGTACATATATACTGTATGTCTGATATGCGGTTCATAGACAGAAACGCGAGCGTCCCCAATGGCCCGTAAGGACCCCAAGGGCAGTTTGGCACCGTGGGTCTGTGCCTCGCGGCCCACAGCAACCTGAGATACCCAGTGTGTGTCTGCGGCAGCTCACCTGAGGTGCAGACTCGCCTCCATCACACGCTTCCATAGTGAAAGGAAAGACCTGCAGGCGGCTGCCTGCGCAAACCATTCCAGCTGGAGCCATAATCTGCACATCAAAGTTATCAGTTGCGTTGTAGCATAGCACACTTAATAAAATATGCAATAAGAACACTGGTATGAGAATAAATCCCATAAGAGCACTGCGAGTCATTTAATGCCGCTTATGGCGACAGACTAAAGCTGCATGTATTTTGCGCAAATACATCGAGCTACAAGAAACTGCTTCTGCGAAAGGCATCCCAGAAGTTCATCAAGCCCCATCAGCTGGCTGTCTGGACATAAGCATGTCTCTGTAGTACCACTCACATGTTAAACTCAAAACCACAAACTGCATCTGGGCGTTTGTGCCAAAAATTACAAACCTCTTAAAACATTAATTTTTTAATGAAAGTCAAGACAAAAGGCCATGTTCAGACAGATTTAATTCAGACACTAAGTGCGTCCATTCAGCTTCTGCATTTCAGTAAACTGATACTGAGTCCTTTGTTCCAAATGTGTGTCCGTCTCACAATGCATCACACGTGCACATAGTATCTCTTCAACAGGACATCATACGTTCAAAAACAAATAGTAAACAAAAAAAAAAACAATCGGCAATGGGGTTGTACAGTAAAAGGTTAAAGGTCAACCACAGAATCTGTGGTCACTCCTGCCACATTGAGAGGTTGCGAGGTCACAGGTTAGAGGTCATCATCTTCATCTGGGAGTGCCGTTTCAGATGCCACCTGTCGGGATTAGAGGAATTTGATTTGGGAGGTCTCCACATCTAATTTTGACACACACCGTCTTCGATACATTAAAGCCCTCTGCAGCCATGTCACCTGAAAATGCCTTACCTTGAGATCGTGCTCGTACTGTGCAGCAAGTGAGGGGTCCATGGCCACCTCGGGGGGGGCAAGCGCCGGCATGGCAACAAACTCCAGGTTGGGGTCACCAATCAGCTTCCTGGCCAGCCACAGGAAGGGCTTCTCGAAGTTGTAGTTGCTCTTGGCGGAGATGTCATAGTACTAGGAAAATGAAGAGGAATGTCAGGAAGACCAAGGATGAGCAACAAGCAGCTATACCAAAGTAGAAAACTGGCTCTAAATAATGCCACGATGGTAGTGTTGGCCAAAACAACTAGATCATGCTCTTGGCTTGCTATGGGGCATGCCTTTTACCTTTTTGAACAGATAGCACCATCTAGTGGGGTCAAAAAATACCACAAATGGTTCATAAAGTGTTTCCATCACTAAAGAGGGACAACCACCATAAGAAATGGAGTTTACTACCTGCAGGTTCTTCTTGCGGTGGAAGACGATACTCTTGGCCTTGACCTTCCTGTCCTTGATGTCCACCTTGTTTCCGCAAAGTACGATGGGAATGTTCTCACAGACACGCACCAGGTCACGGTGCCAGTTGGGCACATTCTTGTAGGTGACCCGTGAAGTCACATCGAACATGATGATGGCACACTGAGCTGAGGGAGGGAGGGTATGGGGCAGGTGTCAGCAAAGCACCAGACAGACCCAAAGGAAGTGCAAAAAACAAACACCCAAAGCAGAACCAACACATGGCAAATAAGAGGCTAGCACACCCTGTATGTAGTAGCCATCTCTGAGGCCTCCAAACTTCTCCTGCCCGGCTGTGTCCCAAACGTTGAACTTGATAGCCCCTCGGTTGGTGTGGAAGACCAGGGGATGTACCTCCACACCCAAGGTGGCTGCGGAGAACAAAGGTTTGTTAGGAAGCCTGAAATGCCATCTTGACGTCAACATTAAAATTCTAGTATTATTAGATATTACTTATTATCATATCTAGTCTCATGTGCGGTTTTACTGTATCTGTAGTTTCAGACTGAGCCCATACGCAACTCAGACCAGACAAGGCGGCATATACCACTATAATGAAACGCTTAGTTTGACTGGCAGCCATTTGGTAAAGCTGCATCCTACCCAGCTGTTTGTTTTCTAAACAACTGCACTCCATCTGACCAGAGAACGGTAAGTGTCCTTCTGTAAGCTGCTCTCGATCATCCTCTCTAATGCCGTTTTCACTAAGCATACATGGCAACACTGTTCACTACAGACCCACTCCACTAGGAGCAACGGCAATTCAACACTTCACAGGTCTCCCGATTCGGCCCTTGGGGACTCCCAGACAGTCCACGTTTTTTGCTCCGTCCCAGCTCCCTGCCGGTCGGTCTACATTTTTTCCCATAGCTGGGAGGAAGCAAAAACATGGACCATCCGGGAGTCCCAGAAGACCAGTTAACACTTAACTAGGAAAAGCGGGTGGGACTGGGCATAGACAAGCCATGGGGAACACAGCACCGGAGAGACCATAACAGCCTTCATTTCTCACCCACATATTTCTTCTCAAACTCTCCCGTTAAATGTCTTTTCACAAAGGTGGTCTTGCCTGTGCCTCCATCACCTACCAGCACCAGCTAGGAGAGAGGTGAGGTTCACACACATAAGAGTTTTTAATCACACACACACACACACACACACACACACACACACACATATTCCCGTTCTTAAACTACTGATGAGGCATTAATCCTTCAAAATTACAGAACAAGCTTGATCCCACTTGCACTGCAATTAAAACCAAACAGAGAACCAAACCAAACCAGTGAAACCAAAGAGAGAAAATTGATGTTATGCAAAGAGTGGATGAAACTCAACCACTAACCATAATTTTAGGTGAGAGGAGTTCATTTAGAAGGGAGTGATTGGTTTTCTTTTTCATAATCAAAATATGAAATTCGTACTGGGGCATAATTACTACTGCGATACTAACAGGCCAGACATATTCCTGCAGGTAAGGATACCATCGTCATGAAGATCACGGGTCCACTCTGCTCCGCAAGAAACATTTGTGACATTGGTTGAAACGCACCTTAAACTGGACCTGAGGTTCTCCTTCCGCCATATCTGACCTGTGGGTCTGGATCTGAGGATGTGCTGCTGATCGGAGGCAGAAGGACGGAGAGGGAGGGAAGGATGGAGAGAGGGAGGGAGTTAATCGGGAAGTGCATGGACGGGAGGCTCGCAGCGCACAATCGCCACAGACCGTGAGTGAGAGGGATGGAGAAGGCGGCATGGGCACGCCGGGGCCGGTCCCGGACCCTGCTGCCAGCTGCTTATTCTAGTAACTTCTACCTACACGTGCAGTAAATTTAGCCGCTCATAGCCCACATAGCCAGAACACTGCACACGGGGTTCCAACCAAACGACGCCTGGCGCGGTTTAACGGTAAAGCCCGGGAGACGGGGCGATTCATCCGGGTGGCGCTTCGTGTTTATAGGCGCGGAAGAGCTCCGCTCGCCGCCGCCGCAGTAAAGCACCCTGCAGACAGCGCCCCCCGGACGGCTCCCTGCAGGGCTAGGTGGGCAGGGAGCGGCGCCCCGGGCTGCAGTGAGGAAACCATGCGGACATGTTCGGGAGTACGCAGCCAGAGTCGGCACTAGTGCGCAGGGCAGCTCGCTAACTCGGAACAAGCGCGAAACTTTTCACGGCCGTACATACGGATCTCAACGCGATTCGCTTTCCCGGTAGCAGAAGGCTGTAAAAGCTGTTAACGGCGCATATTGCTAATTAACTCCAGTGCGTTAAGTAAAATGTGTAAATAAGAGCGCTGCAGACATACCCGGTGCTGAGACGAATGGGGAAAAGAGTAAATGGCGCCGCCCAACGCAGCTTCACGGCGGCTTTGTGACGCAGCGCGCCCTCGTCACATGATCGGTGGCCTGGCGCGCCGCGCGCCCCGCTCATAATGTACGCAGACGGGTTCATTCTGTTTCATGCTTTCTATGGCGTAATCTGGGAAAGGCGCCCCCGTTCACATGCGTTTTTACTCATTTATTAGGCTAACGGCGGAGGGTTGTACAAATCATACAGACCCGTACGCAGTTTGCCAAATTGGCAAACTTAGGAAAAAAAATAAAATGTTTGATCCAATGAAAGTACTTGTCTAAATTTGTGGTTTATGGCCTCAATGTCGCTGAACTGGAACTACGTGTTTGGCGGCCTTAAATGGCGCTGATTCGTCTCGAGAACTAGTTGTTACAGTAGGACTGGAGTTTAGGATACACTGAGACAGATAACTGACAAAGTAGTGGGATATACAGACAACGCTGAGATGTTATGGAGTCTGAATTTGCTTTGTTTCATATTTTGTTGTACTGATTTTAGCTAACTTTTTATACACGGATGTACTTATGAAGTACTTCTAGTTTTAGATAGCTTCACCCCTGGATTATGTTGTATTCATTATGTTTATGTGTACACGTGTATTGTGCCAGACGTTTACCATGACGTCAGTATGTATGAATGTGCGGACATTTGTGTATATGCATATACATCTACATTCTGCAGTGGTTGTAATATTTTGTTTAAAATGGTAAAAAAAAGTACTGTTGCAGCCTCCGAACACCTTGGCATCACGTGATCCACGCTTGTTTTTCTTTCTGTTGTTATAGTTGAGTTAAGCATTGCCAACTCGGAACAGATACAGTTGCAAAAGGTCAAGTTATCGTTATATCGCCCACCGCTATGCCTTTTTGTCGTAAGTGAAGGCACGTCAGAAAGAAATGGAACCCTACCAGGAGAAATTAAATTACAATGCCTAGCAACGGTATTTGGACTAACTCATAATGATAAATAACATAGATCCATAAGACATAGTAGCTCAAGACTGGATTACAGATCCCGATGCAGTACCTCCACTCACATACCGGGACATTGAAAATGATCTCGTTTTTGGACTGAGTGTATTCACTTTGCGTGAGTGTTTCTAAGATTATTAAAAATATATTTTCATGCAGTTGCTCGGGTTAGTTTTGGGCTTGTGACCAAGTAAAAGCTTCGATTAAGGTTAACGTTCAAGGATACCTGTATTTAAAGAAACAAACAAGGCGTTTGAAGTCTATTATGCTCTTGTATAAAAAAGTTGCTTCACAAATA
Organism: Mormyrus proboscirostris; assembly: GCA_026779585.1. Lineage (NCBI taxonomy): Eukaryota > Metazoa > Chordata > Actinopteri > Osteoglossiformes > Mormyridae > Mormyrus > Mormyrus proboscirostris. The sequence continues at coordinate 9,995,911 of JAODKF010000055.1, read as the reverse complement.
ACCAAGGCATGTAAAATATGTAAACAAAAGCCTTAAAGTAGTCAGTTCATCGAAAAGTTAAAATAAATGCATCTCTACTCACATGCTGTGCTCTGGGTTGATTTTCTTGTAGTTCCATATTGTCTGGATAACATGAGCCATGAATTGATCAACAGCAATTATTATCCTACTAGTCAAGTTGCTTTTTAAAATTGGGGAACAAATTCTCAGGTAGATCCAATTACATGACATCTGTTTTGTACATCTGAGATACGGCTGACCATCAGCAACACAAGTATGGCGCTATCACGGACAGAGTTACAACGGCACGTTTTTTACGGTGTTCATTTAGTGTCACCAGTTGGTCACAACACATGCACAGGGCTGCAGCGTACTTTTTTTTTATCATTCATCAGACACACTTGTCAGAGCACAGTCCTGCAACAACTTTGAGAGCCATAATGTATTTATGTGTAAGACCTCGGTGGGCGCAGCTTCTGTGCCTGTTAATTGGAAATCGCAGGTTCGGGCCCCAGCCTCTGCAGAATAAAGCCCTTAATCACTCAGCTTCAGGGGTGTTGGACACTGACCTTGCACTGTGACGCCCCCACTGTCCCCAAAAGCTTGCCCTGACCTGTATCTGTGTCTCATGGAGAGCAGGATTGGGTAAAGCAATGAGAAGCATTCCAAAGGACTTGTGCAAACATGATCATTTTAGTGATTCGATGGTTTTTCTACTACAACACCTCGATGACTGTAATACTGGCTAATTCCAACTGATCTGTGCAATGCTGACAAGATTCAAAACCTTAAGATTGTTGCCCAGAAGGGGAAGGATAGCTTCACAGCAGTGTCACACTGGAGCACAAAGCTTTAATTCCTTCTTCAGAAATTCCATGAACCTTCAAAATTCATCTCTGCAGATTTCTCCGAATGCTGCGTTTCCAAAGCACTGGCGAGACACACTGATGGCTACAGGTGATATGACATCACAAGCACTATTACAGCTATACAATACCAAGATAAGGACACTGCAGTATCAGCCTGCCAGGCACAGCCATTAAATAATCTGTATTCAATGTATGTCTCCACACTCAAGATATAAAACAGTTTAAGAATTTATTGATTTTTAATGGGTTGGTCTGTAACTCAGTGCTATCTGTCGGCCAGTGTGAAGGCATGGGCTGATGTGCAGCCGCCATCAGCAAGCAGACTGGCCAGTCCGTCCACAGAGTCTCGGTTGCCTTTGGTGGGTGAAGCAGGCGCTTTATCTGTACAGGTAGTCAGCCTGTATGTTAGCTGCAATCTCCGCCTCCCACTTGTCTCCATTGTTGAGAAGCTTTTCCTTGTTGTACAGCAGCTCCTCGTGAGTTTCTGTGGAGAACTCAAAGTTGGGGCCCTGGAAAAAAGACGTCGGATGACTTTCGGCCACAAGTGTTTCAGTCACACGCAAATCACAGAGAAGAGGATGAAGTGAGCAGTAGTGCCCACTGGCCCATGCCGACCACAAAGATTGCCGATTCGCACCTCCACGATGGCGTCTACAGGACAGGCCTCCTGGCAGAAGCCGCAGTAGATGCACTTGGTCATGTCGATGTCGTAGCGGGTGGTCCGCCGGCTGCCGTCGGCACGAGGCTCTGCCTCAATGGTGATGGCCTGGAAGAAGGAGGACGATGTAGCTCAATTATGGGCCAGTGCCAAGCAGAGAGGGGACTCAGATCTTTGTGGTCCAAAGAAACCAAGTTACATCAAGAGCAAAATCACGAGACTGAAAAAAAAATTTTTTTTTACCATGACGGGCAACATTTTTTCAGAAAATGCTTGGGCAGGGTAGAGATTGACGGCATGGATTCACCTGGGCGGGACAGATGGCCTCACAGAGCTTACAGGCAATGCAGCGCTCCTCCCCAGATGGGTACCTGCGTAGAGCATGCTCCCCGCGGAAACGAGGGGAGAGGGGACCCTTCTCAAATGGATAGTTGATGGTGGCTGGCTCCCTGAACAGGTAACTCATGGTCATCCCCAAACCTGAAGGAAGAGGCTCTGGTACCTGTCACTGCAGAAACAGCGTTGAATCTGGAACTGATGTGTTTTGTTTTGTTGTTGTTTTTTTTTAAATTTGTGTTCTTGTTGACCAATTCTCCCTGAGCACTATACAGCTACACATGTTCTGTTCCACTATAATATGATTACTGGGCTGAATATTTTACAGCAAGCATGTGGCTTTGCACCTCCTGCCTCTGTGTGTGTATATAAAATTTGCCCCATAGCATCCCACAGGCCAAAAACATGCGGACAGATGACTGATGTTTGAATGTACCAGCATCCTGTCCAGGGGCTCCCCTGCCCTGTGCTTCCAGGGAAAGGTATCCAGGTCGCCGCAAAACTGATTATGAATGGCTGGATGGATGGACGGGCAGTAGGACTCAATGTGGTTAATGTGGATGTGACACACAGTTAGCGCTGTCAAGCGTAGCAGTTTGCGAAAACTCACCCCTGAAGAGTTCAGTCCACAGTAAGGTCTGGGCAGCCCGGTCAGTGATAGACTTCATATCTGTGGGCAGTTCCTGGGCATTCACATACTCTGGGGGGGGTGAGAATTAGTTATTGCACACAACAGAGCACACTGTCGAAAACACCACAGTCTGGAGCTAAGCAACAAAGCATTTCACTGCAACTACTGTACTCAGTATTACAGTGCATGTGACAAATAAAAACTCTGATGCATCATTCTAGTGTGCAAGGAACAGATATTAACCGGACAAAGGGACAGAACGTTTTTTGCAATTAGCTGGAAAACAAGACCTAGGCAGCCACTTTCAGCTTGTGCAGATTAAAAGTCTAAACAGGAGCAGAGAAGCAGTTTCTAACAAAATGAGCAGGAAGTGGAATCAAAGCCAAAGACAGGCCAGCGCAAGCCTCAATAAAAGAGCATGATGCAGAGAGCCATAAAGCTTGATACGTATAGGAACTCGATCAGACAAACAGCTAAATTAGGCATTTGGAAGAATCAGATGTGTTAAAGCTGTGTGACCATACCAGACAGTTTTGTGAACTCAACTGGAATAGTTAATAAATGTATACATGTTATATACATATAAACCCTGCCATGTCAGGCTGAGAATCTGAGACAGATTCATTCATACACAGCCTTGACAGACCTCTCCATGCTAGACACTCCCACAGGAATCTGAATGTGACACTTACTGTATCCTCCTTTTGGGACGCTGACGCTGAACGGACGCACTACAGTGGAGCAGGCCGAGAAATTCCCTGGTCAGAATGAAGATGTGGTACAGGTTAAGCAGTGCTCTTTGTCACATGACTACAGTAAACACTGAAGCCCCATAGGAACCCCCCCCCCACCACCAAGGCAAGAGACTGAGCAGATACTCAGGCTTATGCAGGTCCTACCTGGCCTGGAAATGGAGTACAGTAGGCGCAGAGCTGAAGACATCACGGCCTGAGTCTGTTAGAAAGACAGACATCTGGGTGGTGTGTGCAGATTGAAGCGAGTCATCTCACCATTTCACTGACTACTATATACTATTATTCTGTTTCTGGGCAAGTACTTTAAATCTAGCCCAATTTTTTGCCAACTTTGGTCAGATATTCAATTCAAGACAAGTGCGCACACTCATTTACATACACATAACGGTTTTACTACCTTTAAATGGTCCGTATACTTCACAAACAGCTCCAACGCTTTTCACGTAGCTAATTTTGGGTTTATAATGAATAATATAGATTTGCTGTAAGATTTCTTGCGTGAGCGTGAGAGTCTGAAAGCGTGTCTCGCCAGATGCGTTAAGAGTTGGCAACCTTGGGGGACACGTAAAGCTTTGCATTCACATCTGCAATTACTACCGTGATGCCACTTAATTAAGAAACTGCTATTGTCAACATCTCGTCAAAATACCATGCAAATTAATTCAGGCTTATTCAAAAAGTAAAGCATTTTCAGATGTTGTCACATGAACATCCCCGTCTTTACTGCACTGGTCTGAAACACGGCGACGCAGTAGCTGTATGATTCCTCAAGGACTTTCAATGACAGCGTGCTGTACGATAAACGTAAACCGCTCGGAAACTGTCAAACCAAAGCTATGGAAAGCAACAATGAATAATGTATTATTTAATAAACAATCTGAAGCTAAGTATGTTACAAACTTACGATGTTCTCTCTACTCGCCCTTCTCAGTCTGGAAACCGACTGACACCGGAAACGTTGGATCAAAGCGCCGGAAGTGTGGCACATGGGCGACAGGGAGGACCTTCACGCCATTTTGAATGTGTCCACTATGGAGGCACGCCTATCGAGGTGGTGATTATTCGTGTACAAGTTTGATAATCTTTGTTTAGGCCAGGGATAGGCAAGTCCTGTGGGTATTCCAGAAAGCGGATTTAGCGCGGAATGCAGAGTTAAATGTGTGATCCAGATCATTTTCGGTTTCATAAACCGAGATTGACTGAGCGTCAGGCTATCACTATGGCAACGAAAGATGGGACTTAAACCTACGCGACAGCAGCGCTCGTCAATTTGTTTTGACGTGCCACGGTCGAAATAGAAGCGGATTCTTCTCCGGATCCATGATTTATGCAATAGCTCAGTATTCCCCTGGGGTCAGTAAAGTTTAGCTTAATTCTGTTAAAGTTTATATTTATTTATTTGAACATCCATTTTCAGCTTCTCATTTGAAACATCACACACCGTGTCCTCCGTCTATTTTCCTACAATATTGGAGATGCCGAACACATTGGCAGAGCAACAGCATGTCTGGGTTATCCACAAAGTGTATATGTTTAGCACTCAATATTTTACTGCATATTTTCCATACATAAACCTCAGATAATATTTAAAGGATAGTTCCAACAAGTTTTTGTCATGCTCCGTTCGTCCTGCCCTCTCGTCGATCACGCCCCCTCGTTAACGTCATGTGAATTCCCCGTGTCCACCAGCTGTTTCCGGTTGTTGTTAGTTCAGTGTATTTTAGTCCGCGTTCGAGTACGTTTCCCTAGTCCTGCTATTAACGTTACCTCTGCTCAGAAGTGCGTTTCCCTTAATAAAGTGCTTTGTCCATATCTGCCGCTTCTTTTGCCTGCTTCCGGTTTGGAATCCCTATCGGTTTTGTCATTTACTTTGCAGGCCTCAGAGATTCTCAGGGACATCAGTGCAAATAACCATTTTTCTTAGTGATCACTTATGACCACCAAGACAAATACACTGCAGTTCATGGATTCTCTTTATTATCTGCGTATAAAAATGACACACAAACTTCTTAGTCATTTTGCAGAATCATCCATCTTTTGACAACCACAAAATTCCCTTTTAATTGCTATTGTAGCTCATCAATTACTCAGTTATAATAAAAATAATAATAATGCCGTGATTATTCTAGGAAGGCTGTCCACAAGGTTTAGGAGTGTGTTTATGGAAATGTTTGACCATTCTTCCAGGAGAGCATTTGTGAGGTCAGGCACTGATGTTGGATGAGAAGGCTTGGCTGAGTCTCTGCTCTAATTCATCCCAAAGGTGTTTTATCGGTTTGGCTTCTGGGTTCTGTGCAGGCCAGTCAAGTTCCTCCACACCATACTCAGTCATCCATGCATGTCCTTATGGACCTTAGTGTGTGCACTGGTGCACAGTCATGTTGGAACCGGAAGGGACCATCCCCAAGCTGCTCCCACAAAGTTGGGAGCATGAAATTTTCCAAAATAGCTTTGAATGCTGCAGCATTAAGAGTTCATTTCACTGGAACTAAGGGGCCAAGACCAACCCCTGAAAAACAACCCCACAGCATAATCCCCCCTCCACCAAACTTTACACTTAGCACAATGTAGTCAGGCAAGTACCGTTCTCCTGGCAAATGCCAAACCTAGACTCATCCATCAGATTGCCAGACAAACATGATTAATCACTCCAGTGAACACGTCTCCACTGCTCTGGAGTCCGGTGGCGGTGTGCTTTACACCACTGCATCCGATGCTTTGCATTGCACTTAGTAATGTAAGGCTTGGATGCAGCTGCTCGGCCATGGAATCCCATTCCATGAAGTTCTCTACGCGCTGTTCTTGAGCTACTCTTAAGGGCACATGAAGTTTGGAGGTTTGCAGCTATTGACTCTGCAGGCACTTTGTAACTTCTGCACACTGTGCGCCTCAGCATGCGTTGTCCTTGCTTTGTGATTTTACACAAGGAATCCTCTTTCATGATATGCTTTAGGCATACGCCGTACCACCAGATAGTAGTGACGTGTCTGATGTCTTGTTCGCATTTGCTGAGTAGGACACAATTAATTCATCTGTTCAAGTGTGGATAATCAATTCCAACTTGCAATCCCCACAGGAGAGAAACATACACAATTATTTTTCACATTTCCTTTAAAAATTCATTTCAAAAGTTGTCTATTGTGTACCTGTCTTAGCAGTTTCCATTTCCTGTAGCCGTTTTAAACTTATTCATTCATTACTCATAACCATGCACAGAAGAGTAGGATATGCTCTTAAACAAAACTACAGAGTATTAATTAGAAAGGTCGATGGCGGTGACGTCAGTTGCTTTTATATTATAAATAACCACAACATCTGCCGTTGTAATGTGTGGACAGAACTGCGATATTTCTGGCTGAAGACCCGTGGAGTGTTATGATTATCGTGGTTTTTCTGCACAAAGGCGAATAAAGTGAGTTACATTGTTACATTCAATGACAGTATAAGCAATGAAGATGACACAGATATATATTGGAATTGTTTATCCTTAATCTAAGGATTTTAAGGTATATATACCATTGCACTTTCAAGCGTCATTATTGTTGATGTGCTCGACATATTTTAAAGTACAAATTATTTAATTGATTGGGTTTTGTGTTAATGATGGTAATTTGGAAAGTCTAGTATACCTCTTTATATGAATAATGCATATAGTTTGCTATAAGCTTTACTTCTCTTTCAGTGAATTTGTCAGCAAACACGTCAGACCTGGAGCTGACGCGGGGGCTCATTGTGAGGAAGTCCATACTAGCGGCGGTTCTTGGTGTGGAAATGGTTCTTGGTATTGCAGGAAATACCCTGATCCTGTTCACCAAGATTAAGGTAGAGGTCGCTTGTTCATCATTGACTTTATCGAGTTTTATCCATTATCCACATTTAATTTAAGGATGAGTATTGCATTTTTTTTTATTTAGTAGATTTGCCTATGTATCAGTAGCTCGTGGGGCGTATGAATAAGTTGATGCATTGAGCCAGATTAATTAATATTACGTTATTACTTTTTAAATGCCACCAGTCAAGAGGTGAGAAAGGCTGATTGATCAAGAACACTTGTTCAACATTTTAAAGTCTGCGTCCCGATCGAATGGAAATCAGGAAAAGTGGCCTTTTCTTAGAAATGCAGCTTTGCAGATCTATAAGTAGATGCTCTGTGGATGGGGCTGCCCCACCTGCCCCAAGGCTCTCGTTTGAACCCTCTCAGGCAAAGCCACTTTTATCCATTAACACCCCCGCTACCAGCCATGGTAACTCCGTTTGAAAATACCCCCGCGCACCCTCTCACTCACTCCCTGCTAATGCCCCTAATAATACCCTCACTCACCCCGTACCTCCCCTGCTAACTCCCATCGCTAATGCCCCCCGCTAACCCCTTACTCAGTCCCCTGCTAACTCCCATTTCTAATGCCCCCCGCTAACCCCTTACTCAGTCCCCTGCTAACTCCCATTGCTAATGCCCTCGCTAACCCCTTACTCAGTCCCCTGCTAACTCCCACTGCTATTGCCCCCGCAAACCCCTTACTCAGTCCCCTGCTAACTCCC
>JAODKF010000055.1:9976495-9987991 GCA_026779585.1 Mormyrus proboscirostris | reverse complement strand
ACTCAGTCCCCTGCTAACTCCCACTGCTAATGCCCCCCGCTAACCCCCTTACTCAGTCCCCTGCTAACTCCCATTACTAACACTGCTAAGTCCTTTGCTAACTCCCTCTCTCTGTCGTCCCTCTCTCACAGGAAAGAGGTCAGTTTAAGAGCCAGTACTGGGTCTCCGTGGTCAGTCTGTCACTCTCTGACCTTGGCTGCTCCCTGTTCGTCATCTCCAGTTCCCTGCTGGCTGTGCTGACTAGTGGTCAGAGGTCACCATGGTGTGAGGTCGTCTGTATCCTTAAACTCACTTTCATCACTTCCTCTCTTGGCAGCTTGGGTATACTGATTTGCACATAATTATCATTTTCTAATGAAATACTAGTATTATTGTAACTGTAGTGGAAGGTCACTGCAATTTTTGACAGTACTTATGACAATCTTATCCCTTGCATCTCAGCGGTCTTGTGCATGCAGCAAGCGCTGGACTTGGCCTGCAGAAGAAGACACCTGTCCATAGCTGTAGGAGCAGGCTGCCTGATTTCTTGGCTCACTGGGATGCTATTTGGCACTGTACCTGTGGCATTTAAATGGATCAGGTAAAGTCAAGCGACGTCTATTGATGAGATATCTGTTCCAGCTGAGTCTGTGCAGCAGGTACTCACTGAGAAAGATAAGAACCTTGGATGTGAAGTATGGATTCAAAGACCTGTGGAGGATAATGGATTTTTTCACTCAGTATGTAACAGGTCTGTAAAAAATGTTCATGGATACATTTAATTTTATATAGTTGTATAGTTCCCTGCAGCCCTGAATGGAATAAGTAGTTACAGAAAATTGGTGGATGCATGGATGGATGGATAAGTGCATCGTTTGAATAAAGATCCTAAGAATGTAGTTGAGAGCACCCATAATGGAAATAATTAATGTCATAGATCACTAAAAACAGCCAGTGAGGGTGGGGTGGTTGCTGGCCAATTCCATAAGTTTACTGTTTCCAGTTTTTCCAGCTATGAATAGACCACATGAAAAACAAAAACTTTAAAAAAAAAAAAAACTGAATATATAGTTTATTTTTCGAAAATACCCAGCACCTCCGGAAATCCTGAGGTTTTGGGAACCCCTATCCAAAAGCACCAGGGATGTTCCACAGTCCCGCAGTTTAGGAAAATAATGTGACATATGGGAATAATTAGTAGCCGTCTGTTTCCTCTACTCATCAGATATGACCCCGCAGAGATGCTCTGTGCTGTCTTCTGGGAGAACAATTACTCTGCCATGATGGCCTACATCCTGTGCGCATTCTGCATCTGCATCTTTCCCCCTTTCCTGCTGGTGGGTCTCTGCTCAGTCCTGACCTCTGCTGGATGGATCAGGAATAGGAGCAGGTACATTTACCCAGTGCATTGCACAATAATTACTAGCAGTTCGTCACTTTTTATAATCTTCTGGGGATGTAAAGGTAATTTGGACAAACATCCTTCTTCCCTCTCTCCTCATAGGGACCCAGATGATCTGTCCTCTGTTACTCCTCTGCTGGTGTCATTTTACCTGCTCTGCTACACACCCTTTGCAGTTTCAGAGGTTAGAGATTGTTTTCTATTACATTCTTCACAGTAATGTCTTTCCTTGCCGCTATCTAAAATTAAGGACAGCGCTATAATTACTTGTGTTGGAAGCAGTATTAATAAACCGCATAATGGAAAGGACTGTAGTTAACAGGAATGAAGATAAGACTACAGCCAGTCGTCTGCTTTGAAGCATTAATAAATAAGATAACTTTCAGTGTTGTGAATTGATAAAATGATTTCAAAAACTATTTTGCCTATATAATTTCAGCTGGTTCTGTTGGGAAGGCTGGACCAATCGCCAGCACCTGATTGGCTGCGCACGCTGTCATCTGTGACGGCTTACCTGGATTGTGGGATAAACCCTTTCATTTACTGTACCAATCAGGACTTTCGTGTGGCAGTGATGGGTCTCCTGTGGACCAATCGCAAGGCCCCATCCGAGCCTGTGCTGACAGCGGTGGCAAAACTAGACTTATGAGCTCGGACTTTGAATGAATGATAGTCAAGTTACTGCTAAATAAATGCTACCAGGTTCAAGGATGCGAGCCTGTGTGATTTTTTTTTTTCAGAAATCAGACAGTAAATTAACAAAAAGAAGGCAGCTACAAGCTACAATGCATGTAGGTACACCAACATATTACAGTAAAGTCGTAAATGTAAAGAAAAAAAAAATTAAAGTATAGTAAACCTTATCCGGAATGTACCCGCTAAACTGAACACCATCAGCTAAAAGTCGTTTTAAATTGTTAGTATTTACACAAGTCCAGTGAATGAAATGTATAGGATTTCGATTTTTTTTTTTTACGTTAGAACGAAGAAGCTAACAATGAGTCAGTCCATACCAGAAACTCATTTGTCAGGGAATATTCAATCCCTTTGTTCGTCCGTTTTCTGTGCAATTCGCGTCAGGCGTGTGAGGAAACAGAAACTGTAGTGGAACTGCAAAATGTCACACACCTTGGACCAGAAGTGTCCGGTAAAATGCCGAAACGCCAGAAAGCGCGAAAGGGGCAGATCCAAAAGCTTGAGCACAACGAAGCCGCAACAAGACAGCAGAGCCAGGATCAGGTACCGCAGGGACGCTGGGTCTCCGTGCACACGCTGGAGCTCAAACCCTCGGAAGGCGGCCAAAGCGACATGACAGGCGAGCGCTGTCTCGAATCCATGATCGTGAAGCAGCGCCAGAGCATAGCTGGCCAGAGAGCATAACACCACAGTCAGCGTGTAGCGCCCATGCCATCCGTGCGTGATGAAGCGGCACCACACGGGAACCCAGGCGAAGATGGGCAGCGTGACCCACTGATCCAAAACAGCGGACAACCGATTCAGGGTGGCCAGGCGGACCCACTGCATGGGGCCGTACGCTATGGCCATTAGAGCGAACACGTCTTTAATGTAAGCGGATTTTCCGCTTTCTTCGCGAGTCGTATGCCGAAGAAGCCAGTACATGCCCATAATTATATATCCCAGGTTGACCAGAGAGTTAAAAGGCATCGCCAAGAATGCGGGCAGCCGCTCCACTCTATACTCTGCATAGTGATCGTACGTCACGTCCACCAAAACACTGTCGAAAACACCACATGCAGCTACAGCTACGCACAAGGAGAAGGAAATTAAAACGTGTCTTAAAGCTGTCCTCATTGTCCCTCACGATGGATACGCAATAAACCTAAGGTGCAAACACGCCTGATAAAGTTTTTTGTTTACCATCCAATTCCGGGAAAGGCGGTCATCTGTGTCATGACGTTTCAAATAGTAGCCATTTCATTGGATTGTCCCTAAGACGTCAACCGATTTATTATGCAGTGGTTGCACGCTTTGACGGCCCGGGGTCAGGGACAAAGAGGCGTATTTAGAATATTATGAAGGTCACCCCTGCATTTCTGCCAGGTGCCCTTCTGGACTGGGTACGATTATGAAACAAAACTGGCACGTCTTATATAAAACGTTTATAGATTTCACATAAGTGCTGCCTATACATCTCTTAATTAAAATGAATTTGCAAAATAAAAAAACATTATTCATACTAATAACCAATTAATTTGAACTTAGATGCGAATGCTTTCAATTATTTTCCGCAAACAGCTTCATGGATAGTACAAAGCGCAATTAGTAAAAACATTATTTCATACTTTCGGATAGTATCACTACTTGACCGCTTGATGTCGCCAGTTTCCAGAGCTGATGACCCATCCAAGTTTAGTCATTTAATATCAATTTGTCATAACATACATGCAAGTACATATGACAGCGGGCAAAGCTGTGTGGAGTGATTAGTAGCTTCTCAGACGCACTCCTCTACCTACCTTTACTAGGAAAAGCAGAGGCTCATATCCCAATGGGTAAAGGCTAAGTGTCAGGAACATCCCCTGCCCTGCTCCCTTGTATTATGTCAGTTCCCTGTTTGGCCAACAGATGTCGCTGGCCATGCGTTTTGCTGTTAGCTCCATATGCTTCTCCTGTTAGCCTGGCCACTCCATGGCTTAATGGGCTGAATGGGCGGTTATATCATCCAGGCTTCTCCTTCTGACATGGGTTTGTGGATCAACTAGTTGTATTTTCTTGGTTTATTATGTATTTCTGTGTTTCTATTACAGTTCCTTGTCATTGCTTCCTGTTATTTCCTGTTTGTAATATTAGCCTGTTACCGTTATTATTTTAGTCTCTCTTGGTGTTTGATCCATTGTCTGGTGATTGCCCTGACCTGCGCTCTTTTGTTATTAGTGCTTGTTATTGTCCATACCTGTCTCTTGTTGTTCTTTGTTGTGTATGTATTTAAATGCTTGCTCCCATTCCTCTTGTCAGCCGGTCATTGAGTTCAGTTGCGATTTACCATGTTTGCTCTTGCACTGCTCTCGGTATTAGTTCCTGTGTTTCTTTGTATTATACCAGCCCGTGATTTAGATCCCTTGTGGTTCCCTTTGTTTCTTGTTTTACCTCACTTAAAATAAAGTCCCTTGTTTCGTTTGAGCCATAGTGCGTATTATCCCTTCATCCTGCCCCATTCCCACCCATAAGTATGGGATATATAATACTGACACTTCGGAGCTTGCCTCGTTAAAGTGAAGCCAAGCAACTCGAAGCTGGGAGTTGGAGCTTTGCTTCATTTATTCGTTTCATGTAACCGATGACGTCCATTTCCTCCTGAGGTGTCGGAAGTTTCAAATCCTGTTGGCTCTTCAAAACTTTTATAAAAGATGAATCCTTTGCTTGTTCAATGAGACAATTCTAGCCTGCCACGGGGGAGGCTGGGTATATGGATAAAAGAATCTGCCAAATGAATAAATAAATGATTATATTCATATTATTTATCATTATTGTACTGGCCAGGTGTGCATTGCTCCAAACATCTGTCCTACAGCAATTACACATCCTATATGTGCTAAATACTGTCATTGCCCCCATGAGATGTCTAGCTACACCCCAAGGCATCAACACTTCATTCATTCTCTCCTTTTTCGGGGGCAGGGGGGGAATATTTAGCAAACCAGATTTAGTTAGTTTCACCATTTCCATTTCTCAGTTAAGAACAACCCCAACAAGGGTCTTTAAAAATGGTGTTGCTTGAAAATATATAGTTATCAGTTTTGGAAATTAACCAATTGCTGCCCAAAATTCCCAGTGTTCCATGTCCTGGTGTGCAAGATGATAGGTGGAGAGAGAGGGATGAAGAGAGACCGGTTGCCCAGCTTGTCTATCCTGTTTGTCAGCTTTTTTCTGCCAGGCAGTGAGGTTTATCAGGCTAACAGGCATTTGCTCAGGGCTGTCTTTGAGCTCGGAGAATCGCAAAGAGTGGCAGATTCTCAGAAAAGAAGAAACATAGAATACATGAGGAAGAGTAAAGTCTACTAATGCTGAAAGGCATCATAAGGACCGAGAGGCTCACCGTATGTCCTTAGCTTCTGTGTCTCTCCCCCATCTTTCTCCAAATGTCTACAAGAGATCTCACCATGGAAGATGAGTCTCTCCTCAGGGATTTGCCCAATCACAGCAAAACTACAGCCTGCAGAGAGGAAAAAGACATATCACTCTCTGGTGCTTTGGGCGTTGGAGTCAGTCAGAGCCATGGGGAGTTATTTTATGTGGACCCAGAAGAAGAGGATCCCCAGAGGAGCAGTGAATCAGTGGAGTCTATTTCTGAAAAGGCAGCTTCAGGGAGCCCTGATGTCATTCCCAAATGGAGGACACATATTCTGCCACCGCCCATAGTTTACATCAAACATCTCAAAGAGCCCTTGAATGCTTTGGGTCTTCGTGATTCACTGAATTCGACCCAGGATGTGTTGGATAGTGTGGAGGGAGGTGATGGAGCAGAAGACGCTGGAATCTCTACTGGAGAAGGGACTAGACGGGGAGCCATGGCCCCGGAGGAACCCCAGCAGGGGTCATCTTGCTCCTCAGTGATGACTGCTGACTCGCATGATAAAATGAGGCATGATTTTCACGTTAAGTTATTTGGCTATGAGGAACCTGCTCAAGTCGACCTTGCAGCCAAGGTGTCCAGTTTCAGCGATTTGGGGTCCCCCTTGGATTCCGATACCCACCTCCCCACGGAGGTCTTCCACGAACTCATCTCCCCAGAAACAGCCTTCGCAGCTTCAAGCCTGTGTGACCAGCCGCTCGCTCATACTACAGAAAACATCCTTGGAGGTTCTAGCCAGAGCCTGGAATTTGAGAGAAATTTGAGAAAACCAGATGAAATCCTGGCCATGAATACGTCTACATCGAGCCTGTCACCCTCCGGACATTATGACTTCACAAGAATGCTGCAGGACAACGGAAGCTCTGAGTGGACATATGTTGGGAACAGTTCCAGGGTCCAAGGTCCAAATGCTGTACATTACAGTGCCAATAGGGATGAGGAAGAAGCAGATGAAAAAAAGACCAACAAAAGGAGAGGTAGTCAAATAAAGAAGTTTGCAGGGAAAATCAAGCAAAAATTGAGAAAAAGTCGCATTGGCTCAAGAAGAAAGGAGAACAAAGAGGAGCACCTGGAGATATGTGAGAAAAATGGGGAAACTGAGCTGGCTGCCCAGAAACAGGACCATGGCGTGAGTCATGCTGGTCTAGCTGATAATGTAACATGGGGACATTTTACTTCAGGCGACACAAATAATGTAGTATATTCTATCACTTATATACTAATAAACCGCAAACTAACTCTTAGTTACATACTGATCTCAAGTTAATTCGGTATTAATGAATCGTGACGGATGTTTCATGTCAAGCAGTCACTATATATTTTTTTTTTTAATATATCTGTTAATTCTATAAACCTGTGGTGAACTATTGCAGGAACAAGTCATGAATAACAAGTTAAATACTGAGATCATGTTTGTTTATCATTATTGAATTGTGAAACACATTCTCTCAAGCAGCTGCTGTATTTGTTCATGATTTGTAATTCAGTAGTAACTGAGTTATCAGTATTTGTGCCCTGCCAAGTAGTGTTACCCATAACATATACACACTTTTACCTTTAATGGTGACACTATCATTCATTTGTTCTCATATGAGTTTGTAAAATTTGTCTGGTAGAGCAGTAAATACTTTTAATGTTTGTGTGTGTGTGTTTTTTAATCAGGCTGTCTATCATCCAAATCAGCAGCCAATTATGATGGATGATTGTAACATAGGTGTAGCCACTGGAAGTCAAATGGAGGAGAAGGCCGACTTAAGCCAGATCACATCCATTCAGCCGATGCATCCTGGGGACTTGGAAGGGTAGGTATAACGTGGCCGTTTAGGATTTACAGGCTCAGAATGTCTTTGTCTACCTGACCTGTGAAAGTCCAAGTTCCCACAGAGCCGCCCGCTAGCCCCTCGTACCCATGCATGGCTCTGCTCTCTCCGACTAGTCCGCTGTGACATTCCTGGCATGGTTGCCATAGCGCCGTGGTTGTGTCACAGCAGTTCACCTGTTTCCTCATGGCTGTCATTCCTGAGGCATTTTCCGATGGAGCTGGGAGCCTGTGTGTGGTTCTATTTCTGTTCGCTGTGATTCTGTGTATATCTAGGTTCTTCACATTTCTACCTTCAGGATTTTTCGCCGGTTAAGCAGAAATGTGGCTTTACCCTGAATGTGCACAGGATAATATGGAGTTGTCCAGAAGGGAGCCATTGAAAATGCTATGCAGATGTGTTTCACTGAACAAAACACTGTGGCCACACACAGTCTTCATTTCATTGTGAAATGGACCTAATGTAGAAGATAGGGTGAGTAATTTGGTGTTACATATGTTCATGGTGAATCACAGACCCTCTCAGAAGAGACTGGAATGGAAATCTGATGACATGTACGACACCTTGGATTCATATATGGTGCAGCAGGAGGTGGAACAAGAACAAGAGGAGTTGACTGCTGACTTTTCATGTATAAAGGTACAAGCAGCTGGAGAGGTTTCTGTTTCATGCAGAATTGCCTATATAATAAAGGAAACACGGTATGCAAATCCCTTTCCTGTTCACTCATCGTATTTATTTGAATACTGTCTTTCCTTTATGGTAAGCTTGTCACCTTCTTCTGTCCTGTTCTTCCTAGTCAGAGCAGGTTCTGGATCATTCCGCTGTGATAATTCATCACCAACTGAACAGGCAGCTGAGTCTTGGGGCCAAAAATGATCAAGAGAGGGATCAGGGGCAGGGGAAGGCACAGGAGGAGGGCATCAGGATGCCTCACGATTCAGCAGGTAGTGGAAATTCATACATGACATAACAGACCTCCCCACACTGCTGTGTGTTATAGTGAGTGTGGCGACAGACCTCCCCACCATGCTCTGCTGTGTATTATAGTGAGTGTGGTACCAGACCTCCACACCATGCTCTGCTGTGTGTCATAGTGAGTGTGGCAACATATCTCCCCACTCTGTTCTACTATGTGTTATAGTGAGTGTGGAACCAGACCTCCCCATTCTGACACCCTCCCTGCCCTGGGTTACCCTGCCCTGCAGTTTGTTACAGTTACCTCTTGTCCTCACATTATCCCTCCCCCCCCCACCCCCACCCCATCCTCCAGAGACGCAGGCAGCCCCGGATCCAAGTGCTGTGGGACTGGGAGGAGCTGACTTTGGTCGCGTGCACCGCATCCCCCGCTTTGGCATCTTCAAATCACCCCCCGTTCGTCTTCCGCCCGTCTAGTGACCCCCCCCTTGGTCGCACAGATCTTCGTGCAGTCCCCCACAACGGTGCAGGTCCGTCCATAGGCACTATACCTCCTGGAGGCGGGTGTCCTCTTATTGGTTATGGGGACTGAATCCTCTTCTCAGTCTCAGCTTTATTGGGAACATGTTGAACAAATAAAGGCCTCATCTGGCCACCTCTAAAGAAGCAGGATTTATGAAGAAAATACTAAAGGCCAACACAATACACAGCCTTCACTTCACATCATCTGACCTAGTGGGACCCTGTGCCTCTTGAGTTTTTGCCATACATGGTCATAGATTTACTAAAGTTATTAAAGCAGCTGGGAACATCTTTCGCACTTTACTGACATCTCTTCCCCTTGGCATAATGGAACAGGATGATTGCCCGCGTTGTGCAGCTGTGTGTAGCCCTGCGTGCCTCCTATTGTCTGCGGAGTAGTTTGACTCTAACTGGGTAAACAGTAATTGGAAAAGGGTGTAAATGTTGGTCAAATAGTGATATAACACAGCTCATTTTCTCATTACGGTTTCCATAAGCAACGCCTGTTTTCACTAATTTTATACAACATGAAGGACTTCTTTGTTCTGCAGAATAAAGCTTATGACACATTTCCCATTCATTTAAAAGCACAAATATTGAAAACCGTACATGCATGCAAACACAGGCATCATATACTGTCACACAATAACGGAAATACCGTAAGTTATTGGTTATTAAGTTTAATTATTTTAACGTTCACATAGCCTGAAATTTTACTCTTTCATACATTTTATTTTTGTCAGGCTTATAAAGATCAGCGTCGTATGTCTCGTATGAAGAGCTCTGAACAGGAGGTGATGTTTGAGCACATTTCCTATCCATTATAATGTTAAAGCCACTCTCCTCTTTATTTCCATTTCATTGACATTATGCTGTTGCATGTTCACTGTATTGGTTGGACTTTTCTAAAACAATGGAAGTATATTAAACAGGTCAGACTACACTTTATTCATGCGAAGAATTTTGATTCCCAAAACTGTCTTTAGTCTGTTAAAACTAATAACAGAGTAACATGCAACAAGATGGAATGACTTTTAGTAGGTAATGTCTGATTTTTACTTGTTACATTCTGGTATCTGTTTATTTCCTTTAAGAGAAGTATATGAGAGATTAATTTTGTTTCAATCAAAAAAGAACAGATTAAACAGGGCATGGGAAATGCAAATTTTCACTATGTTTTTTTTTTTAAAAAAAAATCCACTACCTCCAGGGCTGCTCTGGGTGTTGCTGCTCTGTATCTCATTCGCTCTACAATCGTGTTCTTGGTCTCTACTGCCCAAAAGAGAAACCCCAGGACTCATTGGACCACTTCTCATCTTGTTTGATTGACAGGCGGTGCAGACCGTTACTCTGGGAGACATTGGACATTATCTGGGTGTCTGACACCTGAACAGAACCAAAGAGACACTGTGAGGAAAAGTGCAGCATCATCCAGCTGAATATATACAAACAGACAGCATAGCTTTTCATTGGCTAAAAGTCCAGATACAGGAAAAAGATTGGCTGCCGTGTTACCTCTTCAAATTTCTTGGCCTTGTATTGCTCCGCCCCCTTCAGGAAGTTCAGAAGGATGATGTCGCAAAGAACTGTTCCCTGCAGCCAATCATGATGGAGGTGAAGACAGAAGAGTAATGTATGAAATGTGTCCTAGACAAAACAGCTAGTACTGATCCAGTGTGTTCACTGTTATGTGGAGGCCCTCTGAAGAGCTTCAGTAACTGGCAAATCTCACCACTCCCACAGAGGTAAATGCTGCAACCATGTTGATGATAGTTGGGATCATGTTGAACTTCCCAGCCTATGAATAAAACAAAGATACACAGGTGTACAAAAATCCTCAACAAAATTCACAGTATCCTACATAACATGATATTACTAGACCAAGGGACCTCCTCCATCATGATACAAGGCCGTTCTTAAACACTATCTGTAGTAGGTGCTCATGGGATGTGTAGTCCCACAGAAACTCACATTGCCATTGACCAGCACATCAAAGCGGATGGCGTAGGCCTTGAGAAGTGTACGGTACTCAGTCCCATTTTCCATCTTGTAGTATTTAGCATACCTTACACCAAAGGAATCAGGAGAGGTTAATCCCATTAGATGGTGCTTTTGAATTACTTTGGCGCATGCTTTGAGCCCTTTTTTGTACAGACGGCACCATCTGGTGGAGTCAAAAAGTACTGCAAATGAGGCATTTTTGCTTAGGTAATGGTGCAGCTGCTTCTCCAGCAAGAATAGACCCTGTATTCAGAAAAATAAGCTTAGTGTTCATTACCTAAAATTGTACCCAGGAGACACGCTGGTTTTCTCAGAAACGGCATCTAGTCGCGTGAAGGAGTAGGAGGGGTTGCAGTTGTCCTCAGACTGGTCCAGGTCACACAGCCATCCGATCTTTATTCCTATCACTCCTCCCTGTGCAGACCAGCGAAGAAAAAAGATTTTAGAATAAACATGAAAACAAAATGTATGCTGTTTTTAACAAAACAGGCTAGATGTGAAGGCCGCCGGCTCTAGCCTTCATACGCTGACGCAGGTGTAACATGGAACCACCATTATCCTAAGCAGAGGACGCCTAACCGAGCTGGGGAACGTGGTCTCACCTTATGGGCCAAAGTGGTGAAGTTCTGGTGAGCAAAGCGGATGACGTCTCCCACCCGGAAGATGGGGCAGTAGGTGTGGTTGACAGGGTGAAATTTGCAGGTTTTGATGTAGGCGCTGGTGATGCTGGGCAGGAAGTTACCCCTGGGGTGGGGGATGGA
>JAODKF010000055.1:9954374-9974297 GCA_026779585.1 Mormyrus proboscirostris | reverse complement strand
GGAACATGCAACACGCCCTGTCTCTGCTGGTACTGATCCAGTAAAGTACAGAATGATTATGTTTACCAATGAGTTCTCTCTGGAACATGCATCATGCCCTGTCTCTGCTGGTACTGATCCAGTAAAGTACAGAATGATTATTTGTACCAATGAGTTCTCTCTGGAACATGCAACACGCCCTGTCCCCGTGGTACTGACCAGATAAAATAAGTAATAATGAGAAGCTGGACGACCCGGTTAATGATGCCAATGGTCCAGCTCTTCACCACCACTGACTTTGTGGTTTCGTAGGTGAAGAAGTCTGTGATGCAGCCCATCGTCTGGACTCTGTGCTCTGCTGCCCAACACACCGGAAATCCTACAGCGGGATCCTGAGTCCCCGCACGTGAAGTTCCAGTCGACGTCTCTAGCATTCAGCAGCTTTGTTTTAATGCGCCGTCTGAGTCTCTCTGCCTGCACTCTGTCATCTTCTGGAAAAAAACTGATACGTTCCACGTATTGATTCTCCCAGTTCCTTTAGGTTATTTGATGTCTTCACAATCTTGCATCTCGAGCCTGGTAATCCACATGTTTCTTTGTCCCAGACGTTGCTTTGCAGCTTTTAGTCTCATCACTCACCCCCTCTCCCCTGCTCTCATCCCTCCCACCACACACACACACACACACACACACACACACATACAAACACATACACACACACACATACAAACACATACACACAAACACACATGGACGCACCCACACAAACATGCACTCACCCATTCCTGCTGGGCTTGAAATGCATACACCCCCCACCCATTTACCACAGTCATGACCCTGGGGGGCTGGAGGGGACACATTACAGGCAATTTAGATACATCAGTCAGAGCAGCAAAAGAATCGCTCTGTTTACTTATGTCATATTTATGTCATCAATACATTTTAATGGTCAAATGCATGCTGGTCTAGTGCTGTCACTGTATGTCAGTATGAAATAGCAATTTGAAAGTTTCCACATTCGCTGTCACAATGTTTCCACTATTTAGAGTCAGTATGAGTCCACTGAGTGGAGTGTCAATCCTACTGTTTATCGTCATACATAGACAATCATACATAGCAGTCTCTGTGACGACGACGCCCACGATGATGAGGATGATAAGCAGGATAATCTAGGGTTTCTGTACCTCTGTAATGAGATTTCTATGTAACAAGAGGCCCAAAGCAAGACACGATACGGGAATGAGGAAATGGACTTACACAAATGAATGTTCTTCACGGAGACAATCCGATTACATGAAAATTGAATTTAGTGATAAAAGGATCATGATCAGATTATTTTAAATGGATATGAGACAAAACTGGTGAGTATTGGAAATGAAAGGGAACTGTTTCAAAAGTGTCCTTGAACAGTAGTGAGATCCGTAAAGGATAACAGAAAGCGAGCACCAGAGCTAGAGAGCTACCCTAAGCTGGAGATTAGCAATGTTCCAGCCCATGAGAGATGGCTGTTCCACCCTGGTCGTGGAGATCTACCCATCCATTTTCTATCCTGTGCAGGGTTACGGGGGTCTGGAGCCCATCCCAGAAGCTATGGGCGCAAAGCAGGGAATAACCCAGGATAGGGGCACCAACCCATTGCAGGACACACACACCATTCACACCTATGTACAATTTGGTAACTCCAACTCACCTTACGATGTTTTTGGACCGTTGGGGCAACCAGAATACCTGGAGAAAACCCCATGATGACATGAAGAGAAGCCTTAATAATAGTTTGTGTGGTAACATCTTTAAACCTTTTTTTTATACCTTTTTATACCTTTTTTATATAAAACCATATGATCAAGGACTTCAAACACACAGGAGTCTCTAACACAAAGCATGCAAGTGCTAAATGATGAAGGCAAAGCAGTGGCCGAGCCTCAGGGAATAACCACTAATCCACGACGAAGGGGTGAGAAAGGTGACAAAGTACAGTAACATGGATATTAAATGTCGAGAGATGATTGATAAAATGTAGAAAACAGCACTGAAAGCCAGTGTTAATGCATGCTGAGAGCACTACTGCAGATGACCGCCTGATGCTATTAGTGTAATTCAGTAAAAGATGCTGGAAAGTGCCTGACACATATTCCCAGCCAACATGGCTGAACACTTAAAAACTTCCTTTTCAAAGACTCCTAAATTGGCTGTGTCTACTCTGGAGATATGAAGCCGTCTGAATATGCATGCTTTGCCCTTTTGTGTGTTCCAAGTTAGCCCCTCTTCCTGTTTCTCCTTCACTTACAAACCACGAATAATACACCACACCACCCCCAACCGGTCAATCGATGACTTGGAGCCCAGCTTAAGCTCCCCAGGTGCACAGAAATCAATGGCTTCTGCCAGCTGTGACAAGACAAGCATCCTGCCTCCAATTTTACAAGTATAATGCACTGAGGCACAGGAAGCCACAGTCGATCACTATTATTTTTTCTCGATTGTTTTGGAGCATTTCTCGCATGAAAATTAACATTTACAAAACGACAAGTGTAATCCCCACACCATGATGCCACTTCACTTCTCATTGCTTAATGGAAATTTCCAAATGTTTTAGTACATATATGCAAATAGTTTAGTATAGTCGTCACGTTTTGGCAGAATTACCAGTTGCTTTATTTTTGTTGGTTAAAATTGATTATGTAGTTTCCCATTGTAATACGTTTAGATCCAAAACTATACATGTATGTCATAATCATGTTAGCCACCACACACAAAACCTTAAACCAAGCTTTCAAAATAATTAAAAAATATATTCCAAAAATTACAGTGATATGGCATTGTTGTGTTTTTGGTTCCCACAATACGTGATTTTGTTGTCCTTGTATTGCCATTTTGCTGTTTTTGTGTTATGCAGTTTTGTTTGCTTCTGTATTGGTGTCTGTCATATAAATAAGTATACACATGTAAGATACAGTACAATAGCAACCAAAACACCACACTACACTGTATAACACAACAACACCGAAATACAAGCACAACAAAACGAAAACAAAATCATGTGCAGTGGGAACCAAAAACACAACAATGCCGAAATACAAGAACAACAAAACGAAAACAAAATCATGTGCAGTGGGAACCAAAAACACAACAATGCCGAAATACAAGAACAACAAAACGAAAACAAAATCATGTGCAGTGGGAACCAAAAACACAACAATGCCGTATCACTGCAATTTATGGTATAAATGTTTAAATCATTTTCAGCACCTGGAAACTGTTTTGTACGTGGTGTATAACACAATGATCACTTACATGCATAGTTTTCTGTGTAAAATTATTACATCGGGAAACCACATAGTCTATTTTTATCAACAAGGCTAAAGCAACTGAAAATTGTACCATATGATGATAATTTTACATGACCACTGAAGTAAAACATTTGGAACTTTGATTGAAGCAATGAAAAACAATGTTCTGCTCTGCATAAGTGACATTACGGTGTGGGGGTTACACTTGTTGTTTTGCAAATGTTAATTGCCATTTGAGAAATGCTCCAAAGCAGTTGAGAAATAAAATGAAATAAGACCCACAGATGTGGACCAGGCATTTCATCATGGCCTTACAACGGTCGAAGCGGGTCGAATGGTGCAGCTGAATGTTGGGAGAACAACCGTGTCCTAAATCATTCAAACGTTTCACTGAGACAACAGGTATGTAACCCAACAATGTGTACTGTCCTGTAAGACTGTATACTTACTGCAATGCTTCATGTTACAATATTCCACTTGCGTTTTTAGCTTACAGTAAATATGCTTTATACAGTTGCATACTGTACATATACTGTTGCACACACATACATGTATGCATACATACAGTGTATGTGTGTGTATATATTTGCACAGTGTATATATGTGTACAATGTGTGGGTTTGTGTGTCACAGTATATGTACATGTATAACTCATTGGTAATGTGTAATTTCAAGTTCATTGACATAAATATTTATTTCTGAGGGATAAACTAAGGCTTTTGAGAAAGTTGCAGCCTTTTGCATCATGTGGTGCTGCCTGTACAAATGGTTTTGGTAAATTCACTTACTGTTTTGTAAACGTTAAGCATGATTCGAGAAATGTACCAAAATGACTAAGAAAAAACTGTAACATAAATAAACATTATTATTCTGTATAAACGGTATACAGAAGTTTAAGTCACTTTAAGAAGGGCGTGGTCCGACAACGTCACGCCGCAGTCACTTCCGCGTGAAGTCGGTTCCGGTTCGTTTCGGTTCGTGCAGAATCGCGGAGAGGCCCGAGCGACCCGAAGGTGCGGCGGAGCTCCGGTTTTGTTTTCCTTTCATAACGCACGTCAGCCGACGCCGCTGCAACCGGTGTTAGTGCAGTTGGCTGTGAATTCGCATATGCTACTTTATGTGGTTATTTGCTATTAATACCTCGTAAATAAACAAAAAAAAAACCTGCAACGTAAAACCAAAACAAAACCGGAAAGCAAAATCCGCCCCGCTTTGATTTACAAACAGCTAAGAAAAAACGGATATAAAGGGCGATTGGAGTGATTTATCGCGTTCTAGCAAACATTTGTTCGAGTTAATATACATATTGTCTATTTTTATATGTGAATATTATTCCATCGGTGTCCGTGTTTTTGTCCACAGCCATGTCTCCAAAACGCAGACTGATTACCGACTCTTTCAAAGTGGTGAAGAGAACGAGGACGTCCGATAAAGGAGGAAAGTCACCAGTCCCGGAGCAGGGTTTGTACTTGTAGGGTGTCTGCGTGGGTTTGTGGCGAATGGTTGCTCTGGGTGAGGATTTTATATGAAATGATTCAGCATTTGTCCCCGGACACTGAATTGTCTCCCTCCTGTGATTACACCGGAACACCCAGAGGTGGAGCCCGACCCCTTGACACCGCGAGAAAAGGACCTGCTCCAACTAAGGACGTTTGACCTGGACTGGCGCTATGGACCATGCACAGGTACTGTTGAACCATTAGATTTCTCATTATAAACCCAAGCTCCGTTTCATATTCTTATTATCCGCTCTACTGGTTCAACCTCGTGTTCTGAAAACGCGAATTTGCTCCAAAGTGGTATGTATAGAGAGCAATTACAGTATACTGCAAGAATTTTGCTACTCTTCCGCTTTTTTAAACGTTAATAATAAAAAAAATAGCTAATATAATGCTTCAGAACATGTCTATGCATCCTGTTTAAAAAGCCAAGCGTGGAGTGCGGAAGGAAAATTTTAAATATTTATGCGATGGTTGAAATATTGAGCGTCTATTAAGCGCTTGAACGAATGAGTGGACGTGATGTGACAGCTGCAGGAATAAAGTAATATACTTCAAGGTGCTATATGTATTGTACGACTCGGGCGTTTCTAGCTTTTGAAAAGATCAGGGGCTGAGTCAACTTTACGTGGGGCTTGACTTTTTTTTATTTAATGTGGTGGCGCGTGGTGGTTAGCCTTCCGGTGTTAACATCTGCGCTGAGCTGCAGCAAGGACAAGACGTATCAGCTAACTGGCGTCAGTGTTTACTTGGCTTCGCCAGGTTGTGATGTATGACTTGGGCACTGCCCCCCCATTGTCGTTCTTTTATATCCTTATATCCTCATTGCAATACTCGTTGTCATGCGTGGCTGTGCCCCCCAGCATTCTTTTATACACACAGTGAGGGCTCAACTTTTTTTGCTGTTGGCAAAGGACTCAGGATTTGGTTTTGATGTAGACATTTTCGAGCAGCAGTTGGGCAAGAGTCCAACAAGTTACATTTTGCTGAAGCAAAGGAGATCGCTCTGTTGTTGGGGGGAGACAGGATGGCTGCTTGTCTATTCTGGGCTACCTCCACCCCCCCCCCCCCGCTTCTCTCCCCTGTTGCGAGTCACGACATTTTATGTTGTAAGGTGTAGTGACCATGTGCTTATGTTACTGAGGTGTTTTTTTCAGTTCCTACAATGTTCTCCCTATTGGAGTGACATGGTGTATTGCATTAGCAATCAAGGGTTCTTATGTAATATATTTGGTAATCTTTACGCATGTTTTTGTGTGTGTAGTTCCTAACCCCATTTTTCCATAATCCTCCTCCTTTCTGTAGCACAAAATTGCTAAACATGAGGTTTTTCGTGAGTGCAATTATTGCATTATAGGAGAACTTACTGTACACGTCACTGTGCGGTTTTCCTGTATGTTACTGCCTGTGTAATTTCTTTAGTCATATCCCTGGATATACGGTACAGTGCCATGACAGAATTGAGGACCGAGATCCTTTCTTCTGTACAAAGGCTTCAAACTTGTCCCTTTATTAAAAGAAAATGGGCACAGGCCACTTGATGCCACTAGAGGGTGCTAAAGTCCATGCTCTGAGCATCAGCCTAGCTGGATATGCGTCACCGCGCCCATTACAGTGCCTGATGGCGGCAGATAGGCAGGGTCCCCAGCAGCGCTTCTCAGCACCCCGGGGAGGAATGAGCCGGTGAGCAAAGGTGCTCTTAGCCGTACCATTGTTCAGTGGCTGCTTTGTTAGAAAATAGTGTTATAGTAATATAAATGCAATAAGCTAACAGACAAGCATCATATAAAGCAATGGACTCCGACAAGCCAGACTCAGATTGTGGAGTCTGATGTTTATATGCGCTGGTCTTGGGTGCAGTAATTCTCCTGTCGCCCCCAGGGATCAGCCGTCTCCAGCGTTGGGAGAGGGCCCAGGTCCATGGTCTAAACCCCCCAGTGGACGTACAGGAGCTGCTGCTGAAGGGCGATGATGATCCAGACTATTCCCACTGGTACGGAGTGCGGCAGCACCGACAAACACACACTGCAGCCGGATCCTGTTAAAAACACAGAGCCGCTAACTGATACTGCCCACCGGCCCAAGGCCTCCGAACACGCGCCAGTCTTACCTGCCGGGATCCGACAAAACGCTGCTGATCTCTGGGGGATCCCACATGGGGTCACTACCTGTTCAAATAATAAATTCTTTTTGAGAATTTGGGTTTAGAAGTAAGTCTGTCAGCAAGTTATGCTTCTGTCGATGGGTAAGAGTATAAAATAATCGCTCGATACCATGATAAGCTATATGCTTTTAGATTAGAATGTTTTGGAAGCGTGTGTGTTTTTTTTCCCCTTTTTCTGACCCGTCTGCTTTATCTTTCAGCCTGTGGCAGGATTACCCGCTCTGAAGAAACACAGACAATAGGGCCACCTCAGGAGGCTTTAAAATGTAACAACATTCAACCTGTAATGGTACTTTTTTTATAAAGTTTTTTTATTCTTGGGTATTTTCCCGTGTGTCATTTATGCACTCATAGATTATAAAAACCGTGTCTTAAACATACCTGTCAGTCAGCGTAATCAGTACATGATAGATGCAGGAGATGAACATTACCAGTGTAATGAAAGTGAGCATGTTAAACTGAAAACATAGAAATTGAGCTGCTTTTGATCAAGCTGCTTTCATCTAGATGTTGAAGAGTTGCACAACTTCACCAGGGTTTGGATGGGGGTGTGCATGAGGACTGATCTGTTCATCCCATAAGGTGACTGTCAGGGATGACGCTTTCGTTTTAGTAACCAGGAAGTTTAAAGGGGCTCAATCTTAAAGCTATTTAGGGTGTACATGCATGCAGAAATATATAACATAGCAGACATTAACGATGCAGGCTGTCAGCGAAATGACTGGCTGCTCTTTCTGCGTAATGTAGCTGTCATCGCATCGCCCTGCACTCTCCAGTACACAGCTCAGATTCCCTCACTGACATCCAGCTTCTTTTAATTAATTAACCTATTTTACAAATTTAAAACCTAATTTTATGAATACCCGAGAGAGGCAGAAATACAGTGTGACAGAAGGAGTGTGTTGCAGATACATTACATGGCCGTAAAGATTCTCAGGAAGGAGCAGTTATATACCTGGGAACTGCAGAACATTAAAGCGTGTGATACAGTAAGTTACAGAGACTGAACACCATGATAACACTGAGACAGGGTTAGTACAGTATAGATAATGACTGAACAATACTGGACATTAACACTGTACTGAGACACATTACAGTACAGACTTAGTGACTGAGTATCACTACTGAGACGTGGTTAATATATTACAGATTTAGTGACCGAACACTTCTACATTAACACTACTGAGGAGGTCAGTAGAAAGTATACATACAGTGACTGAACATTATTGTACATTTCAGAGACGGTTAATACAGTGCAGATTAAGTGACTGAACGCGATTTTTCATTAGCACTGCACTGAGAGGATTAATATACAGTATAAATTTAGTGATTGAACACTACTGTGCATTAACACTATTGAGACAGGGTTAATATACAGTGACTATTGTATTGGGACAGAGGGTTAATGTATAGTGTACATACAATGATGACACTTGTATATCAACGCTAAGAGGGTCCTAACGGTACTGATATAGTGACTTAACACTTCTGAGACGGTGAATGCAGTTAGTGACTGAGCACTGTATTGTACTGTACGGAGACGGTTAATATAAAGTACAGATGCAGTGACGGAACACTGCATTAACAGTACTGAGACAGGGTGGATACAGTGCAGTATAGTTCCAATGGCTGAACACTATTATACTTTAACAATGTACTGAGAAAGATGGTTAATATAGTACAATATAAATGAATCGATTATATTACACGTACTCTGTACAGGACCAGTCAAAATTTGCATGAAAATTGAAAGTGCTTCAAACTATAATTTTCTATGGTTTAAACTATAAATCTGTTAATAGGTGTGGTAGTCAATGTTATGAATTAGTTTCAATTTGAAATCCTTGGCTCTAGCCTCTGTGAAGCAGAGAGGGTGAGTGCAGGAGTGTTGTGCCAACCGTGAAGGGGGCAGTGTGACAGTCCTGGGCTACTCCGCTGGTGACAGAGTGACCGTTTCCAAATCCGTGGCAGTCTCAGCCAGCGTGGTTCCCAGCGCATTACACCAAAGCGAGATAAGGACCCAAAGCGGAGTCACTCTCAGGAGAAGAGAAGTGAACCAAAACTCAGACGAATGGCCCACCCTGCCCCCCCCCCCCAGGCCGCGACCCCACCAGCTGAAGAGTCAAAGCCAGGCAGCCCACCGGCCTGCTCATCTCCGGAAAGTGCTGTAGAAGTACCAGGATGCCCCTGACAGCTGCTTTCAATCTCAGATTTCCTTGTTTCTTCTACACTGTAGTTTTTTTTTTTATTTGAAGAATTTACAGAAAAGCATATGATACAAACCATTATGAGAAAACCTAGTTTCCAGCTAGCATGCATACACTACTGACTGGCTCTGTATGTGACATATGTATGGCAGAGAGATAGTTAATAGCTGGGGGTGTACAATTTAAATTAGACCCAGATTTAATGGGATAATTATGGATTTTTAAACTGGGTCGAATCTGGCAAATCAAGTCCCTTTGAAACTGGAGTGAGAAAAATCCACCAGCCCCCATCGCAGTCTTCAAGAACACAGTAGGACATTTTGAGCTTGCCTGTCACATTCTACTTGTGAACATAATCTTTTCCACAGTTTTATGTGATGGAATTGTCGGCTGTCTGTCGTGTGGTATGCATCTTTTTAAAGGCTTGTTTTATTGAAATAATATGTGTCATCATGTCATAATATTGAGCCAAAATCTCCACCAGCGCAGGAGCTGTGTGCCACAAATTGCATGCACGAAAATACTGTTTGGGGAGATGGAATTGAGCCACTAGCTACCTCTGAATTTCTCTGTGCTCTTCAGCTCACTTAGCCTATCCTCCGGTTTTAGGTGACGCCTTCTAAAACATGAAAAAAATCTCTGCATTTCGCTTGTCTCACCATATATCGAGATTTTGGACGTTTCTTCTACATTGGAATTGGTCAAACGAAATGTCAATCTATTGGCATTTCATATGGTTTGCTGAAATCTGTGTCTATCCGCTGAATAAAGAACGTCGCACAGCCCGCCGATTGGCCAACCGTAGATTAGAGCCGCCAAAACAGATGGCTCCTTTCTGCAGTAGGAGGCGGGACTCCTGTGAAATATGTCGTTTATTGGCAAATTCACTCGCTAAATAAAGGAACAGGCTTCTCATCCGCCCAATCGGGGCTCTGGCTTTCTGAGCCTGGAGTCCCACGTTAGAAATGTCATTCCGTTATCTGGCATTAAAAAAGCAACAGTAACGCAGATAGAATAGAGCTGGGGGAGAAGTGGAAGCGTATCGTGGCCGTAATAAACAACAGCGGCAGATAAAAGCCATTATCGGGCCTTCATTCCGTCTGAAGTTACCAAATGAAGCAATAACGGTGATTTTTACCTTCGTATATATCTTTCATATGACATGTAGCTTTTTGTGATAAGTAGCTAACGGTTTACATCAATTTATTTACTATATGTAGTAATTATATATATAATTTAGAGATTGATTGCTGTTTTATTTTTTTTATTGAGAAGTGCTGTAGGCTACTTATTGATTAACGAATAAACGGGATACCTACTGAAGTGGTAAGTACCGTATTATTATCATCATCATCATTTTTGTTTAGCTTGAAAGCTCGTTGTCGCCCCAGTCTTTGGCAAAGTAACCGCACAATTCGCACTATTCAGATGCCCAAATAGTACTTTTTCCAGATTTAATGCTCAGTAATACCATGTCCTAAAATCAAGAAAGCGAGTAATGGCATTTATGATCATAATGTATATGAAATACCTATGAATAAAGCGGTGCCTAGGGTGATACTAATAAGCCGTAATTAAGTTATTAGTTATCCTAGTAATTTTATTACGACTAGCTAGGCAGAAGGCTTGGATCCTACGCTTTATGTCCGACTTCCATTAGAATCAATCGAGTTCATTCGCATTTTCTCCCGCTTATAATCACGCTGTTCGCCAAACTGCACCATCATTAAGGTGCGGGTGCAGGTCAATAATTAAGTTCGCCTAAGCGGAGAGTTTGACCGCCCGTCTCTGCTAACCCTAACCCCCGCTCTACCCTTTTTCCATCTTCCATTCACCGCGCTTCCCATCGGCCCGGCCGCCCAGGGATGGACAATGCCCATACGAAGACGGTGGAGGAGGTACTGGGGTACTTCGGGGTGAACGAGTCCACTGGGTTGAGCAGCGAGCAGCTCCGGAAGGCCCGGGAGAGATGGGGACCCAATGGTAAGTCCCGCTCTTCACGGCCGAATCCTGACGATTATAGCGGCCAGGGACTGACTGGCATCTAGGTTAGTCAGGAATATGGAGCATAGTCTCATTAAACTGTTGACATTTTGTAGAATTGCTATCTGGTGTTTAACTTTTATCCTCTCGGTTATTGACTGGCCTAGAAAAGGGGGCTCAGCATTCTTATTGCCAGACCCCAACATCGTTTAAAATCGCATCAGTCACAATTCCCCTGCTTCACCGGCGTGTTTAGGTGGCGCTCTTTTGCACTCATTAACTTTCCATTAGTGACCTTGATTGTTTAAACCATGTTTTAAACCAAGATATAAAAATGTGAAATGTTCTGTGGTGTGAATAAGACTGCCTGTATATATTATTGAGATCGCATTTTCTGAGCCGTTCATGCAGAAATCCAGATCATTTTAAAGTATTCACAATTTTTTTTTCTTGCATCCGTAAAACTAATCACAAAAGACGACAATGCAGTCTTAATCTTAACTCTATGGCAATGACAGTAATTTATAAGAAAATCGAATGCGACATGATATAATGAAAGGGTGGCTTGCTGACTTTATAACTTGCGTTTCTCTCTCTCTGCTAATCGAATGGCTTCTGATGGGAAGAGTTACCAGCTGAAGAAGGTGAGATGACGGCCTCCTCCTCTGTTTTCATGCTGTGTCACACAGCTCCACATGCCATTCACACGGCCGTCTTCCATAACCACTGCAGTACAGAGTCACAGTGTGCATGGAGTCTGTGCCAGGAAGTATAGTAGAGCAGTGATAGATTATTCATCCTTGTGGAGAAACTGAGCAGTTTCCCTGTGTCCATGAGACACACAGACACATGTAAAGATGTGTACAGGTCTTGGGGTCCCAGTGTCAGGCCGGCCAGTGGGAGATGGTGGGATGCCGTATGAGCACAGGGCAAGCACTTAGCGGGCAAGTCGCCTACATCAGAAAGCGATCTTTAAACGCCATGCTCCCCCTTGCCTGCTGCCTACAGGGAAGTCCCTGTGGGAACTTGTTCTGGAGCAGTTTGAGGACCTGCTGGTGCGGATTCTCCTCCTGGCAGCCTGCATTTCCTTCGTAAGAACCGTCTACACCGAGGGTGCAGACACATCAAGTTACAGAGAGGACACTGGATGTGGTGCTGTAATATACACACTACCCAATACTTCACTAACACATATGCCTGTACCCTGTACCAACATGCAGCGACATAGATAACTGCAAAATACTCTCCTGTAGTAACACATACTCTATAATCTCTATTGCGTTATCCTGGCGTTCCATACTAACAATCGTGGGAGCTTACATGGTATTTCTACTTCCATGCTGTTCTCTTTTCATCACTGTTTGTCTCCCAGACTCTGGCGTGGTTTGAGGAGGGAGAGGGCACCATCACAGCCTTTGTGGAGCCCTTCGTCATCCTCCTCATCCTTATCGCCAATGCCATTGTAGGAGTGTGGCAGGTATTATTTTTGGTGTACAAAGTGTATATCTGTGTTTTCTGTCAGGTGGCCACAGCATGCTGGATTTTGCTATATTTTATGTATATTTGCATGCACTTGTGTGGCCTGTGGGGTGTTTAACTTGATGATTATGTTTGTGTTCATGGATATAGAGTAACAATTGTGGAAAAACAGAGTAACTGGTATATTATAGCAGGTGTTCTGTAACAGGTGTATAATAACATATACAGGTTTCCAGTAACAGATGTGTAGAAACAGGTTTGCAGTAACAGCTCTGCAGTGACAGGTGTGTAGAAACAGGTGTGCAGTAACAGGTGTGTAGAAACTGGTGTACAGTAACGGGTACAGTGGTAGGTGTGCAGCAGCTGGTGTGTAGAAACAGGTGTGCAGTGACAGGTGTCCTGTAATAGCTCTGCAGTATCAGGTGTGCAGTGACAGGTGTGTAGAAACAGGTATGCAGTAATAGGGGTACAGTGGTAGGTGTGCAGCAACTGGTGTGTAGAAACAGGTGCGCAGTGACAGGTGTCCTGTAATAGCTCTGCAGTATCAGGTGTGCAGTGACAGGTGTGTAGAAACAGGTGTGCAGTATCAAGTCCGCAGTGAAAGGTGTGTATTAACATGATTGTAGACACAGGTGTGCATTAACAAGTGTGCAGTAAGAGGTGTACAGAGACAGGTGTCCTATAACAGATCTGCAGTAACAGGGGTGCAGTGATAGGTGTGCAGTGACAGGGGTGCATTAACATGTGTGCAGAAACAGGGGTGTAGAAACAGGTGTGCAGTGACAGGTGTGCATTAACTGGCAGGTAGTAGCAAGTGCAGTGAAAAGCGCGCTACGTCCTCAGGAGCGGAACGCCGAGAATGCAATTGAGGCTCTAAAAGAGTACGAGCCAGAGATGGGGAAGGTGTACCGGCAGGACAGGAAGAGCGTGCAGAGGGTTAGAGCGAGAGACATTGTGCCAGGGGACATCGTGGAGGTGGCAGGTAGGAAGCACCGGAAGTTGCCTGTTCACAGCCTCACTCCTCATGTACTCCTCAAACTGATCACCAAACATGCTTTTCTGGGCATTTTAATTTAACGTAAGTAACCAATAGACAGTAGCCATTCCCCTGCTTATAACGAATAGTTACGAGCAGACTTGTGTGCTGTGTTTTACAGATGTTGACTTTGGTAACTTAATTCATCAATTAAATTCCCCAAAGTTGGTGACAAGGTACCAGCCGACATCCGTCTGACCTCAATCCGCTCCACCACTCTTCGAGTGGACCAGTCCATTTTGACGGGGGAGTCCGTGTCTGTCCTCAAACACACCGATCCAGTGCCAGACCCTCGAGCTGTCAACCAGGACAAGAAGAACATGCTGTTCTCTGTGAGTGTAGCGGCACCCTCCCCTGCTCCCGGGTACTTCTCAGTGAGTCCCGTACAGGCATGTAAAAGTGCTTCAGAACTGG
This sequence comes from Mormyrus proboscirostris, assembly GCA_026779585.1. Taxonomy (NCBI): domain Eukaryota; kingdom Metazoa; phylum Chordata; class Actinopteri; order Osteoglossiformes; family Mormyridae; genus Mormyrus; species Mormyrus proboscirostris. Next base: position 9,960,246 of record JAODKF010000055.1, on the reverse strand, counting down.
TGCAAAGCAACCACTGCAGTTGGGTTTCAGTGCAGCCTAGAGGTGTCGCTCATTTACAGACATGTCGCTTCAGACTCTCCCCTAGTTTGTGTGGCTGAGCGGGGGAGGCGGAGAGGTTCAGTTATGCAGGGAGGAGAAGGGTCGGCTGTGCCAGGGTGGAGGGAGTGTAAGGTCAGCCATGCTGGGGAGTGTAGGGTCAGGCGTACTGGGTGGTGGGGGGGGGCGGGTGTTGTGTCAACCATGCTGACAGTATGAAGGGTTTGAAATGTCGGGGGTGTAAGGCCAGCCACATTGGGGAGGTGAAGGGTCATCTGTGCCGGGGAGGGGGCAGGGTGTGTCATGCCGTACAGGGGTGACTATGTTCCTGCCTGTCCCTAGGGGACCAACATCGCGGCGGGGCGGGCCATGGGGGTGGTGGTGGCTACAGGGGCGCAGACGGAGATCGGGAAGATCCGGGACGAGATGGCGTCCACCGACCCCGAACGCACGCCCCTGCAGCAGAAGCTGGACCAGTTTGGGGAGCAGCTGTCCAAGGTGGGTTGGGGAGCAGAGCTCGAAGGCCTCCCATCTCCAGTCTCCATGTGAGCCTGAAGTGTCTGTGTGCCTCCTGGTCAGGTGATCATGGTGATCTGCGTGGCCGTCTGGGGAATCAACGTGGGCCACTTCAGTGACCCCGTTCATGGTGGCAGCTGGCTGCGGGGCGCCGTCTACTACTTCAAGATTGCCGTGGCATTGGCCGTGGCTGCCATCCCTGAGGGTAAGTGGGGCTGGAGGGCAGTTAGGCCACCATCCCTGAGGGTAGGCAGGGCTGGATAGCAGTTAGCTATGGTACTGTCAGCTACAGCTAATAGGCAGGTAAATTAAATGCACTGTCCCCCCTCAAATACTTGCAGGCCTGCCTGCTGTCATCACCACCTGCCTGGCATTGGGGACGCGCCGCATGGCCCGTAAGAACGCCATCGTTCGCAGTCTGCCCTCCGTCGAAACGCTGGGCTGCACCTCCGTCATCTGCTCTGACAAGACGGGCACCCTCACCACCAATCAGATGTCCGTGTGCCGGGTGAGACCCCGCCCACCACGACCGTGCGTTGTGATATGATGGGTCCCATTGCAGATGCTTCCTTAACCCTACTAATGCAGGTCAGGAGATGTTTGGCAGTGGAGAAGGGCTGGATGGTGTTGTAACCCCTCCTGCTCGGTGACTATGGTCAGAGCGCTGCAATAGGAGTACGGGCTTTTGCAGCGCTCAGGTTGGGAACTAACGCCCCCTCCTGGCTGTGTTTGGTGCCCCTTTAACACCTGGCTGTCTCCCATGCATAGATGTTTGTGCTGGACAGTGTGTCGGAGGATCACTGCTCCCTCAACGAGTTCACGGTGACTGGATCTACTTATGCCCCGCTGGGGGAAGTGTGAGTGCCATGTGACCCCCAACGAGCCACTGGAACCCCCCATTCACCTCCTTTCCCCATGCTGTGCGGCGCCCCCTGTTGGTCCGCTCCTCATCCTTCACCCACCTGCGTGCTCCTGACGCCCGTCTCCTCTACCGTAGGTATAAGGACGGTGTCCCCGTGCGATGCAGCCAGTATGAAGGGCTGGTGGAGATGGCAACCATCTGCGCCCTGTGCAACGACTCCTCCCTGGACTACAACGAGGGGAGTGAAGCTGCACAGGGGCACGGGGTTAAAGGTCACTGTATTAGGGTCATGGGATCAAAAGGGGTTAAAGGTCACTAATAGTGTCACAGAGGTCATTATTATTGTCACGGGGTTAAAGGTAACTACATTAGGGTCAAGGGGTTAAAGGTTACTGTTGAAAATTCACTGGGTTTACTGACGGGTGACTGGTGTTTATGGGTCGACGGGTCCCTTTCTAACTCTGTTTTACCTCTGGAGTCCTGTGGATCGTAATATGTCTTTGTCCTGTTCTGCAGACCAAGGGTGTGTATGAGAAGGTGGGTGAGGCCACAGAGACCGCCCTCTGCTGCCTGGTGGAGAAGATGAACGTGTTTGACACGGAGCTGCAAGGCCTTTCCCCCTCAGAGAGAGCCACAGCCTGCTGCTCAGTAAGGCTTCCCGGCGAGCCGCCCCCCCCCTTCCGTCGTAAAATCAGTGCTATTCAAACTGTTTTTAACACACACGCACACATTCCACATATGTGTCGTCACGTTTTCTGTGTCTACTTGTTTTAGGTGTTGCTTAATGGCACTGTCACGCTGCCAGATCTTTTTTTTCTGGAACCAGAACCTTTTTTTTTTCTTACCAGTGCCCACCCTGTAATTCCTTCATGCCCCACACTTTCACCCTGTCGTACCACTGTCTTACAGCCTCGGCTCATGCTAGATCATGCTAGATATCCACAGACTGCAAGCTTGCAGACACATGCCTACATACTACAAGCCAACAGACTGAAAGTCTACAAACTGCATTTACAGCCCTCATCCCTAAATGCTACATATCTACAGACTGCAAGCTTACAGACTACATGTCTACATACTACAAGCCTACAGACTGCATGTCTACAGGCTACATATCCACAGACTGCAAGCTTGTAGACACATACCTACATACTACAAGCCAACAGACCGAAAGACTACAAACTGCATTTACAGCCTTCATCCCTAAATGCTACATATCTACAGACTGCAAGCTTACAGACTGCATGTCTACAGGCTACATATCCACAGACTGTACGTCTACAGACTCAAGGCCTACAGGCTGCATGTCTACAGGCCACATATCCACAGACTACATGCCTACAGACAGCAAGTCTACAGACTGCTATCTACAGACTGCACGCCTACAGACTGCTGTCATCCGCATCGTCACTGACGGCATCTCTTCTCACCATCTGTTAAGCTCCTCCTTATCCTTCTCTTCCCCTGCCCTGCTGCAGATCATCAAGCAGCTGATGAAGAAGGAGCTCACCCTCGAGTTCTCCAGGGACAGAAAATCCATGTCTGTATTTTGTTCTCCCAACAAGCCTATCAGGTCCACCACTGGGGCCAAGATGTTTGTCAAGGTTAGAAGGCCGTTAGCGCCACTGTTTGCCTCACACACTTTCCTGTGATTACCTAGCTAACATGCTGCAATGTTTACTTAACTCATTTATTGTTTTATCTTAATTTATGTGTTACTGGCTCTTTGTCGGTATTCAGTGACACCCTCATTCGTGTCTCAGTCTGCTTCTTGCAATGTGATTCATTTCTGTTTATTCTTCCATGTGCCTAGGGGGCGCCGGAGAGCATATTGGAACGCTGCCGCTGGCTACGGGTGGGTGGGGGCTCACGAGTCCCCATGACCCCTTCCCAGAGGGAGCAGCTGCTGGGGAAGGTGCGTGAGTGGGGTTCTGGGCGTGATACCCTGCGCTGCTTGGCCATGGCGACCCGTGACTCGCCCCCAGACCTGCGGCTGCTCAGCTTAGAGAACTCAGCCAGCTTCACTGATTACGAGGTAATCACTTATTCTTTTGTTTGTGTATTATTGTTTGATGAAATCAAATGAATCATAGTGACTCCATCATCATGTAATTTTGTGTGTTATGAAGTTGATGTCTTCCTGGAGCAGGAGCCGTCCTCCCCCTACCATACAGAGACAGCCTCCCAGACGTTTCAAATTCCCCCTTCTTGCTGCGACCTGCAGTGTCTTGCTGCACACCCGCTTAATGGCCTCTAATGTCAGCTGTCGAGCCCACAGTGACCCAGCAGTGACACTCTCTCTTTGCTCTAGTCCGATCTGACCTTTGTGGGCTGTGTGGGGATGCTCGACCCGCCGAGGAAGGAGGTTCTGGGAGCAGTGCGAATGTGCAGGCAGGCTGGCATCCGAGTCATCATGATCACGGGTTGGTGTGGAGTCCCTGCTAAATAGGGACTGTATTGTCTTGACCTTTGCTGCGTTTATTAATGATCTGTCTGCATGTCCAGAAGGTTGTGAGTTTGAAGCCCTTAGCCTTGATTGCTCTAGGGGTGCAGGATGCTTGCTGACCAAATTCCCTTCTTTTGACACTCATACATCTCTTTGGAGAAAAGCAACTGCTAAATAAATGCGACTATAATCCGGTATCACTGTGCCAGTGTCCTAGGGGTTGATTCCATCCAGTGATCAGTGTCCTAGGGGTTGATTCCATCCAGTGATCAGTGTCCTGGGGGTTGATTGCATACAGCGATCAGTGTCCTAGGGGCTGACCCCGTCTAGCAATAAGTGTTCTAGGGGTTGATTCCATCCAGTGTTCAGTGTCCCAGGGGTTGACTGCATTCACTAATCAGTGTCATAGGGGTTGATTCTCTCCATATGGTTGCAGGTGACAACAAGGGCACAGCCCTGTCCATCTGTCGGCGTGTGGGCATCATCACGGAACAGGAAGAGGAGGAGGGCCAGGGCGGGCAGTTTGGGGGGGGGCTGACGGGCCGTGAGTTTGACGAGCTGCCCCCCCACCTGCAGAGGCAGGCGTGCCGCACAGCGCGATGCTTTGCCCGTGTGGAGCCTGCGCACAAGAGCCGCATCGTGGAGTACCTGCAGAGTCTGAGCGATATCACTGCCATGGTGAGGGCCGGGTTCACGCCTAAAGAGATATGGTTTGATGGTGGAGTTTTCCTGCATTTCTGCTTTTTCCTCTTTCCTTCTCTGTCTCCTTCCTCCCTGCTCTTGGTTACTCCTTTATATTTCGCCTTCTGTTTATTCCCTGCTCTTTGTTCTTCTCTCCATCTCTACCCTCTTTTCTTTCATCTTCTTTTTCTTCACCCCTTCATCCCTTCTGTCCTTTGCTGTTCACTACCTCTCTCTCCCTGCTCCCCCATCTCCACTCCTCCTCTCTCCATCCATTCTCTCACCTCTGCTCCTCCCACCCGCGTCTCTGTTCCTCCCCCCTCCCCCTCTCCTTCCCTCCCTCGCTCTCAGACTGGAGATGGGGTGAATGACGCCCCCGCCCTGAAGAAGGCCGAAATTGGCATCGCCATGGGCTCAGGCACAGCCGTGGCCAAGTCTGCCTCTGAGATGATCTTGGCTGACGACAACTTCTCCACCATCGTGGCTGCCATCGAAGAAGGCCGAGCCATCTACAACAACATGAAGCAGTTCATCCGCTATCTCATCTCCTCCAACATCGGGGAGGTGGTCTGGTGAGGTGACAGCTGAAACCTCCAGGGTGCCTCCTGGGCCTCCGCCTGAAGAAGTCATACCCAGGCGCCGATTGGCCGGCCTCGCTGGGGATGTGGTAATGTTAAGATGGCGCTCTGCTCCTCATCACCCCCTGCAGCATCTTCCTGACGGCCGCACTGGGAATGCCAGAGGCGCTGATCCCTGTGCAGCTGCTTTGGGTGAACCTGGTGACCGACGGCTTCCCGGCCACCGCTCTGGGCTTCAACCCCCCTGACCTGGACATTATGTCTCGCCCCCCTCGTTCCCCGAAGGAGCCGCTCATCTCTGGTTGGCTCTTCTGCAGATACCTCATCATCGGCTGTAAGTTTCCCTTAGGCGACGGTGAATCATCCGCCTTCGTCTTACTGCTTACTTTCTGTTGAGGCTCAGTGCCACCAGGAGCTCCAGGCCGAGGCCAGCCTGCTTTCTAAAGGCACCACGTTCTCTGTCAGTGTCCTCTTGCCCCGATCGTCCTTTGCTCTCTGACCCTGCAGGTTATGTGGGGGCAGCCACAGTGGGGGCCGCAGCCTGGTGGTTTATGGCAGCGCACGATGGACCCAAGCTCACCTACTACCAGCTGGTACCTGCAGTGTGACCCTGCATCTGTGCTTCCAAGCGTTTGTGCCTTTGTGTGTCTGTGCCTCCGTGTGTCTGTGCCTCTATGCCAGTGGTTCTCAACCTTTTTTTGCAGTGGGCCGCACTATGTCCAAGTTCAAGTCTCACGGGCCGCATATTATTTA
>JAODKF010000055.1:9853764-9864456 GCA_026779585.1 Mormyrus proboscirostris | reverse complement strand
GGGGCAGCAACACTCTCCCACCATCAGCCAGTATGGCAGAAGGCACTTTTTAAATGAATGCAAGTAAACACCTTTTGCGGCACAACGCAAATGTATTAAATGACAAAAACTGGTGACAAAAATGATCCAGGCAGGTTAAGCAAACACCGAAGATGCTATCAGTATCACCAGGTTATTTGTCAGGTATATGTCTTCCGTTGGGATTTCAGTTAAGAACAAATATCTAGCAACAACAGGTCAAGGTAAAACCATGTCTATGCAAGTGTCTGTGTTTGTCTGTCTTGTGTGTGTCTCCTTTTGTTTGTGTGTGTGTCTGTCTGAGGCCCTGTACTTACTCAGGCAATCAGATCGCAAGTGGACAGCGCTAAATACAAGTGTAAACAACCATTAAGACGCATTGTGATCCAAGCACTCAAACACTTGCAGAGCTGGCCTGAGATGCATCTGACCACATATCTTTTGTAATCGATAATGCATCCTGATTTATACTCAACAAGGTTAAGAAAATATGTCATCAAGGCAGGACGTGGTGTTTGTTTTGTCTGTTGATATTTGTGGTCGGAGTGCAAGTGAAACCAGACGCCCAATAAAACTAGACGACTCTTATTGTAACTGGGCATCTTTTGTTTTCTTAGCTGGCCCATGCTAAACAAATCTGGCGTTTGTCTGATGACAGAGACTTACGTAATATCTGTGTGCAGGGCCATTTGACCATCTAGCAGAAGCTAAATGAAATCTGCACACAAGTGGTCAGCTGCACACCTTGGAGATGCATGACTGACACAGGTTTAAATGCCGACATGTCTCGGCTGTGCATTTGTGATCCAATTACCCAAAATGCATTTTAAAGCCACGTGTAACCAGGGCTTGTCTGTCCGTCTGACTGTGCATGTCAACTACCTTCTTTCACTTTTGCCAACGTAACTGGCCCTAGCAGCAGGATCAGCATTCACTTGTCTTTTGGAAGGAGCCACTTTTTCCTTGCTTAAAAGTGGTATTTATTAGGGGAAAGAGGCTCTATTGTATCGTATTAATTATAACATAGCAGAAACATGACATTTTATTTACAGAAGTAAATTTTAATCTTTGAGTAACATTTCTCCTATCACTGATTTATTGGGCTTTTTTATTGGTCTTTGAAAACTGCTATTCACGATTAACAGTCACTCTTCGCCCACTTCATTTTGCTACATCATGAAATCAAATACATATATTACAACATATATTGCTTAAAATTGTAAGCAGAATGGAATAAAAATATGCATTAGCAATAAACATTTCTAAAACACCAAGGTCGTGCAACATAATCATTTTATCCTGGCTTTATAGTGATTTAATGATAATGTTGGGGATAAATCACTTTTTCCTAAAACATAACACTGATTACTTGAAAGTAGTTCCACATTGTTAGTTCATTTTCATAAAGCATCTTTAACCAGTAGGGGTGTAACAATGCATCGATTTGTATCGATTCAACGGCAAACGATCCTTTGCATCGATGTGACCGCATAAATATCGGTGGAAGCGGTTTTATTTTCCTCGCCGGTTCCAGTGTCGTTTTCATGATCCACTCCGACATATACAATGGACTACACCAGGGCTGCCCAATACGTTGATCGCGATCTACTGGTCGATCGCAAAGGTAGTGTGGGTAGATCGTATGGCATAAAAAAGAGGATGGATGGCGCGTTCAACCGCGCCAGCTGCTGCAAAACTCCAGCAAGCGACCAGGTCGCCTGGTTAGCCTCCAATTTATTTCTACTAAGCTTAGGAAAGGGTATAAAATTAATGGGGGAGCTGGAGCAAGTAAGAAGCCAAAAACCTACCACTTCCATACGGAATGTGAGGAGGACTGTTTTTTTCCCCACAATGTCATATTCGAAGTGCATTTTCCTCATACGTCAGTCTACCACTGCTATTCCGAAGAAGGGAAAAAATCGAACCGCTGGCTTAAGGAATCAATATTGTATCGTGTCGCGAGGAACGCTATTAACCAGCATCATAAACTACCGATATGACTAAATTGGCCTAACAGAAAAGCTTGTAATAGTTAAATGGTCTAACCGATTGCAGCATTTGACATTTCAAATTAAAATCAAATGTGACAGGCATTATCATGGATGCCTATGTAACCAGAATGCCGTGACGTGAATGTTTCAAAAATATTTTTTAAAGTAAATACTCATTTTCAGAATTATGATGAAAAGCCCATGTCCTGGGGACATACCATTTCACATGCAAATTTAAGCACACCTAACCATACCATAAAAATGTCAAACTATCTGATATTTTAAAAGATTGCTATTAACCTTGACATACACCAATTAGGGCCAAATATTTATAAACATAATAAAAACAGAAATGTTCAACTAGGTCCACGAAAAACAATGCATGCAGGTAATTTATGTTCATTTTCAAATTTTAACAGCTTTAAATTGAACTAAACCATATGGACACTGAAATTAGCGTCACGTCATTGACCCATATACCCACAAACATACGATAGTGGTGAGATTGCATTTAGAATTCTTTCTTAGTTGATTTTATTAAAAGGTTTAGTGAAACTGCAAAGCAACAAAACGTATCAGTTACAGTTTACCTGAAATGGAAAACTTACTCTTATTTCACACCTTGTTTTCTTCACGTTTTACACAGCCGTTCCGCCACTCACAGTCCCGCGCTAGCCAGAGTGCGCGTGCTTGCGCAGTGCCCATATCGTGCCCGTGGCGCAGGCAGTTCCGTTCGACAGTCCTATACTATAGAGCCATAAAATAAAAGCAACCCGCGCGCCCTTCCTCCTTATTCCAGCGAGTTCTGCATTGATGGTCTCGATGGCATCGCTCACAAACGGATTTCTATCAAAATACAACATGTACCATGGACATGGTACTTAAAAACGTAGTCTACATAGTTTTTTCTCTCATTCACAACATTTTTCCTCGAACACAGACGAGTCTTGCCAGGAGCGAATGGGTTGACGATTTCTGTATATGGACACTGGCTGTCGATCAGCTTGTTAACACCTTCCAGACTGCAAAGGTTAGCTGTGAAAAAGCCACCAATAAATGTACGCAGTCAGTCATTGCTGTGCAGAGACTTTTCGGTGACAGGTGTTCGACCGGGAGGGGGCAATCATCGGTGTTCGAATGGACACTCGGGACCTCAAAAGTCGGATATTTGCAATGGTTCGAGCAAAACAGACAGGTGTTGAGGGACCCACAGCCCCCCCACCGTGCACGTGTCCGCACTCGGTGACGTTTTTGTTCCTAATTTAATATGCAGGGGCAATTTTACCCCCTACTGATCAGATGAAAATAAAATTTGAACACATTGAGCTTATTAAAATGAAATAATGTAGTAAAATTATATTTCAAAATGTGGATCGTGTTAGTCATACCAATGTGTAATAAAAGTATATTAACAATGAATTATTTATTTTACAAATTATTAATCTGGGTAAAGAAATCAGTGATCTTTGTGTTACGTCATGGCTTTTTGCCAGAATGTGCAATAGTTTTAGCGGATTGGCTGGTTAACTGCCTGTGGCACTCATCTTTTCAGCTATATGACTATTTTAGTCATAGGTTTTAGGATTTGCATTTGGTTTGAGTGTTGCACAGTTGAGGCACTGTGTATTACATTGCTATGTCGCATACATGTGTTGCTCATTTTGATGTAACTCATAACGAATGAGCGGTTGGCCTCACTCGCCTTACAACCCCTTGGAGAAAAGCCTATAGTCGCCTATAGTAGGAGATATGCTCCAGACCAACTAAAATGTTCAAATTTAAATGCAATTTTAATGTACGATAAAATACACATTCATAATCCTCTAACCTGTATATCTGTTTAATTTCTGTTAGAGGAGGTAAGGAACCTGCATTGATACAGTGTGTTGCGACAGCCACCACACAACAAACCACCTCAGGGATGAGAACCTGAAGTGCAGCTATGCAACAGGTGATACCTCAGCACCACACTAGTCCAAATGGACCAATGTGAGGTTATTTCTGGTGGCGGGTGTGCCAATTCTGCCACCAAGACCCAAGCATTTCCCTATAAGTCAGTGGACCTCCTACTGACTGGATGTAGATTAACATCATACCCAGGACAATGCAATTGCAGGTTAAGAGCCTTTGCTCAAGGGCCCAATGTAGTAGCATTACTTTGGGCATTCATGGGATTTGAACCAGCAACCTTCCAGTGCCACCACTCCACTTTTGTTACAGATTAATAATTGGAAAAGACACTATGAAATTAGGAATAAATTTCAAAAACACCATTACAATTCGGCACTTCACATTGCTAAAACTGCAGTTCAAGTGGCATCTCTCGACAACCCCCTGTACCCAGTGCTAGTGAACGTGAATTGCCAGTGCCAATGATTGCAAAGAACCAGTCACTGTTGTCTCAAAATATTTTATTTAAAAAAGTATTGCTAGTTACACCTTTCATTAAAAAAAACAGAAATACATTTAAGTTTCAAGCAAAGAGACGATGATCCCAAGGTATAGTATCGAGAATTGACATTGACCAATGTTTTTAAAAAAGGAATCTATTTTTTTCTTATAGAAATTAATGCTAAATGTATTTTAAATGCATATGTTTACTTACCACTCCCAAAATGGTTCCCAAATCATAATCCCAAAACATAATATAAAAACACAATATGTTTAAATTGGAACAATGAAAAACACTTACTGTCTGTGTATGTGTTTAATACAGTGTTTCTCAATCCGGTCCTCAGGGACCCAGAGACGGTCCACATTTTTGCTCCCACCCAGCTCCCTGCCACACAGTCCTCATTTTTGCCAAGTCCGAGGACCGGAGTGGGAAACCGCTTTGGCTGCCATCATGCTGACATTTTTAACCGGCTACTTTGGCTACGATGCAGAGTTGCAATAAAACGCTCATTTCTATAAAGTGACTTTTAAACCACAAGAGAAAGCAGCTATGGTTAGCAGAAAAGTGTAGGCAGTATGCAAACACACTGCACAGCCGTGGCAACAGCCCAGCTGTTCGATATAACATGACCTGCAGGGGGTGCTATCGATTAACTCATTTATGTGATATTCTGTTGGAATTCCTCTGCGTAATGACAAAATATTTACTCCCCAATAATAAAGTTCTCATCTTATTTACACAAACTTGTGAGGATTACCAAGGAAGCAGACTAATAAAAGCTTTTAATAGCTTTGCGCGCAGGCGCTATGTGGTCCTGTTATAGACGGCCAGCTCTCTGCCTGTCTCGCCCCACACACGCCATGCTGCAGGTACCGTACCACAGGGGCATCCGTCCCCAGCCTGCAGGCCATCACACATTAACTGTCAAAGCGCAGAAATCACACGCCGTCATACTGACCAAGTACACCAGGCCTACATAAATAGATACATTATTAATCTAATCTGTACAGTATAAACCATTAAGCATCATCTATTAAGCTTGATCCAAAAACAGTTTTTTTTTTACTGAAAACTAATCCAATGTACATTTATAAATCAAGAGCTATTTTTCTTCTTTTGGAAAACGCTACTAAAGGTGCAGTGGGATGTGAACGGAAGGGAGGAATTTGGGGCCGGGGGGGGGGGGGGCCCGCGGGAGGCGACGCGGGTCGGGGTGGGATGGTCCCTCCTGTTCGTGCAGAGGGTCAGTCTGTGTGTGTGCGCTGATTTAGGGCGCGAGAGAGAGAGACACCAAATGAGGACATAAAGTGAGGAACGGCTCGCCGAGTGCTGGGGCTCACGTCACGGGCACGGCACCCCATGCAGGAACACACGTACCATGCAGGGTCATGCATGAGGGGGGCATGGTGGGGGCTAACCGTCATAGGAGTCAACCAGAGGGACGGGGCTTTTTGGGTCCTCCTGCAGCCCACCCTGGGGACGGAGAGAGGGCGGGGCCAGGGAGAGGAAAAATTACGGGAGCGGGTTAGCAAGAACAACCAGTGGACACTTCAGAAGGTGTGACCATTGCTCTCTTAGCCAAGTCACCCCTCAGCACGCCACAAGGACGCAACCTGTAACTGAGGAAACCTTGTTGTGCAGTCTGATTCATGCAAACACTCGCTCTAGTTCTCACTGCCCTGGCTCAGCGCAGTCCAGTAATTTAAGTTAAGCAGGCGGTGAGACTGTGTACGAATGAGGGCAGCACAGGCATCACGTACCTGGACAGCATCTTTGTCTAAAGTGTCCATGGAGTCCATGGTGTTCCTCCGTGCCCTGTTGTCCAGGGTTGAATAACCCTCTGCAATAGAGAAAACAGCTGTGCATACAGACAGAAGGGCTGGAGCCATCCTGATATACACAAGAGCAGCTAGATATTTAACATGCACAGCAGGCCCCAGGACAGGGCAGCGGGCCCCAGGCCCCAGGTCCCAGAACTGGAGCCATGTACACAAACATGTGAAAGAGGATATGGAGTAGACTTACCAGGACCCATGTCATCCAGTGGAATCATGTCTGCCTCTCTCTCTTGCCGCTCCCCTGTAAGGCACAGGGTGGTGAGACATTAAAAGCAGGAGCAGGAAACGAGTAGCACTGTCCTGGGGGTAACGCTCAGGGAATGATACTGTGCTTTGTCTGTATTGTGAGTGGACTCTCCTTGGTAGCACAAATACTAGCAGCTTAGAGTCCACAGGGGGCGCCCTTTGTTGGCTACAGCTGTCGTCAGCAGCACCCTATCAGAATGCTCACCCCTGTCGATCAGAGGGTGGGTGCTTTCGTCATGGCCCCCATTGCTGCGCTTAGCGCCTGGAGGGTTGGGGTTCACCATGAAGTCAGTCTTCTTCCAGCCATCCTTTTCTAGAGGGCGACGCAGCTCCTTAAATCCCCACACAATCTGGAGAACCTGGCCTGCTCCACGCACCTCCCGCTCCGAACGGTTCCTGCCACAGAAAGATAGATCAGCACTTAACTCCAGGGTAAGGCAGACAGGTGGATAGACAGACAGGCGGACATACATACAGGCAGACCAATACAGACAGACAGGCACAGACAGGAACGCAGATACAAACAGACACAAGTACATACGGATATATACAGACAGGCAGGCAGATATACAGACAGGCAGACCAATACAAACAGACAGGCACACAGACAGAATACAAAGTCACAAGCACAGAGAGACACGCAGACATAGATAGATGGATATACACAGACAGACAGGCAGAGGCAGACAGACAGACAGACAGACAGGCAGACAGGCAGACAGGCAGACAGACAGGCAGACAGGCAGGCAGACAGGCAGACAGGCAGGTAGGCAAACAGAAAGAGAGAGTCAGTCTCCAGTGCCAAATGAAGGAGAAGCAGCCGTGGTCTCACCCGTCCTTATTGATGAGCACGAGCCTCTCGATGCCTTGAGCGGCACGCAGGCTCTTAGCCGCCTCCACACCAGAGCCCAGCACCTCAGCCAGCGTGCTGAGCACAGACACCACGGTGTCCTCTGACAGAGGCCGCGCCGGCTGCTGCTGCCCTCCAGCCGGCAGGTTTGCCACCAGATTGGGCACGGCGTGCTTCCCTGCGGCAGCAAGAAGCCCGTTCAGTCACAGGCCAAGGTGCAAAATCGAGTGTGACTACTCTACACCCGCACTTTAGCAGCCCACAGTCAGCATCTTGGATAGAGCAGCTCAGACTCTGTCAACGAGCCAAGTCCTGCCCCTTTCCCATCATATTCTCCACTCACACAAACACACCTAACAGCTCCCTGTTCCTGGCATCCATGGAGAGGTTCCTCATGGCCCCAGACATGGCCCTCACCACACGGTCACTGCCATGACTCAGCAGCTCTGTCATGATGGGCAGCCCCTTCTCCAGCCTCACCATGGCACGCATGTACCGCCCGTACTGTAAGGAATATACAGTGACTGAACACTACTGTGCATTAACACTGTGCTCAGAGAGTGTTAATACGGTACAACATAGATACAGTGTCTGAAAAATACAATACACCGTACTGATAGACAGGGCTAATACACCTCAGTATAGATAGAGTAACTGAACACTACAGAACACTATACTGAGAGGGTAATACAGTACAGTATAGATAATGGCTGAACACTACGGCACATTAACACTACTGAGAGCGACTATAGTACAGACACTGTTTGAGAGCACACTGAGCCGTCGGCATAGCAGACAGGGGGAAGCACTCACGGTCCAGCGCCCAGCACACAGGTTCTGCAGAGCCCCGGCCGCAGCCTCCAGCACGGCGGGATTTTTGCTCTCCTTCAACAGCGGGATATAGAGCCGCACGACCTCTGGCTGAAACAGTAGCTCATAGCCTGCGGAGTGGGGCACCTGGGGTCACTTTCCAAAGCCAGTAGACAGGATCATCAGCCGGAGGTCGGCCACGGACCCATACCTTTGGCAGGAGTCGCTCTCTTGGGGAAGTCGATGACGTCCTCGGCCGATTTCTCTGTATCCTTCCTGCCTGAGAGACGAGTCACACACATTAATGCACAAATCTCAGCTGCCCCGTTTCCAACAACGCAGGACTGGAGCCCGTGCAATTTCAATTTATTGCGTGATCCTTAAAACGGCAGAGGTAACAAAGCGAGTAAGAATAAACTCATTTACACACACAGGTGGGGGAGAAATATAGCCTTTAAAGAGACAAAGATGGATACAGGCAATAGAGAGAATGCAACAGGTCATACGCAGAAAACAAGACTTTGGTTTCCTTAAAGGCTCATCTGTGTTTGATCAAAATAAATCCAAAAAAATGGAATTCATATGATCCTTTATGGCCAACAGGCAAGCAGAGACACTTGATTGGTTCTGAAGAACATTTAAGAAATTACTCGAAGTTACCAGCTTCATGTTGATGGAAACGATGGAAGCATGGAAATGATGTTTGGTTAGCCAGTGGCATCCAGTAATTAGCCCAGGTGTTAGCCAGTGTTTAGACAGCATGTCCGAAGCCACCCGCTCGCAAAGGATGAGAAGACAGGCTTACCTTTAGAAAACCACTCGTCTAACTTGGGAAAAGTGCAGTGGGGGCAGGGCCGGATTTTCCCCACAGAGAACAGGAGAGAAAGGAGACGGGAATTTAGCATAAGCGGCAGCCCCCACAACCAACCACCAAAGCAGCAACTCAGCCGAGAAGTCCAAGTGAACAACACGGGCACACCAACCCCAAGCAGGGCCCAGAAGAATAACCAGGCAAACGGGGGGCTGCAGACCAGAGCACCGGGGCCAGGAGACGAGTATGATCCCACACGCCCGGGCCCCATGTAGACCAAGCACTGACCTTTGCCCTTCCGGGAACCGAAACAGCTGGCCTTCTGGGAGGAGCCCGGTACACTTCCCTGCTGCATCGGCGCCACCTCCTGGTAGCGCTCATGCCCGGGAATTTCACGGTGGATTTGGTAGGAGAGATTCCTCAGCAGGCACACGCTGTTCTCTATGAGCTGGGGTGGGGCAGAGTGGGGGCATGTTACAGGCTGTTGGCCCCCCCCCACACACACACACACGCCAACTGAGACACGGAAGCGTGACAAAACAAGACAATGCGGGGACAAGGATAAGAAATGGAACAGAAACGGACGGACAGATGTGTGTGTGACTACAGTGCAAGAACCTTGTTGTCCACATCCTTCCGGTCGATCTGGGATTGGACGATGTACATGAGCGCATCCACCAATCCTGTGCACTCTCTCAGCTTGCGTCTGGCCTCGCTGCGCTCTGAGCTCACGTTCCTGAGAGAGAGGGTGCCGTTGGTCAGAGGCGCTCCGGTTCCTGCTACTCCTTGGCCGCCGCGCTCTACTCGCCCCCTCCCTGTGCTCCGGTTCCTGCTACTCCCTGGCCGCCGCGCTCTACTCGCCCCCTCCCTGTGCTCCGGTTCCTGCTACTCCCTGGCCGCCGCGCTCTACTCGCCCACTCCCTGTGCTCCGGTTCCTGCTACTCCCTGGCCGCCGCGCTCTACCTCGCCCCCTCCCTGTGCTCCGGTTCCTGCTACTCCCTGGCCGCCGCGCTCTACTCGCCCCCTCCCTGTCTGGACTGCACCGTTCCCTCATGCCGAGACCTCGTCCCGACTCCTGTGGCAGCATTATTGCGTGTGCCCATACCTCAGGCAGCCCACGGTGTTGGTGAGTGCCATCTCCCACTCCAGATGCCGCGGCTTGCAGTTCTCTTCTCTGCCACTGGCGGCAGCCTCGCCCCCCCTCTCCCAGCCGGAGTGGGGCACAAGCACCTCATCAGAGAGCGCGTGCAGGGCATGGTCCACAATCTCCATCTTCACAGAATCGTGGGAGGACAGGTTCCACAGGGTACCTGAGTGGACATGGGTGACACCAGAGCCTGCCTTACGATGCAGAAGCAGTGAGCTACACCACTATGCCTGAGGCCTGAACCCGCGAGGGTCGCAGTCAGGCCGTGGTCAGAAATGCCGGTTAGGCAGTGGTTACCAGTAGTGGTATCTGTTAGTCCGTGGTTACCGGTGATGGTGATGGAAACGGTGAGGGCTGTAGCTACCAGTGACAGTGTCGGTTAGGGCTGTAGTCAGTGTTGACGGTTAAGTAGTGGTTAGCATGGATGGTTGGTCCATGATTATTGGTGATGGTAATAGTTAGGGGCGTAGTCACAAGTGACGCCGTCTGCTATAGGGCCATAGTTACCGGTGACGCCGTCTGCTATAGGGCCATAGTTACCGGTGACGCCGTCTGCTATAGGGCCATAGTTACCGGTGACGCCGTC
>JAODKF010000055.1:9830274-9850454 GCA_026779585.1 Mormyrus proboscirostris | reverse complement strand
CCTACATACCATCCACCTCCAAGCATGTCAGCTCTTGTCAGAAATACACAGACGTTCTTCACTGCATTGCTGGGAATCTCCTGTTCCCCCCTGTCACACAATCAACCAACAAACACACCCATAAGCAAGGGAGATTTTCCCAGACTGACAGACCGACCAGCAAGCAGGCAGGCAGTCAGCAGACAAGTCAGACCAACAGGCAGGCAAACAGGCAGGTAGAGACAGACAGACAGACATCTTCGCAGCTAGCTCAGCCTCGCAGGGCATTTCGCAGGCTGCCACGAGCCTTTTGCCTCATTAATAACTTAAGGGACCGAAGATAGTAGAGTGCAGGCCAAAGGAACTAAACCGAACGCGAGCTGCTCATTGGCCAGCTCGACGGGCTGCATCAGCGCGGGTACGCCAGCACTGCCGCAGCTTAAAAGCCTGCTTCCGTCAGCGCTCTGACCTTCACCGACCCCATTCTAGGAAACGGAGGGAGGAGAAAGGCTGCAGGTCACATGGTGTGGGGACCACAGAGGGGAGCAAAGGTACCCAGGCGAACGAACGCGCGCGCACAGAGTCGCGCTAAAGAGTAACCGCGGGAGGAGCTCAGCCTGGGGACGGCTTATCGCCACCGCAGCTCGAGCGAAACGAGTAGCCACCCAAAGGTGAACACGCCTTCCCGAAAGACGCGGGCCCACCAGCCGGGAGAGGGAAATGCCATGAACACGCCCCGCGTATTTATCGGACTCTGATCTCATGCTCCGTATCTGCCGAGCACTCAAAGCACCCACATCCGCGTGACCAACCGTCAACTATGTGTGTGCGTGCTCAGGCACGCAGGGCCGGAGAGTGAGCTCCGAGGCAGGAGGGCTGAGAACGCACCCCCCCCCCCCCTCGCCACAGCCGGGCAGGAGCTCATCCCTCTCCCCAGAGAAATTACGGGGAAAATGGACAGAGGAAGAAAGGGGCTGTAATCACACCCTGCCTTCCTGATGTTACAGAAAGGAGCCACTGGAAACATTAAGGTGACGTGTTTTAACCGAGCCCTGTGATGGTGTGGCAGAACATACAGCACACGCTGCAGGAACACAGAGAAAATCGCATACATGCTGCAGGAACACGGAGAAAAATCGCATAAAGCACATGCTGCAGGAACACAGAGAAAATCTCACGCGGCACGAGCCCCGGTGGCTGCGTGGAGACTTAAGCGAAGCCAGAGTGGAGCGGTAAACAGGAGCGCCGCTGGTTCGGCGCTGAACGGCACAGGCTGCGGGCGAATGATTAACCACAGTGGCCGGCAGCCTGGGCACAGCGAACACACCGCTGGGGAGCGTGTCGAGTCAGCCGGCTGAGGACGCACAGACGTACACAGAAAGGCGCTCGCAAAAAGGCCGGCTGAACCAGTAGCTGCGTGCCTGAGAGCGCTGCCCTTTGCTCTGGGATCTCCCCGCGGTTCCTGCTCTTGAATCTGGGCCAACGGCTCGCGGGGTGCTGTGCTGTGCGCCGCGCTCGCAATGAAAAGGGGGAACTACCTTCATAAAAACGGCTTCGGACTATGGACGTTAGGAGGGGCTTGACGATAACACACAGAGACAGACGACTCGGAGTCAGAGAACAGCCAGGAAGGCAGATTCGTTTCGACGCATCCGATCAGGAACACAGAAACCAAGCTCAACTTTTCAAATCTCGGTCATTTAACCAGAGGCTTGAGTTAAGCACATCACAAGAGGACGGCATTACTGAAACCCTTTTTCCAGTCCAGACGGGCGCCATCGCCGCAGGTGAAAGACGCCAGGCGGTCGCATAATGGCTGTGGAGCTCGCTCACACAGACAAGCTGAACACAGGCCTTCAATTCCGAAAGAAAAGCTAAAGGCCACACCTCAGGGAAACATGAAAACAGAGCTTTGTTATTAAAGGAGGGAGCAGTCACAGCATGGCGTCCCCAGCTCACACCCGCCCCCCCACCCGCCGCAACTGTCCCACCCTGAGACAGAGAGCCCTACAGCCCACAGGATAATCCCCACAGACCCCACACCAGAACCAGCAGGCTAATGGTGAAAATGGAATAAATCATGTCAAAAACTCCCACACATACGATACG
Organism: Mormyrus proboscirostris; assembly: GCA_026779585.1. Taxonomy (NCBI): domain Eukaryota; kingdom Metazoa; phylum Chordata; class Actinopteri; order Osteoglossiformes; family Mormyridae; genus Mormyrus; species Mormyrus proboscirostris. The sequence goes on along the minus strand of JAODKF010000055.1, from coordinate 9,848,366 downwards.
AGAGAACCACAAAAACTCATATTAATACCGATATGCGACAAGCCGTCAGGTTAGCGTTTAGCAAGAAATCAAGGACTTATGCAGTTCTCTCAATACTACCGAGACAGTAAGGAAGGGACACCCCAGTACACCCCAGTACAGAAAACAGGAAGCAGACGCAGAAGCGGAAGAGACTCCCCCCAATGCAGGAGATAGGAAGTGGGGGGGACCCCACCCCAGTCCACAAAACAGGAAGCACTCCACTCGCCCCCAGGACAGGGAAAGGGAAGCAGAGGGGACCCCCCCCCTCTCCACAGTGCAGGAAACAGGAAGCGGAAACGACCCCCAGAGCAGAAAACTGGAAGGGGAAACCCCCCCTCCTCCAGTGCAAGGGACAGGTAGGGAGGGGGGGACCCAGTGCAGAAGACAGGAAGCAGAGAGAACCTCCAGGGACAGGAAGTGGGGGGGCAGCAGTGCAAGGGGAAGGAAGGGGGAAGACCCCCAGTGCAAGGGACAGGAAGTACGTGTGTGTGTGTGTGTGTGTGTGTGTGTGTCTGGGCACAATGCAACAGGACAGGAAGTTGTGGGGACCCCCCTACAGCAGACAACCAGAGAACAGCTGAGACTGACTGACATTACAGATCAAATGGGCATCTGTAGGTCAGCATAGCCTCAGAAGCACCCAGCGCCCAGCTAACGGTATAAAGATGCCTGGCCCTGCCTCTGCTGCTTAACAGCTGTGTAAAGTTTAAAGCATAATCACAGCGTGGGCATGAAGCTCCTGATGGACGTATAAAAAATCTCAGAAAGGCCAGAGGCCTCCCAGCAGCATCTAACAGAAAGAAGGTACCTGTCTGAGAAAGCCTGTGTAGCAGAGGCGCCCAGCCAGCCGGGAGATCTGCGTACCAGGGACGCAAAGAGTCTCTGAAGTCTTTAAAGGACACGCCGTAACTTTCCTCGCGATAGCGGTGCCAGTGAAGCCGAGCCACGCAGGCCTGTGTCAGAGGTGCGGCGCACAGCAGGGCGGAGGTCGGCTGTCCCGAGCAGAGGATCCGGACCCTCCACACCCTCTAAGCCCGTTCACTACCCTTCGGTAACGTCGCCGACCACTCAGTCACGGCAGGTAAATGCCACACCATCTCCAGCAACTATTTATTTCACTTGGATCAAATAAACAATTTCGCTCACCTTGATCCCTGCTGCCCTTCTTCTTCCTGCTTTTCCTGCTATTTCCTCCTCTGGCCGCAGCAAACGGAGCGGGGAGCGCGCACCTACAGGGAGGTGGCACAGGGGGCGGGGCCGCCGTATTACTCTGTCAATACGCGCATCTCAGCGTCTAAGCATTTGTAAGTTTTTGCTTGGAAACCCATCGACAGTTATTTATTTATATGTCTGTGTATTTGTTTATTTTAACGTTTTAACAATTTGCACACATTTATAACGTAATAGCATACGATGCAAACCACATAAATTACGTACTAATTTGATATCTCGCTGAGGCTGGCTCTGTCACGAAAAGTGGGACGAAGGACTCGAAGGCGGGCGTTGGGCAAAAAGGGGGTTTTGGGAGCAGGGAAACAAATGGGACTGAGAGGGGTCAAACAGTAAGGCTAGTGTGGGGAAGGACAGGGGCAGGCAGGAGGAGGAATGTGAATAACCGAACTGGGGGTGACGAGATAAACACTTACACATACAAGGACTTCCGAGGGACAACAAGCGTGGCTCATCAGGACCACGTTAGGAAGGAGACAGGACGTAGCAGGCTCGTCCTAGGAATGGGAATTTTAGGCAGAATTACTAGTTGAATTTCGCCGACCATTATTCGAATTATATTCGATTAACCCAGCTCCCACCACACACTGAGTAACGTGCATGGAATATGGATCAAAATATTTATTTAATTCCACACAAAATTAGATATTACTCATAGCTGCAAAAAGATAATGTAAAACATTAAAAAGCAGTTTGAGTAAATTAAAATTGAATCAACTAAAATGAAACTGAAATTAAACCGAAGAGATCTCAAGTGCACTAGCATACACTAATGTTTAACAGCCTGTCTTGGGCAGCTATGGTGAATGGTGATATTTTTATTTTTAACATCACAGTCATAACACTTGTATGGCTTATAGGTTCACATACAAAATGATACCTCACTGCTTGCTGCAAAAGGTTAACAAAACATTTTAAAATCACACTGTGATATTTGAAACCTTAGCGATATTATGATATTCATAAAACAAAAATAAATAGAAAATGTACCCAAAATAAAATAAACTGGCTTATTTTCCCTTAATAATATGAAATAAATATACTGTCTCCTGACAATTACACTCTAACATGCTTTGCTTGCTGGGTAGGCCTACGTTTTTTGTAGAAATATCTTAAAAATAATCAGCAAAATAAGCTTGTCATTTTCACTTTCCTGGGTAAGTTGATTATTTTGTAACTCACTGATTCTTCATGTTTTAAACATTATGTTCGGCGACAATTTTCTGTCATCGAGTGCTTACGTTAAATGTTTTACTGTTCGTACAGCCATGAAAACATTTTGACATATGTGACAATGAAGAGATGAATGTCGATGTGATTATCTAGCAATTTTCTGACAAGCCAAAAATCCAAGTCGGTCTGAACTAAAGATATTCAGATATGTTTGGAATGCGATTTTGCTGGAGATACCTTGCCTTCCAGGTTTCAAGTCTCCACCGTACATATCTTATATTACGTATCTTCATGTGTATAGAGTTTTCATGTTCTCCATATGTGATTGTGGGGTTTCCTCCAGGTAATCTCAGTTTCCCCCTCACAGTCCAAAACCATGCGGAGGTTGATTGGCATTTCCGAATTGCCCATAGGTGTTGCTGTGTGAGTGAATGGTGTGCCAATGTGCCCTGCAATGGGTTGGTGTCCCATCCAGGGTTTCTCTCTGCCTTGCACCCGTAGCCTCTGGATACCCCACAATCCTGAACAGGATAAGCATGCAGTTTCAGAAAATGTATGGATGGATGATGCCTTTCCCTCTCTTTCTGTCGCTAGATGGGCTAGAGGGGCTAGATGACCAGCTGCGGTCAAAATTGTCAAATTCATTAACAATTATTACAGTATTATTCAGGTGTTTCGCCTTCATAAAACTCCTAAAGGCAAAATGAGAGTAGAAAACTTCAAACGCTAACGACCACGGTGCAGAACGAGTGCTGGACAGTGAGTGAGCTTTCTGTGTTTTGTGAGTTGGGAGCGTTGAGCACTGCATCAAGGCTGCAGACGGAAACTGAAAACCACTGCTCAGGTGCCGAAAAGAAACCTGCTGCTGGCACCAAAATGTGCTCTGAACGGCTGACTAAGATGATAGATATCAGATCAGAAAAGTAAAATCTGAAACACAATGATTCATTGCTATATAATGTTTTGCTCCTATTGCGGTACACATGCTGTCTCCAGCTAACAGATGAAATGCAAACTTTTGAAGGTTCAAAAGCAATTTCAGAATTCTGTAAATTACTGAGTTACAGATTTAGCTAGACTGCCTGGCCAAGAAAAGTCATCGTTTGAATTTAAATTAGCAAGTACTTAAGAGCCAATGACTGGATCCTTATTACAGCTCAGCAACATTATGCAGCAATAAAGCGAAGTCGGCTGACTACCTGAATCTGATGAATGGCCAGGTTATTCCATCAATGGAGTTTTCCTTTCCTATTGGCCTGGGCAATATTCCTGGATGATAATCCCAAAATTCATCGGGCTTGAATTGTCAAAGAGTGGTTCGGGGATTATGAGGAGTCATTTTCACACATTAATTGGCCACTACATAGTCTTGACCGTAACCCAACTGAAAGTATTTGAGATGTGCTGTAGTATAATTTATGGAGTGGTTAAATTTACCTATCATCGATACAAGTTCTTGGCAAGAAATAAATGCAAATCTGGATGAGAAAAATATTGGGATGTTGCATAAGCACGTTGAAACAACGCACTGATGGATGTACGCCATAATCAAAACTAAAGGCACTTTTTTCTGTCCAGGTAGTGTAATTTGCACAGTGTACAGTATAAAACAACTGACACATAATGTATAAGAGTGATGTCCAGTCACTTTTATCCATTATATAAGTCACTCTGATGTGATTTCTGAAAGTTTAAGCAAGCCCCATGTAGAGAAGATACACTATCCTCTCTTAGTATATTATGGTATGTCGGCAGCTGCTCTGTAGGTGATAGGACGGCTTTGCGACGGGTGGTGAAAACTGTGCGACACATCACCGGTGCACCCCTTCCAGACGTGGCTGATCTCCAAAGTACGAGATGTCTGTGGCAGCCCCTCACACCCCAACCACGCACTGTTTGCTCACCTCCCATCAGGTAGACGGTACAGGAGCCCGAAACCTCACACCAGCAGACTCAGGAGTAGCTTTTTCCACGATACCATCACCAAGCTTAACTTTCAAATCCTGCACTAGCCCACTCTCCACCTCCCCTCCCACGCTATGCACCTTATCTGGGAGCTTACTGTGCCCCTCCTCATCTGTTCTCTTTTGTACATAGTAATCATTTTTATCTGTCTGTACTTACAATATATAACATATAAAATATTCCTTCATCCCACCTGCATTTTACTCATGCGTGCCTTAACCCTTTGCACCTTATTTGTACATACTGCCAGACAGTACATTGTTTTTATCAGTACATACTTCATGTTGCAAAAAAACAAAAAAAAAAACAAATATACTATACACTCCTACAAGTAAATATTGCCTCCGCAACACATTTTTTCTACTTTGCACTATAATAATTATGTTACCTTGCCAGCCATTTTCTTTCAGTCTTTATGTATTTTGCGTTTATATAACCTTATGTCATTTACTTATATCCCCTCTTGTAAATATTACCTCATAAGCACCTTATATTACTATTACCACCTCTGATTAGATAGAAAAACTGCATTTCGTTGTACTTTAAGTTGTCATTGCATTGCAATGACAATTGCGAAGAATCGTGGTTGAACTCCAAGGTTTACGGTAAATTCCTAACATTTTTATGTCATTCACTCATTCCCTATATGTGTAACAAACGAGATAAACCCAGAACCCCCGCCTTCCCTAAACACACAAGGTACTACACTATTGGCAGGGACGTGTACAAATCTACGCCCTTGCTACTGTGTCGTTTTAGAATAGTTGATGTTATATAATTGGACAATAGGAAAACGAATATTTTTGACGGGTTAGATTGTTGTGTAAAATCATTTTATGACGTAAACTCCCGGTAATGTGTATATCCGAATTCCAGCGGTAGGTTATCATGCCCTATGTTATACAGTACATGGCATACTTCCATCAGTATTATTCAGCAGTTTTAACTGAGGATGCTGTTACAGAAATTAGCAATCTAGCACGTACCTTGTGTTTCAATGTAGATCCGGGCTTTTCGTGGAAGTCCCAGGAGCTCACCTGAGTCCGGCGTTCCACCCAGCGGATTCAAAATAAAATGTTTAGTTATCGTTACCAGTTATTCGCGTGTCTGTCTTTTATTTTTTACAGCTGGTTAAAAACTGATGATATTTTCTCTATTAATGCCCTCATGGATCAGGTGGCAGCAATATGGAGAGCGGTGCTTGCGGGGCAGAGATGCAGGCGCCGCAGTAGGTTTTGTGGACAGTGTTTATCACGCACTGTTTGCTGTCAGGTATTCGTTCTATGTGCGATAACTGCATGTTTCATCAACCATCACCGTTTTGTCCATTTTAGATTTTTACCGTGGTCTTTGGTGGTTAATCTGGTTAATGAAGCATAGCCACCTCTTTTGAAGACGAAGTCTTGGATCAAGGAATAATCAGAGAATATATACGGATCGATGTACAAAGCAGGCGATAAATATATTTAAACTGTGATGTCCCAAAAGTCGTTTAAAAACGAGCATGTCAGTGTCTTCGTTTTTTTCGTTTTATTTTTCACCCAAGATACTGCATTTGTGTATTTTTAATTTTTATATTTATATATATTCTATGTTATATAATTTTAATACACTGATGACGTAATTAACAAGCACAAAAGTTTGATTAACATTCCAACATAGGTCTTACTTCTTTTCATGTGTATTCTTGCAGTGAGCGTCCTTAGCTAGTGTGTGCGGCTCGGGGCTGGCAGTTGGTTAACTTTAATTCAATGGGAAAAATTTACCTGTAGCCTACAGACGAGCATGTACCGCTCAGTATTGTACTTTATAATTCTTACAACATTAGACCATGGGTTAGAGCACTGATTAAGTGTACCATGGCAATATATTAGCATATTATTTATGTCTTTTAATGTACTGAAGTACTGAAGCATAACTATTAGAAAAACGCTATTTAAGGGTGCTTGGAACACATTTCTTAAAAGTACATTTTGTTAGATCAATAATATACTTCTGTCCCATTTATGTGATACATAAGTGTATTTTTAGAAGTCGTTCAGTGACCTTTAAATTTAATATAGACACAATTATATATACTTAATTTTATTTTAGTATGACAAAAATTAGCATTTAGTGTATTAAACTTATATTTATAAAATGCAAATAAAATAACAAATATATTTAAGTTTGAATAAGTTATTCCAAAATAGTGCATTTGGTACACAATAAAGTGTAATTAAAATGTGGCATTAATAGCACATTTTTGTTTTCTTTTAAAGTGTACTTTTCTAAGTGCACATCAATACAGTAGAAATAATTTATTGCACATTGGGGGAAAAAGGATCTCAAATATCCTATCTTGCTCTCTAAGAGACACACTGTTGTAGCCGCTGTCCGGCGAGCAGGCAGGAAGCGGCGAAATACAAGGACAACCATCAATGACGGATCTAGGGAATACTGACACAGACGCGGACTAAATACTCACGACAGGCTGACCGTAACGGGTAACGGGTGATAACAATCAGAAATAAACACGAGGTGACGAGGTGGGCGTGGCACACAGGAGGATCGGACGAGCCGGGCGTGACACACACAGAGGCGCATACAGGTGAGAGCAGATTGTGGGAGTAAAGCGGACGGTCCGAGTCATTATGGCTATGGACCGAACAGTAGCATTAGTTTGCCAGCAATAGGATTTGTGGAGCCCTTTACACTTGACTTGATTTTCACACTATATTACAATGATGTATATTATCATTTTTGTATACTTATTTGCACTGTATCATTGCTGCTGTTGTGAGATGTTGCACACAAGTTTTTCACTCACCTTTACTATACCATATGTCAAATGACGAGGCAAAGTAATTATATTTGGTTTATATTGCATGAGTCACATAAATTGCAAAAAGTCACAGTGTAAGTGTACAGCAATTTTTACTACCATGTATGATTGCCTACATTTTTAAATGATCGTCATAATATAGTTTTTCTCTTATTATTCAATTAAAGCAGCTCCCGATATGTTGTTTGTACGTTGTAGATTTGTGAAGCTGAAGTCAGTGAGTCCTGGAGGTACAGCGTTGGGTTGTAGTAAACCACACAGTCCACCAGATGGGGATGTTGCTTTAATGGTCAAGTCAATGTGTCAGCAATGGGTGTTGGGTGTCGGTACCCAGAATTCAAAGATCATATTTTGCGGGGCTGTTTTCAAATTCAGGGAATGCATCCGTCTACTAAGGCTGCTTTCAAAGACCGAATGTGTCACAGGGGTGCAACAAGGCTGTCCCATTTTGAAGGCTCCTTCAAATGCAGCCTAGAAATGCATCGTTCTTTTGCCAAGATTCTTTATGCAATCCTACACTAGCTACATAGATTGTGTCCTTCGAAGGATGCAGCCCCAGAATTTGGACACGGCCGTGGTCTAGATAACTTTCCTCCTAAGAATGAACTTGGGGCACAGTGAATAATGGGATTGGTGTCATTTGGTGAGGATGCAACCGATGTATTCTTGATAACTGGGGTGGGGCAGGAGGGACATCCAGGGATGTTTACCGTCCTCTTTGATTCTGTCCTTAGTATTGGAACTGGTCTTTGGCAATGCGTTCTCCAGTGCGGCCTGACGTGGGTCTTGATTGCATGCTCTCAGCCCTGCGCGTGGTGCACCCTGTGTGCTTTCAGGCCCCGAGCTGCGAGGAAATGCTCGACGTGCTGCAGGCAGGCATGCGGGCGGGTGATCATTGTGGTGCATGATCCTGTGAGCCTACAGAGCACCAGCCAGACAGAAGCGCTTATCGCATGAGCTCTCCCCCATGCGCATCCACTTGTGCGCTGCCGCTCCCTGCCGCCGTGGTCAGCACGGCTACAAGTGTGTCCTCAGGGTTTGTTTTCCACCCAGGCGTGTCCACACGTGGCTCTGCTGCTTAGAGCTGTGGCTGCGGCGAGTGCAGACGTGGGCCTTGATCCAATGTCACTGCGCGTGCTACTGGAGGATCCATTTCATCTGGAAGCTCTTGTCACACATGCCACTAATGTAGCTGGACAGATGTGTTGGCCTGGGCGGGAAGTCCAAGCTCCTACATAACTGTGGCAGTGATAGTAAAGTTTTCTTTTCTTGTCTTGTCTATATCAGGTAGTGTTTCTGGTCACTTAGGGATTGCGTAACATAATATGACAAATGGGCAGAATTGACCAATGAGCCGAGAGAACAGTCTCAGGCCACACTATTTGCAGGCTACATACACAGATGGCTTCAAAACAACAATGACTAATCACAAGGCTCAAAGACCCCAACAGAATGTGTTGTCTTTATTTAGTTAAAACCATTTTTAGAGCCAATCCAACAGCTTCTGCCTTTCTTTTGTGATGTTCCAGTGTCAACTAGGTGTCCAGCACACAGCCTTGTTTTGTTTGCTAATTACATTGTCCTTATGACCCAGGAGGACACTGCACAATGTAAATCACCAGAGACTATCTCTGCCTGAGAACAAACTAAGACTCTTCTCAGGTTTAAAGGTTTAAAAGTGATTGTTATTATTCAAAAAGTGCCATGAGCACAAGTGTTTTCTGTTGGGAAACCACACTACGGTTAACAGACTGATTTCCTAGATACTTGTACTTCAGCCAAAGGCTAAAAGCAAACATTATTTTACAGAGACACTTATGATAAAGACCATTAGTTGAGTGACAGTGAGCACCATAGTCTACCCTGTACATGGCTTTGTGCTGCTAGTCCTATGATGATGATGATGTCTATAATACAGAATTATATTTATTGCTAATAAGGATCAGTATACCTGTCAAAGACAGCTATTAATTAATTCCATCTGAATGCAGTTGTTAGTGATATAGGGCATACATTTTGCTGTTTACGGTGCGTACTAGGGCAGCCACTTTTTTGTCTCAGAGTGGGAGGGGCCTGGTCTGCATTCACGTCAGCGTGACATCATTCGGACAAACTCTGTGGACAAAGAGAGAAAAGAAGCAGGAAGGAGGACAAAGCGTCCAGCAGTGTGTCATGGTCTCCTGACAATATTTACTCACTCACTGCTTCACTTACCGTAAATGTGACTGGCAGTATTTTTCTTCAATCTGTCTAACCTCCCTCCTCGCCCCCTTTCGTAACCCCCCTTACCCTCGAAATCAACCAGGCCGTCCCCATTGAGGTCCACGTCCCTCAGGATCTCGTCAATCTCCCTGTGGTTCAGATGCTCTCCCATCAGCTTCTTCATGGCTTCTCTCAGTTCGGTCAGGCTAATCTGTCCGTCACCATTGGAGTCAAACTGAGAGCGGGGCAAGCGTAGAAGGAGGAGGAATCAAAACGAGAGGGGCAGCGGCGGAAGGACAGAGACACATAACAACATTAGTTTGAGACCGAAAAAACACTGATTGACACTTGTAGCAATGGGTTCCCAAACTGAGCCTTTTTTAGTCCGCACCTCCCTGAAGGCGTCCCTCAGCTCCTTCACCCCGATCATGTCTGCAGTCTCTGCCAGCATCTTGGGCCCCATCAATTCCACAAAGTCCTCAAAATCCACTCTGCCGCCACCTACAGGACAGGAGGTTTCCATACGATCTTTAACTCAGCACTTGGGACCTTCACCTAATTTAGCTTGAATAAACTGGGTTTAAAGTCACCACTATCAAAGTGCCAGGCGAGGGACTCACAGATCTGCTGACTCAACTCGATGAGCTCCATCTCCGTTGGCATGTAGCCCATGGTCCTCATGCACTCTCCCAGGTCTTTACAGCTGATAAATCCATCCCTGTCCTTGTCAAACTCCCTAAAGGCCTCCTTCAGCTCTGTGCCAAAGCAGAGACGGTGTGTGGGCTTTCTGCGGATGTTAGGAGGAACACTAGGGGGCACTGTCATGCAGCATTTCTGACAGTCACTGAGCATAAGGCACTAGTGCTTGCAGTACCTTCGATTTCCTCTGGGCGCAGATCTCTGTCCTTCAGTGATTGAGGTTGCAGTGGGAGAGCAAGAGATTCATGCACATACAGGAATTTAGGAAGTTAGGCAGCGTTATAAACACAAGCAGGGAGGATCAGCAAGAATATACAGACTCTGAGACAAACTGAGGTCACATTGAGGCTCAGCATTGTTGAGGGCACAGCTGACTATGATGGCTACATTCTGACAGCAGGTGGTGGTGTGGTTAATGCACTGGATATCTTATTCAACAAGAAAAGCTTCATGTCCCTGCCACTCCATTATTAACAATAATGTGTACAGATGGGTGTGGCGTGAACTCATACAGTCAGGATTGGTGTCAATCTGCAGCAGCAGGTGCTGGGATGCATGTGATGCGGAGGAGAGCTGCAGCATCCTGACAGAATCGGGCAGGTGCCACCACGCACAGACACATACACACAGAGGAGCATACAGTGTCCTCCTCATGGTCATATCGATGCTGGGAACTGGTGCATGGGGGTCATATGACTCTGGTCATGTGACAATGAGGGAGGTGTATGGCAGCGCTGTCAGGGCAATGGACAACACTCACATAGACCAAAGTTCGCAGTCAAAACAAGATATGCACTTCAACAGTTACATATTTAGTTTAAAAAGTAGAGTCAGTGTCTTTTGCAGTACATACGTACGATTTGAGCCTGGGCGAGTCCCTGTCTGAGGAAGATGCAGGCAGGACCCACTATGTGGTGCAGCATGGTGCAGTTGTGGACCAGCATGCTCAGTGGGTCGTCAAACTCCTGTTCACTCCCTGAATCTGCTAGGGTGAGGTCCTCCCCATGCAGATGGGCCCCTGTCCAGGCCTGGGGTCCTTCCCTACCCCGAAGGAAGGCTGCAGCCAGAGGGGCTCCACTCCCGACCAGGGCAGCAGCCCCCTTTGAGGCCAAAACTGGTTGGTTAATACATGCCTACCTAGAGAAGCGCATGAGTTGACACGCAAGCAAAGCAGCTCATATTGCAGAACCCCTGCGTAAATAATGCTCATACTTCAGACACCCTGTGTAAACAGAGGCGGACATTTCAGGTCAGGTCAGGTTGGGGAGCATGCACTGATGCAGCGCGTTGCCGCACCCACCACACAGCGAAACTCCTCAGGATCCCAGCCGGCGACCCCCCTGGGAGATACGCGGTCAAGTCCCACCCTCCAAAAATGGCCCCCTGGCCTGGTCCAGCCACTTGGATCCTCAGCAATGAAGATCCTGAGAGCTGGATCACCCTCAGGGAAACGCACCACATCGCCGTAGTGCAGTAACTGATGCTCCCTCACAATGCAGGTAATGTGCGTCATTCGGACTCCTCTAGCAACCGCTCAATCGACACAAAGTCAAACCAGTGGTACCCAATGATTCTCTGAAGAGACACAGTACAGAAGAAGTCCGGTATTCGTCTCAGCTTATTGGATAGCGTCCATGTCTCACAGCCATACAGCAAGACGGGCAGCACCAGGACTCTATTGGTTGGACTGTCATGCAAAGTTGGAGGATACACTGAGACAACAGACAAGACACCCAAGGAGTGCCTTAGCCTGAGCCTCATAAAACGCTCATTGAAAGGAGTGATATCAGGCACCATTGGAAGGAGCCAGTCCACTACAGTAACAGCTACTCCCTGAGTGTTTCTGATGAGTTTGCACGCAGTCTGTGTGAGGAACTTGCAGACATCAGACCGACCAGATCAAAAGTAGGTACACCCACCTACAGAGATCTGACCACTCCCTGGGCTGCGTACCTCAGAGAGAGCTACCACAGAAACGCAGAGTTTATTAAACTCCCCCAACAGCAGAGGAAGACGTTCCACATGCCAACCCAGATGGGTCACCTAAAACTGGGACCCGAGTGCCGCCATGCAGCAGGCGACGCCTCAGCACCACAACAGCCCCGATCCCCAACAGGCCTGACCCTATTAGCTCTCCGACGGTATCGACTCGTCCGGGGATGGGGCTCTCGAAGGCTTTCCTCCATCCCCTCCATGGTGCGTGCAGCCTTCCTGTGGGTGCCTGCAGCAGGGCTACTCCCACGGAGAGCAGAGGGGTATTTAGCTTGTTCAAATCGAGCAATTGTTAGTTGTTTTCCGGTGGCTGGAATGCCAATCCTGCCACCAACCCCCAAAAAATAGTTTCTCTCAAGTTGGAGGACTGCTTGCAGGGCCAGATGCAGTTTAACATCATACCCAGGGCAGTTTAGAACTCTGTGACTGTGACTCTTTATGCTCAACTGGCTGGTTGAAACAAAATCCTGGTTTGGATTTTTACTTTATGGACCTTAAAAGTCCACCACTGGTAAATAATGCTCTTACTGCAGACCTCCTTTATGAATAATACTCATACTGCAAACCTCCCGTATAAATAACACTTATCCTGCAGACTCTCTATGTAAATATGCCTTATAGTGCAGAACCCCCAGTGTAAAGCTCTGGAGGCAGATTCGCCGGCCGGCTCCTGTCAGATGTACCATGGCTGAAGCTCATTTCGGCAATGGTGATAATCCAAACAGACGGGGATAAAGTTATTCCGGCATTTGGCAGTAGTGTCCCCACAGTGTGAGGCTGGCGATGCAGATTCATGCAACTGACTGCTCCTGCTTACACCTGCCTGCCATCATGTGGTTTGTGTCTACATGTGGTCAGGTCTTCTCTTTTTGATGTGTCTGATGCTAACTACTCACCCAGTCTAATTATTCTCATTCTTTTGTTTTGCAAGGACGGACCACAAATGCCCTCTGTGTTGAGCGATACTCTCCCACTGACTCCTAACAGGAGTTAATTCCCCTGACCTCAGTAATTCAGAATACTCTTATTTGTGTGAAAATCTCTTCTGTCAGGACTGGTTTGTATCAGGTTCCGGCTTAGGGTGAGAAGTAAGTTCAGACTCAAGGTCAAGGTCGGTGTTTTTAAGTAAAGCGCCAAAGGAAGGACGGTGACTTCAAAACTGTCATGCCCGCACAGGCACATGGACACCAGAAACAGCGGCAAGCATCTGCTGTGCTCTATGGACAAGTGAACCTCTACACGCACACAACGAGGATCGGCTGCTGTGGGACCTGCTGCCTTCTCTGCAGCTGTCAGAATGTCAGTCTTACCTTCTTTGTTTTGCTCCTCTTTGTTGGTTTCGTTATATTTCCCATCCTCCTCTGGCTTCTGTCTTTACCTCCCCCTGTCTCCCTCACTCCCTTCCTCTTCTTGTTGTCCAGTCTTTCTGTCTACTTCTGCTACATAAACTTGGCGGTGTTAGAATTTTCTGCAAATGTGACCATTTCTTCCCATCCAGGAAATGGTGGATGAGATGGCAGTTGAGATACAGCAGGTGATACTAATGACTGCAGCGGATCTTCAGGTCTTCAAAATGACAGCATTGATGCCCTATATCATGTTTTCCGGATATCAGGTGCAGCTGTCGAAACTTTCTAAATTGGACTGTAATAGTAAGTTTAATGATGCCCTGTTCATCTGTCGGCTCTGTAGATTCTTCTTTGGTCTCTTTCACGATCACTACCTCCATCCCTCTGTAATCCCTCCCTCACTTTTACAGTGCAGATGTCCAGCAATAGAAGAGAGAGAGAAATGGAGTGACAGCGGATTTGGGAGGAGAAACACTAAAAAGCCCTTTAATCCCTGGAATTTCAGATTAAAGAACAGAGAGAAAGTTGAAATGCAAGACTGTCACATTGAACTGTAAACATCCTGTCTGTCAGCCTGTATCTGTGAGCTGTACACATCCGGTCTGTCAGCCTATATCTGTGAGCTGTACACATCCGGTCTCTCAGACTATATCAGTGAGCTGTACACATCCGGTCTCTCAGACTGTCACAGTGAGTTATGCACATCCTGTCTGTCAGCCTATATCAGTGAGCTGTACACATCCTGTCTGTCAGCCTGTATTAGTGAGCTGTACACATCCTGTCTGTTTGACTGTCACAGTGAGCTGTACACATCCGGTCTGTCAGTCTGTATCAGTGAGCTGTACACATCTGGTCTCTCAGACTGTCACAGTGAGTTGTGCACATCCTGTCTGTCTGACTGTCATAGTGAGCTGTACACATCCTGTCTGTCAGCCTATGTCAGTGAGCTGTACACATCCTGTCTGTCAACCTGTATTAGTGAGCTGTACACATCCTGTCTGTCTGACTGTCACAATGAGCTGTACACATCCTGTCTGTCAGCCTATATCAGTGAGCTGTACACATCCGGTCTCTCAGACTATATCAGTGAGCTGTACACATCCGGTCTCTCAGACTGTCACAGTGAGCTGTACACATCCGGTCTCTCAGACTGTCACAGTGAGCTGTGTACATCCTGTCTGTCTGACTGTCATAGTAAACTGTACACATCCTGTCAGCCTGTATCCGTGAGCTGTACACATCCTGTCTGTCTGACTGTCACAGTGAGCTGTACACATCCTGTCTGTCTGACTGTCACAGTGAGCTGTACACATCCTGTCTGTCAGACTGTTAAAGTGAACCATTTATGGGGGGGTGAATTAATCCAAAATAAATATTGGGAAGGTTTATTTCCTTTGTTTCTTTTTTTTTTCCCTCCCCCTCTCCCCAAGGTGATTAATGTCTGTTATTGTCACGATTGTTGTTTCTGTATCCCCCCCCCCGTTTTTTTTTTTTTCTCCCCCCACGGGACGGGTGATTTCGGAGTGGCTACACTCTTTGCTTTGCTCTTGAATTTAATGTAAAATAAAATGAAGTCGTCCTCCGAAGAGGGGGGGTGGTGGTGGGCAATAAAATAAATAAATAAATAAATAAAAATAAATATTGGGGGGTACACGTCCCACTCCCCTATGCCCTGTGGTTCCTACGTGCTTCCCCCTGCGCAACTTGCTGATTTCCCTTGTGTAGTCTTTCATAATGCTCCGTCAGCAGATGATAGCATAGTTATGCTTTGCAACATTCTCAGTGGTTTGCTGTTCCCGTTAAAAGATGCGTAACGCTGGTTAGGTTGCACTGGCAGTGGTGTGTGCTGCAGTACCGGCAAATGACCACAAGAGGACAGCCTGACACAGCCCAGCCGTACTTGGACACATTTGTAAATGCTTAATTAGATACGCAGATAGATGCCATTCAAAAGTGATCCGTTTGGGAAGATTACTTCATAAAGGTAGAATAATAACTGAAGCACACAAGCGTCTGCAGATCAATCAATTTCAATCAATTTATTTTTATATAGTGTATTTTCACATTACATTGTCTCAAAGTGCTTTACATAATACCTGCTGAAAGCCCAAAGTCCCCAGTGAGAAAGCCTGAGGCGACAGTGGCAAGAAAAAACCCCCTAGATGGAAGAAACCTTGGGAGGAACCAGACTCAAAGAGGAAGCCCAACCTCCAGGGGAAGGGGAATAGAGCTGTGTCACTCCAGCACACCTGCCTGTGTCTCTCCCTCAGAGCCCAATCGGCCGGCCTGTCTTTGTCTCTCCCTCAGAGGTCTACCGGTCTGCCTGTCTGTGTTTCTCCCTCAGAGCCCAATCGGTGGGCCTGTCTGTGTCCCTCCCTCTGAGGTCTGTTGGTCAGCTTGACTGTATCTCTTTGTTAGAGTCCTATTGGTCGGTCTGTTTGTGTCTCTACCTTACATCCCTATCAATTGGTCTGTCTGTATTGGATTATCCTAGTCAGAGTATAGTGACTGCAGAATTGTCTGACAGACAGGACACTTAATACCCTTTTAATCGTCTTCATTGGACCTCTCTGGCTTGGTGAAAAGCCAGCTGCACTCCGTTGACATTTTCGCTATCATCATTTAGTAAATGTGAGGTATTCAGTTACATGTAATTTATTTTTTCCAAATCGATGTAGATTTTTTTGGTTCTATTTAAAACAAAGCAGGATCACATGACCCCGGGAGAATTCATTCACTCACCACTCTGCTGTTACAGCCATTTCAGCCTCTGGTTCAGACTGCAGTGCTTTAAACACTACACCCCTGCTGTTTTCCTCATGACAGCATAGCACTCAGGTACAGAATGCAGTACACTAACCATCAAGTCACACCCTTACACACCTACCTGACCAAATACAGAGGCGATGATGTGCCTGAACCGCCTCTTCTCATTGTCATCGCCTCCTCTATGGGTGGAGGACAGGCTCTGGGTTTTGCTGCGGGGACGTCTTTTGTTGCCTCCACCTCTGCCTTCGACACTCATGCTGGAACAGCTGCTCCACCTTCGCTGCTGCTCATTCTTGTGCTTCATAAACGGCTGAGAAGTTAAGAGAGAGTCTCATTGACATGCTAAGTGACCTAACATTACATGACAACTGACATTCCATCACATGCTAACTTATATGTCATCACATGCCAACTGACATCACATGCTAACTGACCTAATATCACATGGCAACTGACA
Source organism: Mormyrus proboscirostris (assembly GCA_026779585.1). Lineage (NCBI taxonomy): Eukaryota > Metazoa > Chordata > Actinopteri > Osteoglossiformes > Mormyridae > Mormyrus > Mormyrus proboscirostris. Next base: position 9,831,685 of record JAODKF010000055.1, on the reverse strand, counting down.
TGCCATTATATGCTTACTGGCATGCCATCACATGCTAATTGACATGTCACCACATGCTAATTTACATGTAATCACATGCTAACTGACATACCATCATATGCATGTCATTGGATGTAAATTAGCATGTGACGCCATCACATGCCAACTGACATGTTATCACATGCTAACTGACCTAATATCACATGCTAACTGACATGCAATCACATGCTAACTGACATGCCATAATATGCTAACTGACATGTAATCACATGCTAACTGACATGCCATCACATGCTAACTGACATGCAATCACATGCTAACTGACATGCCATCACATGCTAACTGGCTTGCTACCTTACTCAAAGCCAAACTCACACATGGACCCCCGCAAATCAGTTGGCGACAGACACAAGCTCACTCACACTCACAGAAGTACAGCTGAAGATTTTCAGGTGCTGGGCTAACAGAGACCCAACCATCTCCTTTTCATTCACCATAAAGACAGACACATGCAAAGGCTCACCCGTTAACCGCCGATCTGAACAGGCAGAGAGATATGGCCAGTTTACACACACCATCTCACCTGTTTAACTGCCTTGTTTGAATCCTGTGGTCTGTCCATCCCGTTCACAGCCAGTTCTGCTAGAGCATCTGTCCACGTCGGTCACATACACGTTGTCCTCTCCCTCTCCCTCTCCCCCCCCCATCAGCTGCTCTCCCTCCCACGCTCAGTCTCTCCTTCCTCTCTGGCCAGTAAAAGATGCTAATTCCATAACCACGCAAAAGCGATATACTGAAAGAATGTTTACATATACAAAGAAACTTGAAGCGAAATGTTAAATGAATAAAAGCAGAAAACAGGATAGATGGATCAGCTGTGTATACTGTATGTGTGCTGCCTACATATAATAAGTCAACTATGAGTGACAAACACCAGAGACAGGTGCCTGACAAAAGCTGTCCACACGCTAAGAGCGCTGGAATATTCTTCACCTCCTCCTTCGTAATAAAGAGGCAATGGGCAGGGATCCTCTGAATGGGTCATTGGGATTTTTTTGGATCACAGTGAATTTCACCCAATGTATTATTCACTTCTTAGGCCCTCTGGACTCATCACTATCACACTCCTCATCTCCACCGCACTCCTCACTGCCACCATGCTCCTCATTATCTGCTCACTGGGCTCCTCATTATCTGCTCACTGGGCTCCTCACTGCCACCACGCTCCTCATTATCTGCTCACTGGGCTCCTCATTATCTGCTCACTGGGCTCCTCATTATCTGCTCACTGGGCTCCTCACTGCCACCACGCTCCTCATTATCTGCTCACTGGGCTCCTCATTATCTGCTCACTTGGCTCCTCATTATCTGCTCACTGGGCTCCTCATTGCCACCAGGCTCCTCATTGTCTGCCCACTGAGCTCCTCATTAT
>JAODKF010000055.1:9773485-9785443 GCA_026779585.1 Mormyrus proboscirostris | reverse complement strand
AGTCCCTTGTAACTACTGCAGTTTTTGTATGGTAAACTCACCGTCAGGCTAAAGGGCCTCCCCTCCTTCTGCGCCAGGTCGCGGCACACCTCTGCCGTCTTACGCAGGATGGCCATCTCAGTGATATCACCGTGAGAGATTTCCCTTCGGAGGATTGTGAATGGCTGGAATGTGTGGACCCCACCACACAGCATGACAGAGAGAGCGGCGATGGACAGCCATTGAGAGCTGGCCATTTTCGGTGTGTCTCTTCCAAATGTAAAGAGGAACAGTATCTCTGTCAAAATTTTCACAAACACGTTAATGTTGTTGTGAAGTGACTGAGGCACCTGTGATTATATTTCATACATTTTAGCTTTTCATACATTTTATATTCAGTAACTAAACGGCAGATTTTTTTGATTGTACTGCTTTACATACCTGCTGCACTAATAGCTTTAGTCTTTAGTATGTTGGTGACACACTTTAAACGCTTAAATGAATGGAGAACAAATGACAGGTTTTTGTTATAACACAAAAGTATAGGCCTGTGCAGCCCTTTGCACTAATGTGCCATTAGAGTTAATAACAGCAGCAAAGCTAACACCCGTAACCAAAAAGCCGTAATGTTCCTAACAGAGTGTGTGATCCGTCCAGAAATCCTACAGCTGAAAAGTTTTCAAATACAGTTGTATTATATAACATGTTGGATAAATAGACGTAGTTTATTGGCGCTTTCATGTTCATTGAAGTTTCTGCTTTTTTTTTATTTATTATTATTTTTTATTATTATTTTATTTTTTTATTATTGTTATTAAATAAATTGATTTAAATAATTAAATAATTAATTTTATTTATAAAAAAAGAAGTATCTGCTTTTTAACAACTGTATGTTAGTAATGTTATTTGTTATATAAATTGTCACACCCGGCTCGTCCGATCCTCATGTGTGCCACGCCCACCTCGTTACCTCGTGTTAATTCCTGATTGTTATCACCTGTTTCCTATTAAATTCAGCCTGTCCTGTGTATTTAGTCAGCGTCGTATGCCCGCGTCTGTCATTGACGTATTCTGTGATGACCGGTCGGCAGGCCGAGCTGGGAAGCAGGCAAGAGCCGTAAAAGCGGTCGGTACGGGGTTTATTTAGCGCAGACAGGACAGCAGGGGAACACACAGCAAACCACGTCAAATGACAGACCTGGGGATTCGAACTCCGACGCGGACTAAATACACAAGACAAGGTTGAACTTAACAGGTGATAACAATCGGGAATTAACACGAGGTCGCACACATGAAGCTCGGACGAGCCGGGCGTGACATACAACAACTCAGATGAAACAAAAACTGAAACTGAAAACGTTTTCAGGGTTGCCAAATCTCAAGCATCTGGTATGACACGCATGATTTCAGACACACGCAGGAAATTTTACGGCCAAACTATATTATTCCATAAACCTAAAATTAGCTACGTCAAAAATGTATTTGCATGAATAAATAGAAAAGCAGACTATTTACAAGGTAAAAACTGTTACGTACATATACATACATATAAATTGTCGAAAAGTTTATGAATTGTACTGAGTAAATTTGATTTGACAGTCAGGTATTAATTACATGCAATGTTAATATAAGTTAGGCTACTTAAATATACATCACACTAAATTATAAAATACATTATGATCTTCCGGACCTTTGCTTCAAGAAATTTTCCCTAACTGGACCTCTTAAATTGTAGTTGAATACCCCTGGTTTAAACTACAAATATGAAATATGAACCCAGTCATGCTCCCAACACACTTTAATTTCATTTAAAAGTTAGCTTAATACATTACCTTTTAAAAAACAGATGTTTGATGTAAAAATAGAGTACAGTATCGCCTAACGGATATTTGTCACACTAGCACATTTACAGTACAGTATGCTAATGTTACCCTTACTGATTCATAGAACACGGCATTGGCTGCCGTTTTCTTTTGCATTCACAGTAAGGTAAAATGAGTAAACAAACGGGACTGTAAACTTATTGACAGAAGTCATGTACGTAACCAAGGTGCAATTCAATAAAATACATAAAGGAAACATATACTGTATGTACAGGGTACAGGTATTCAATCAAATAAAAATTACGTAACGACGCACAGAAATAATATGAGGTAAAAATACTTTGTGTGCACTAACGACGAAAAAGAGAGAAAACAAAAATACATACATAAAAAATATTTAATAAAAACAGAAGTATGGGTATACTCACCGATGATGAATATTGATTTAAGATAATGATGATTATGAATTAGCTGTGCAGTACGGTGAAAATATGAAAATGACTGCATAGCATAAATGAGGAGTTACAGCTCCTCATAGCCTCCATCCTCAGGTGGGGTTCATGGGAGCGTTTGGCTTTGAATTTACGTTAATGTGCACTTACTGTCACACAATAATAAATGAACTATTTTCTAATATTTATGTAACCATTAGCGTTCCAAAGGGAATAAACTTTGCAAATGGGATTCGCATCAGTACAGTATGTACATAAAAAGGAACGGATTTTTAAACCGATTTATATTGCATGTCTTTAACTTTCCCCAAAAACACATTAGACTCTTCATTAACTCAATTTTTCTTACCAATTTTTAAAAGCATGAAAACATAAATACGTCTGTAGGGTTTTTCGAGGATTTCGCAGATATGCAAAAAAATTGCGGGTGTAAATAACTTAGGTTCCAGTGAAATTTTTGCGGATCTAGTGTATGCACGAGGGCTGACTGTATTTAGACTAAGTGGTATTTTTAAATCTCCTATAGTGTATTTATGTATGTGGCCAGTGGGGGAATCCCATCCCATCCATGGTGTGTTCCCCCCCCCCCAGCCATGTACCCAGTGCTGCATGGGACAGGCTCCGGCCTTCCTGTGACTCTGACCAGAATAAATGGATAGAAGATGGACAGACTGATATGTTTCACAGAACATTTCAGTGCTATTTTCATCTATTTTGATCTTTGAACTTAATGATATTGGTTCAGAGTTTGGCTTCAGTGGTCAATTTAATTTAGAATTGCACATGAATTGCACATTTGAACACGTAACACCTTTGTATAGATCCATATTCTACATACTTAAAACTAAAATACTTTTTTGTTAAACGTTTCTGATAAATTCTGTTTCACTATTTCAAGCCAGACTCTTATCTATTAAAGAAACACTCACCTCTGAGACTGAGTTCTGAGAACAAGAATCAGATGAAGCTTCGATGTGTCTCTAGGCAAACACCTGCACTTACAGGAATCTGTGTCCTTATTAGTAGTTGGTTTCTTTTTAATATCAACTTATGGGGGTGTTTAAGGAAGTTAGAAGTTGCTATGGGAGTGGCTTGGTCTATGTATCTACCTGTATATGAGACTCCCTATGTGTGTGTGCGTGTGACTGAGTACATGGATTATGTTTATTAAAAACCTGTTCTTTTAACGTTGTGGGGACCATTTTAATGTCCACACAAAGATCTGTGACTGCAGTCAAAAAACTAAAAATGTCTCGTATTTTGTCTGGTTACTTATGGATAAGGTCAGGGCTGGTTAGGGGTTAAGGTCATCATATTGGGATTAGATCAGGGGTCACCAACCTTTTTGAAACTGAGAGCTACTTCACGGGTACTGAGCCATACGAAGGGCTGCCAGTTTCAAACACCCTCCTAAACTTATCTAAACTTCATGCATAATAAATATGTATTAAGTGCTTTTTTTTAGACATTGTCATTTTCAAATCTATATAGACGCTGCTCACTGGGTGACTCATGTGGTCCATGGTGGTATCCTATCCATGTTGGTGACCCTTGGATTAGAGTCTTCTCCATAGAAATGAATGAAGAGTCCCCAGGGCAGATATATTTACAAACCTGTGTGTATGTATGTGTGTGTGTGCCTGCAAAGAACAATTAATGATGTCTAACCATTCAGAACATGAGTTTGACATGCAACAGCCAAAATAAAGCCACTCGTTTGCCAGTATTACTGGTTGTTTTGTAGCCAAGGAATTGGTATACTCTAAGCGTGCTAGCAACGTTTGTTTGTGTGTAGCAAAGTCTTATTGTTGCGAAGAACCGGAATTTTACACCCCCAATTCCTCTAATGATTCACATGCTGTGACTTGGAATCCACGCAGGAAGCGGTCCAGAGCACTGGCTGCATTTTACAAAGAAGGACGACCATTGTGCAGTGTGCAACCAATGCAAAGCCATTGTCACCTGTAAGGGTGGTAACACGCTTAAGTAATATGCTTAAGCTTTTAAGCTGTCAACACGGCACGACATGTAAAGACTGCCATTTGTTCGCCAGTCCGCCGAGTGCGAGCTCTGTGGTCGTCATAGCCACGGGTAATGTTACGGTGCCTTAACCTACGGGCACGTTTTCTGAAACATATGTAGTACATTTGTTTCATCCATTGTAGAAGATGACATGCAGGGTGGTAGCGCTAACTCCTCTGAGGCAGCAATCGTGTCATGGCCTGAAAAACTAAACCCGTTCACGCTAGCTTTCCAGGCAGCGAAATGTAATGAGGAGAGGGTGAACGAGGGCCACCGGGCTGTGACAAAGGTCGTGGTTTGCATCCGTTCACCACAGTAGAGCAGAAAGCTTTTCGGCAGGTACTGGTAGTGAAATGCTTCCATTAGTTTTGTATGTCAGTGTGTTGTAAAGCAGATGTGTAATATTAAACTAGAGCGTTGTCCACTTTAGTTCATGTTATGCTACATTTAGCATAATTTTAAAAGTTTTTCTATTGGCATAAATTACATCTGTGTCAAATTGCATGCTGTTTATTTTTAAATCTAGCATTTTATTTATACTAATATTCTTTAGGGAAATGACCAGGACACTTAACCAAAGATACTGTATAAACCCCTATAATGGGACTACCTGACCAATCATTTCATTCCCGCCTGGTATGAAGTTAAGAAAGGCAAATTACTTTCAGAGCTGAATGATTCAAGATTGAAGAGGTTTATTCGTCACATACACAGTTGTAAACGTACAACATGTAGTAAAATGTATCCCTGGACACTCCAAGCAGCTGTGCATGATAAGAGAAATAACAAAATATAGAAAAATAACTATATAAAATAAAGAATATATGAAATGTTCAGGTATATATAATCTATACAAGTAAGTGATAGGTAAAAATTATTATGCTGTGCAATATAAGTACAATGTGCAAGAGACCTGAGATATGTACCAACAATTTGGAGAATATGAACTGATTGTAATCAGTACTAATAGGATTATGGCCACTTGTACACATGCAGTATGCACAGAGTGATGTCAGTGTTACAGTGACTGAAGAGTCCGGTGGGAGAGCTAGGGGCATTGAGAACTGTCTGGGTTAAGAAGCCTTATGGTCTGTGGGAAAAAGGGTGGGATGGATCCTTGGAGTTTTTTATTGCTCTGGTCCTGGCACCTGTACCGTAGATGGATGCTGAGGTATTTGAAAGTGTTCACCCTCTCCACTGTAGCATCATTGATGTTGACAGGTGTGCAAGAGCCCTGCTGCCTCCTGTCGTCCGCAATCAGCTCCCTCGTTTTGATGACATTCAGTTGGAGGCTGTTATTCTGCCATTACAGCTGATAGATGGACAAGCATCTGTTTTTTATATATGTAGCTGTCCAGGTCTAATTACCTGGCCACAAAATTATAATCAGTGATAAATTAATATTTGTTTATTAAGCAGCAACCGACAAAACTTGATATATTCCCCGCCGCATCAAAATTTTACAGTGATTAGGAATTGATAAGGGAATCGATGATGGAGTCGACTTCAATAATTTCTTAACGATTCTCTTCCCTATTCAGCATATTATTACTTTAAGGGGGTGAATACTTATGCACGCTGCTTGTTGTATGTTTGTTTATCTTTATTTTTTCCCCCAACAGGTTTGTTTGATTGAATTGTACAGGTTATAGGTCACATTAAATGTGGGAAAAGCTTTGAAATGATTTAATGTGGATTCATTTTTATTACATCATACAGACATAGTACAGGGGTCATCAACTATATTTGTCAGAGGGCCAGAGTTTTACCCGACAGTCTCCTTGGGGGCCGGACCCAGGTTTTTAAAAAACCTGTTTGAAACAATAAATGCTTAACGCCGCATAGTCTGTCTGAGTCTGTCCTCATTTTGGAGTGTAGCCTAAATATAGTCATGGTGGTTATTCTGACAAGAGACTCAGTTGTTGTTATTTTTACTTGCTTTAATAGTGTGGACCACTATTTTCTTTTTGATCCTCGCAATTTTGGAATCCAGTCGCGGGCCCGATTGAACGGCTCAATGGGCCGGATTCGGCCCGCGGGCCGCCAGTTGATGACCGTGGACCTAGTATATCAATAGGGGGGTGAACAAAAATTCAAAAATACAGAAAATGAATGGTAATGAATTATACCTGTCATGTTTGGCCGGGGATGAGTAGGCGAGCAGGCAGGCAAGCAGGCGGGCAAGCAAGCAAGCAGGCTGGCAGGCAGGAGAACGGAAAAGTGGGGGGGTTTTATTCGAGACGGGTAACGCACACGAGACATTCAATGACATGACAAGTCTGGGGAACACTGACTCTGACAAGGACTAAATACACTAGACAGGTTAAACTATACAAGCAACAGGTGATCACAATCGGGGAATCACACGAGGTAATGAGGTGGACGTGGCACACAGGAGGATCGTACAGAACTGGGCGTGACAGAACCCCCCCCAAAGGTGCGCACACCGGGTGCGCCCGAGGGGAGGCGACGGATGAGACGAGGGAATCAAACCTGGAAAACAAAAGCCAAAACATTAATGTGCGACAGGGAATAGAACGGAAACACAGAACAGGCACAGGGGCAGAAACTAAGGCAAGATCTGACAGAGAACAGGAAACGCAGACAGACTGACCAGGAAGGGAGACACAGGGGGAACAGAGAACGGAGGAACAACCGGGCGAGGAGTGAACACGGGAGACACAGGAGGAGGAGGAGCAGGAACAGGAGGAACGAAGGGATGAGGAGCAGACAGGGGAGACCATACAGGCAGGGACAGAGGGCAACGGGGAGCCCGAAGGAGCCCAGGCTGGTGACGGGCAGCGGCCTGAGGAGCCGCAGGCGGGAGGGAGGCCGGAGCCGGAGGGAACCCCACAGGGGCCGAGGGAAAGGGATGAGGGAAGGCCGGAGGGGACAAGGAGTGAGCAGAAGGGACCAGCGGCGCAGGCAGGCAGGAGGGGGAAGCCGCAGCTGGCGACGGCATAGCCGGAGCCCGGGAAGGCGCTGTCCGACGCCCAGGCGGAGCAGGGGGGCCCGGAGGCGGCCAACACGAAGTCGGAGGTGGGCCCGAGGCCCGGCACCAAGGAACCGGGGGGACACCCAGAGGCAACTGCCGAGCTGATGGTGTAGGCCCCGCAGGCAGCCACCGAGCCACAGCCAGGGGCCGAACAGGCGAGCCAGGGGGCAGGGTGGGCGGGACCCTCCCTTTGTGGGACACTGACAGGCAGGGGCCTCGTCGGGCTCCCCCTTTCAGGGGCCGAGGCGGAGCAGTCCTGTTCCTGCATGGGTCAGGGGAACCCAGTAGTTGGATCCCCGAGGGGTCCCACTCAAGCTCCTCCTCCAAGTCCACCACTAGAGGAGGAGTGAGGATGGCACAGTCCGGAACCTCCTCGGGGACAGGAGGTGTGGCCTGAGTTCCGGGCGTGACCGCAGGCGGAGCGGCCGGAGTTCCGGGCGTGGCTGCAGGTGAGAAGGGCTGGCCGGGCTGAACCGGCGAGACGGGCCGGACGTGCTGGTCCGGCGAGACGGGCTAGATGGCTTGGTCCGGCAAGACGGGCAGGACAGGAGAGCCAGCAGGGGGCGCCTTGGAGGGCGCGGGCGTGTGGCCAGCAGGGGTGCCTCAGAGGCCGCGGGCGTGCGGCCAGCAGGGGTGCCTCGAAGGCCGCGGGCGTGCGGCGTCAGGAGGGGCAGCCACGAAGACCGGCACATGCAGGTCCGGCTCCTTGGGCAGATCCGGAACCTCGGGCAGGTCCAGAGCCTCGGGCAGGATTGCCTGAGTGCATGTCCTTACAGAGGACGGTGCCCCTTTAAGAGCATGAGGAACACGGGGAATGGCGTCCCTCACTGCGCGCATCCCTCCCTGGCCCAGGCGCGCATGCCGATAAGCATATGTCGCTATGGGAGGCGGCTTCTCATCGGCAGGGCTGATCGAGTCTGCGGCAGCGGTGTCCTTTCACGCAGGGAGCAGGGAAAAGGCTCCCAAGAACAGGGTTGGGGCTTCCTCTTGCTGCTCTCTGTCTTGCTTCCACTTCCGCTGACCCTCAGCAGCGGAAGGCACAACCATCTCTGGTGCATTAGGAGCCAGCCCAGAGACACTCTGCATCTGTCGCTCCATGATCCGCTGCTGCAGGCGTCGGTGATACTTGCGTACTCTCTGCAGGAGGTACTGCTGCCCAGGTGGACTCTCCTCCCTCAGGAGGTCGGCTCCCCGTCTGGCCAGGTCCAGGGCTACGGGATCCTCCAGGACTTCGGGCTGGGAGCGCCAATACACTGCTTCTTGCAGCAGACCGAGCCGCTGGTGCTCGGTCTGCCACGCTGTGTTTTCCAGGAGACTTTCCGGGACGAGTAGGCAAGCAGGCAGACGAGCAGGCGGGCAAGCAAGCAGGCTGGCAGGCAGGAGAACGGATACTAAGGGGTTTTATTCGAGACGGGTAACGCACACGAGACATTCAGTGACAAGTCTGGGAACTGACTCTGACAAGGACTAAATACACTAGACAGGTTAAATTAAACAAGCAACAGGTGATCACAATCGGGGAATCACACGAGGTAATGAGGTGGGCGTGGCACACAGAAGGATCGTACGGAGCCGGGCGTGACAATACCAGTCTGGCTTTAGACTAAACCATAGCACAGAAACAGCTTTAATCAAGATAATGAATGATTTCCTTATAGCCAGTGTTGGGGAGTAGCTAACTAAAATTAGCAACACTACTGTCTGAACTACTTTTTTCAATTGCTTATCACTAGCGCAGCTACTTTTAAAACGCTGTAGCTATTTCAGTAACTATTTTTTACAAATAGCAATGTAGCGTGGTAAACACTACACTGTTATAAAAATACTGCAGGTTGTCGTCGTCTTATGACTTATGTGATTTATGACTGCTCGACTTTACCACCATTCCAACACAGACAACAAATTTCATTGGCCTGGCCCTGAACTCTTGTACAATGCTAGCCTCCCTTCCTCCAGACAGGATACAGTCCATCCTTGTGGGGCTTGGGTGCCTTCATGTCGGAAGCACACAGCAATATGTGTCTCTTCGTTTGCTGGGGAAACCCACAGCAGCAACAGCAGTCATCCCATTGGGACTTCTGTAGCTAATGTGCCATTTCCCTACTTCGGAATAGCAATCGTAATCCGATAGATGGCAAAGGTACTTTGAATATGACATGGTGGAAAAAGTCCTCTTCCCATTCCGTATGGAAGTGGTAGGTTTTTGACTTCTTACTTGGCTTCTTTCTTGGTCCTGCTCCCCCATTCCCCCATTGCCCTGAATCTTTTCATTGCTGAAAAGATTGTTGGAACATTGTGAGTTTGGTGCATATTTGGAAGACGCACTACGGGACAGATTTGTTTGCGCACTGAAGTGTGAGGATGTTCAGAAGCGCCTTTTGATGGAAAACGACTTCACATTTCAGAAAGCAGTTAAATATGCCGTTGCAGGAAAATTAATCATACTGGTGATGATTGCTGGTACAGTACAAAGATCGTGATTGACACCAGTGTTGGAGGAAATGTCACACAAAGTACATGTGTAAGACTAAAGACAAAACCAGCCAAGATGGAGAAAGGAAATGGAAAGAGGGAAAACCTAAACAGAAAGTTAATGCAATTAAGCACAGTGTACAAGATAAGAAGATAAGAAGAGAATTCATTATGTAGAGGCAAGGAAAATGAAAGCGAAAGTGAGGAAAATAAATCTGACACTGACTATGAGTTGGATCTGTATTCGTTGTCTCGAAAAGGAAAGTATTCACAAATCTCTGTCCTGCAAAAGGAAAGAAAATGGAAATGGAATTGTATACAGGGGCTGCTGTGTTTTTGATACCTTGGGAACAGTACAGAAGCACGCTGAGCCAAGTGCCATGCTACAGACATACACTGGAGAACCGCTGCCCCCAGAAGGGGTCATCAAAGTGCAAGATTAAATAACCAGTGTGCTGAGTTGCCTTTGTATGTAGTGAAAGTGGATGCACCTTAACTGTTTGGTAGAGAATGGCTGAGAGTTATGAAACTGAACTTGAAAGACTGTGCATGCTATTGAGTAAAGATTAAAAGGCAACTTGGAGACTGTGCTACAGAGACACTCCATTGTTTTCTCTAAATGTTATGCACAATGAAAGGGATTAAAGCCAAACTGAATCTCAGAACCATCAATGTACCCAAATTCTATCCACCCTGAAAGATGCCTTATGCTGTTCAACCTCGAATGGAGGCCCAGCTGAAATGTCTGACTGAGCTTGGTGTAAACTCACCAGTAGAGCATAGTGACTGGGTCACGCCCGTGGTGCCTGTCAATAAAAAGGATGGGTGAGACTCTGTGAGGATTTCAAGGTCACCCTCAACCCAGACCGAGAACCAGCCTCCTGGAGGACCCCATGGCTCTGAGTTTAGCCAGCCGGAGCGGGACCCTCCTGAGTGATCCACTCCTGCCCAGCAACACGTACCCCATGCTCCGCCCGCTGTCGGAGTGGATAATGACGAGGAGAGCCCAGCTGGTCACGCTGCGCACTGCTTAGGCTGCTCCTCCCTCCTCACCTGCGCTGTGGTCCCATCAGACTCCTTCCTCGCCTCTCCTGGTACGCTCTCTGACTCCCGCCTCGCCTGTCCCCCCACCTACCTCCTTGCACCTTGCAAGGTTTCCTTCGGCTCCAGCCTCACGGTCATCTCCGGCTGCCACTTCACGCCCGCTGCAGTTCCCTCAGGCTCCCCTTAGTCCTCCTGCCTTTGGGTCTCCGTCTCTTTTCTTCATCCCTCCTGTTTCTACTCCTCGTCCCTCTGTCTCTACTCTGTCCACCCTTGGTCTTTTTGTTGCTCTGCTCTTTGTGCCCTCTTTGTCTCCTTTCATGATCTGCCTGTCTATATTCCTTGTTTTGTGTCAGGTCTTGTCATACTTCCTGTCCTTGTGCTTGTTCTGTGTTTCACTTTTGTTCTCTGTGCCCCGTTCTTGTTTTTCAGGTCCTGTTTTCTCGGCGTCTTTCGTCGCCTCCCCTGAGGCGCGCCCAGAGTGCGCGCCTTTGGGAGGGGTTCTGTCATGACCTGCTCATCCGATCCTCCTGTGTGCCACGTCCTCCTCATTACCTCATGTTTTTTGTTCTTGTTTTTCAGGTCCTGTTTTCTCGGCATCTTCTTTCGCCTCCCCTGAGGCGCTCCCATATCCCCGTCTTTGGGAGGGGTTCTGTCATGACCTGCTCATCCGATCCTCCTGTGCGCCATGCCCTCCTCGTTACCTCATGTTAATTCCCGATTGTGATCACATGTTGTCTGTTATTTTGGGCTTGTCCTGTGTATTTAGTCTGCGTCTGAGTTAGTTTCCTCAGATCCGTCATCTGTCAGAAAGTTAGTCCGTCGCTGTCCTGTGTTTCCCCCACAATAAATAAAAAGTATTTTGGATCCTTGTTTGCCTGCCTCATCCATACCCACCTTCTGCCTGCTCGCCAGACAGCAGTCATTACATTAAGGAGGCTGCCTCTCCACCTTGCGTGTGATGCTTCAACTTATGGGGTTGGAGCTGTGCTTTCCCACGGGATGCCTTATGGCGAAGACAAAAGTATAGCCTATGCATGACAAACTCTCAGTAAGGCAAAACAAAACTATGCTCAGATTTAGAAGGAGGCATTTTACAGTACACCATTCAGTACTGGAAGGGTGCATTACATGAAAATGCTGATGGACTTTCACGGTTACCACTTCCACACGC
>JAODKF010000055.1:9656524-9671063 GCA_026779585.1 Mormyrus proboscirostris | reverse complement strand
GTGTGTGACCCGTCCCGTGCGAGTGCACCCTGCGGCCTCCTCAAGCTGCCTCGTGTGTGACCTGTCCCGTGTGAGTGAACCCTGCGGCCACCTGAAGTAGTATCAAGGAGGTGCATACATTTTGCTGCAGTTGCCTACAAATAAATAGAAAAAATAAACAATGCAATTATTTTTATTCTTATTCCAGGATTGCATATATCTAGAGCAGATTGTGTGCAGCTCATGGTCTGTGGTCCTGCTCATTCACTCTGCTTCATCGCTCCCATCATTATGTGTCCTGCTTTAACTGCCCTGTCTGCCTGTCCCACATCAGGATGGCCTGACACCCCTGCACTGTGCAGCCAGAAGTGGACATGCACCAGCAGTAGAGATGCTGCTGGAGAGAGGAGCTCCTCTCCTGGCCAGAACAAAGGTACCACTGTGCGCACATATACAGACAATCACCGACATCCAGCATGTGCCCTGTGTATTATTTCACCACCGCCATCATCTTGACCTCCGCAGAATGGGCTGTCCCCACTACACATGTCCGCCCAGGGTGACCACGTGGAGTGTGTCAAGCACCTGCTTCAGCACCAGGCACCTGTTGATGATGTCACATTGGACTACCTGACAGCGCTGCATGTGGCAGCGCACTGTGGCCATTACAGAGTCACCAAGTTACTCCTGGACAAGAAGGCTAATCCCAATGCCCGAGCCCTGGTACCACCTTCCTGGTTCTGGTTTGGGTTGAGTGGTTTTGGTTTAGTTTGGGTTTAACCTGGGAACAGTGGTAATGTACTTCTGAGGTCTGCTTCCGTGTTGACCGTCTCACTGTGTTTTTCGAGCAGAATGGCTTCACGCCGCTGCACATTGCGTGCAAGAAGAACAGGGTCAAGGTGATGGAGCTGCTGGTCAAGTACGGGGCTGCCATTCAGGCCATCACAGAGGTAGGGCATCCACAATGGCTGATCAGAGCATCGTTGGGGGTCTTGAGTGCAGCCGCTGGAGCTCCTGCTCTCGCTTACAGTCTGGCCTCACGCCCATCCACGTGGCTGCCTTCATGGGGCACCTGAGCATCGTGCTTCTCCTGCTGCAGAACGGGGCATCACCCGACATCTGCAACATCGTAAGTCCCCTTCAGCCGAAGCAAAAACCCTACGGGTGCATCCTTCGACACACACGCATGTGCCTTTTATTCCTGTACTTGCATGTTTCTGCAGCGTGGGGAGACGGCGCTCCACATGGCCGCACGTGCGGGGCAGCTGGAGGTGGTGCGCTGTCTGCTGAGGAATGGAGCCCAGGTGGATGCCATAGCTCGGGTGAGACCCTTCACACAACACACGTGTACTCATAACATTCTGTATGTGTGTGTGTGTGCGCATGTTTGCATTTCTGACGCAATGCTGCCCCCTTTCTGGCAGGAGGACCAGACCCCTCTACACATCGCAGCTCGCCTGGGGAAGACCGATATCGTCCAACTGCTACTCCAGCACATGGCCCACCCAGATGCCTCCACAGTCAGCGGTTACACCCCTCTGCACATCTCCGCCCGTGAGAACCAGCTGGAGGCAGCCGCTGTTTTGCTGGAGGCTGGTGCCTCACACTCTCTGTTCTCCAAGGTGGGCATCACAGCCGTGGATAAGAATGAAACATAGAACTGAAAAAGAGAAAATGTGTGAGAGAGCACCCCCTGCTGTACAAAGGTGTAATATTTTCTATTTGGGTTCTATAGACCATGACTTCGGAGTAAGAGGTTAAGAAGTTAAGAATGTGGAGTTAAAAATATGAGTGTCGTTAACTTAAGGAGATGAATGTGAGCGTAACTTATAAGTGCTATTTCTACTTTTCACTCACCCCACAGAAAGGATTTACCCCCCTGCATGTTGCTGCTAAGTATGGAAGCCTGGAGGTAGCAAAGCTTCTGCTGCAGAAGCGAGCGTCCCCTGACGCTACCGGAAGCGTAAGTGCTGCTGCCTTCTTAGCCACCTTGCATTTCATAGAAAAAATGTTTAATTCAAGTCTATCTACATGCATATGTTTCGATACCATTTCAATTAAATAAACTTATAACTTACTGATATCAGGGCACTCCCTGATAGCCTGACTAATGGGTTTCTAAAACCTCACTAAGGCCTCTGATGTACACTGCAAGGCCCTTTTATAATATAATTGATAATTCTGCATCAGCTCACAGCCTCAAAGTCTTGTTCCTTCACTCATATAGAATGGCCTGACTCCACTTCACGTTGCTGCCCACTATGACAACCAGCAGATGGTGCTGTTGCTGTTGGACAAGGGTGCCTCACCTCACGCCACAGCCAAGGTAAGACGATCCCTACGTCCGGCACGTAAGAGAGTTGGGGTCTGTGCTCGCGGGATGTGCATATTTCATACATAACCTACGTAACAGTTAATGTAACGTTTCTCTATAGCCATTGCGCCCTCTCTGCATCACGTTTCCTTTACTTTAAAAACATGTACTGGACTTATACACTTTATACTCACATTTTGTGGGCTGTATTCCGATCTTATGTTTACATTCTACATACTTGCATTATACTAGAGCCAACGCGATTAGGTGACGTAGTCGATGACGTTAACGTTGCGTCGACATCAATATTTTAGATCGACATATCTTTTATTATTTTAGTAAAATTACTTTTATAATTTCTAAAACATTTAAATTCATTATAGCAAGTGTTTCCCATTAGTATTACTACGTAATTACGGAGGAGGAGGTAAAGAGCATGTGAACCTGACTGCAGTCATGTGGCGGGTGATACCTCTGTACCACACTAGTCCAAATGGAACAGTGTGAGGTTTTTTTCTGGTGGCTGGAGTGCCAGTCCCGCCACCAACTCTCAGGTTTTTCCCTGTAAATTGGAGGACATCCTTATAGGGCTGGATGTAGATTAACGTCATACCTAGGACATAATTACGGGAGTGGTTCAAATTATCAGAAAACAAAAAGGTGGTTTTACACTGTGCAAACTGCGATGGCTTATCACAGTATTACTAGCGCTATGCACGAGCACCTGAAGAAACACAGGCGCTGCTCTATACCGCCAGAATATGCAAAACCACTTGTTTATTCATGTTTAGTAAATTACCATTAGTACGGAGAGATTTTAAATATCTTTTGTCCTTGTAGTATCTAAATACATTCATTATTAAAGCCATAAATTTGTCTGCCTGCTACATTATAATCCCCACTGAATAAGTGTTTATGAAAATGTTTAGACTACAATTTGGGATTATTCTACGTGGATTGACAATATCAGTGTGTACGTTCGTGTGCGTTGGATTTGGGACCAGTGTCGTTATCGTTAACTAAAACTGAAACGAAAACGGACACTAAATAAAAGAAAATAAGTTGTGAACTGAAATTAAATTGAAAATCATATTTACAAAAAAAAGTGTCAGACTTTTACAATGGCACACACAGTTTGTTGCGATGAAAATAAAATTAACTTAAGACGTCAAGTCGGTTTTCTGGAGGAAAATTAATCGTTGACGTTAATCGACCAATCGGTAGAATTAATAAATTATAAATTACAATATAATCTATAGATCGTTAGTGGCAGTCCTACATTGTACTCACATCTTTGATCTTACACCCTGCACCCATGGTACACACTGTCCTCAAATGAGTGTTTTAGTACTCACCTGATACTCAACATTTATATCCTTTATACTCATGTCTTACTCACTTTGCTTATTTATTACATTTTCTGGTAATACTGGTAACTCACAATAGGGTTGCTTAACCTAGTAGTAATTCAGTTGTTATTCAAGTACAAATGTAGTAACTATTTGAGATAAAATATGCATTAGTTTCATTAAAAATGAGATCATTATTTCACTTTTTGTGAAATTCATGATTATTTGCTCCTTCAGTAGTTTACAAAAATTTATAGAATTATGAGTTGATTCATGATAAATTAACCGCGTAATAGGATATTATTTGTGTACTGTCATGCACAGTGCTGCCCATTCTGTACACTGATATGTGTTGCTGTTATGCGTACACTGCAGTCCAGTTCTGACCCAGCAACCCATCTATCTGTCTGTCTGTTTGTCTGTATATTTATCCATCCCTCTGTCCATCTGTCTCCCTCTGTCTCTGTCTGTCCGCCATTTGCCTGTCTCTATCTGACGTTTGTCTGTCTGTCCGTCTGTCTCTCTCTCTTTCTGTGTCTCCAGAACGGCTACACTCCGCTGCACATCGCAGCTCGGAAGAACCAGATGGATGTAGCAGCGGCACTGATCCGGCACGGCGCCTCCACCGGTTCCGTCAGCAAGCAGGGGGTCAGCCCGCTGCACCTGGCCTCCCAGGAGGGCCACGCCACCATGGCCACACTGCTGCTCCGCAACAGCGCGCATGTCAACGCGGCTGCCCGGGTACTTCGCGTCGTCTAACCTGCTTCCCAGCAGTCTCTGCTTTTGGATTCCTCTCCTGGCTGCTCACTGATTGCTTACGGACTATCTGGACAGTTTCCACGTGACTTTCAGTAGCACTGGCATGCACTTCGTCTAAGATTAATAGCTGACTGGCTGTGGTTACTGATAAGCCGTGATTTGTCCATCCTGCTTTCACAGAATGGCTTGACCCCCCTGCATTTAGCTGCCCAGGAGGACAAGGTCAGCGTGGCTGAGATACTCACGAAAAACGGCGCGAACATCGAGCAGCAAACTAAGGTATCGTTTTTGTAGAACTGTATTCTGTAAAACAGGAAAACTCTGAGTTTTTTGTTTTCGTTTGATAGTCTCCCTCTTGTACTCTGCTCACTAGATGGGCTACACACCCCTGATTGTAGCGTGCCACTACGGAAATATGAAGATGGTGAATTTCCTGCTGCAGCATGGTGTCAATGTGAACGTTAAAACCAAGGTAGGCTTTTTTCCCCCGGTGTTTCATTCTGGAATGCAAATCTAACAGGGATAGCAAAGCAGCTTGGAGTTACAATCCTCCTTCTGCCATCCTTCTTCAGAATGGATACACCCCCCTTCACCAAGCAGCGCAGCAGGGGAACACACACATCATTAGCCTGCTTTTGGAGTACGGGGCCAAACCCAATGCCATGACTGTGGTGAGTATGAACTCACATACACCCCTTAATCCTAACCGTAACCATAACCATAATCCTAAAATGGGGACATAGGGTTACGCAATAGGACATCGGAAAGTTTGAAATATGCTACTGAATCGAGTTAACCTGTGGTTTCCTGTTACAGAGGAGCCCTGAGTAATCATAGAAAGAGGTTTTGATGCCTGAAAAAGCTAAAACCTTTGTATCCCTAACCCTAGCTATAGTTGGCTAACCCTAACACATTGCTATGACTATGGTGAGCATGAACTGACATACTCACAGGTAGCATAAACAGGTACACAGACGCAGCCCATATTTGTGTACCTTCACAGAGTGGAAACACAGCCCTCTCTATCGCCAAGCGGTTGGGCTACATTTCTGTGGTGGACACCCTGAAGATGGTCACTGAGGAGGTCATCACCACGACCACGGTGAGGACCAGCTAAAACGAACAGTCTGCAGCTGTTGCTCAGGATATTAGGTTGCACCCAGCAGAGGCTGACCCTCTTGTCCTGTGTCTGTCTTTCTTACGCTCACATTGCTGCATGTTCCTCGTCAGACCGTGACAGAGAAACACAAGCTGAATGTCCCGGAGACCATGACCGAAGTGCTCGATGTGTCCGACGAGGAAGGTGAGTCAGCCGGGTCGCCGCGCGCTGGCCATGTCACCGCTTTCCGAGTGAGTGATGCATCGTGGGTAATGAAGTTTCAGCAATGTGTTCTCCCTTAGACTCGACACAATGATGGGTGAAGGTTAGTGTCAGTTGAGAGTTCCACCATGCTTCCCAGCATCACCCTGTGCTTCCCAGGGGAAGACACGATGATGGGGGATGGGGGCGAGTACCTGCGAGTGGAGGACCTGAGAGACCTGGGGGATGACTCCTTGTCCGGACACTACCTGGAGGGCTTAGACTACCTTCGTTTCAGCCTGGAAGGAGGCCAACAGGAGAGGTTTGCTGTTTCCTTGCTTCCTATACTGTATGTTGGATTAGCTGTCCATCTATCTGCGAGCTGGAGGCTCAGGCTGCAAACTCCCCTGTGGAGTTCACACCTACAGTATAGCACATGCCTCACAGTCTGCACTCTCTCAGTATATATTTATTTATTTAGTTTTTCTTTAGTGATATTCTGAGCTGCTGTACTTGGGTGATATTTCTGTAACCCCTGGAGATTACATTCACCTCCATTGCCAAAATCCCTGCTACTCCTCCTCTTTTACCTCCGTTTCCCTCTGTCACCTGAGTAACAACCAGTGTTTTGTTAATCAGTTCTAACAGGTCTCCACTCACTTCCAGACAACAGCAACGTAATCAGAAAGGTGAAGCACTGATGGAGGACATCATCAGCAGTCAAAAGGCGAGCCACCTATTTACTAATGATGTCAGGCTTTTCGTTGCCTGATGGATGAACGTTATCTATGCCCAAGTGATGTCAATGCCATCTTTGGCCACTAGGTGGCTATTTCTTTTGAGAACCAGAAAGATTCATACCGCTTGAGCTGGGGCATTGAAAACCTGGACAATGTCGCCCTATCCTCCGGTGCATTGCAGTCTGGGTGAGTATAATGACATTTACAGACATACGCATTGCTTTGGAATGCCCTAAATAATTATCGTAACGCCAAACCACACAAAACATAACTTCAGAAGTTGATGAAGTGACACGAAATTAAATTGTTTTTGGAAATATCCGCACGACGTTACTTTTTCATTGTTGTTCAGATTTTGATCTCAATTTGTCACAAATGCAAAAGAACCCAAACTTGTATCGGAGACCTGTGCAGGATCACAAATCACAGACGCACATGCCTGTATTCCTGTCTTAGTTTGGACGTAGCGCCTAACACCCGCCCGACAAAAATCAAATTAAAACTCCCCTCCCTGAATCACCTGGGGGGCCTGGAGCCTGTCCCAGGCAGCTAAGGGTGCAAAGCTAAGCCCCCCCCACACACGCACACACACACACATGCACACCCGGTTGGGTAAGCATATCTTTATGGGGACCGCTCATTAATTTCTATGGGAAAAATGGTAACGCTAACTATGACACCCTTAACCCCTACCCAGCCCTAACCATAAGTAGCCAAGCAAAATACAAGAGTTTTTGCATTTTTATTACAGTCACAGATTTTTATTAAATTGAGTTTTCCCTTATGGGGACCACTCAGTTTGTGATGCTCATCACGTTGTGTCCTCATAAGGTAAGGCGTACCCGCTCACACACACACTCAGGTCTTAGACACTCGTATTCTCTCACACCGCACATCGCCATTTCGAGCCCTCATTCGCCGTCGTGCTCCCTGCGCTCTCCTTCACTAATGGTCACGGTCTGCTCTCTTCCCAGCCACATCTCTCCGTTTCATGAACTTGACAACAGCAGGTAAAGATCCTCCTCCTCCTCCTCCTCCTCCTCTTCCGGCTGTCTGTCACCTGGAGCTCGGTCTGCCTGCATTTTCGGCCTTTTCTGAACTTGCTGTACGTTTCTGCGCAGCTTCTTGGTCAGTTTCATGGTGGATGCACGCGGGGGGGCCATGCGGGGGTGCCGACACCATGGTCTGCGCATCATCGTCCCACCGCGGAAGTGCTCCGCCCCCACGCGCGTCACCTGCCGCCTGGTGAAGAGGCAGCGCCTGGCATGCATGCCCCCCCTGGTGGAGGGTGAGGCGCTGGCTAACCGGCTGGTGGAGGTCGGACCCACTGGGACACAGTTTCTTGGGTACGGCCGCGGCGGCAAGGCCTGCGAGGGCCATCCGTCTGCTCTGCTTCGTGTCATTTGCTCTCGTTTATTAGGGTAATGGTTACAAAACAAGTTTTTTTTTTTTTAAGTTCAATAAATGCATGTAGTCAGTGAGTAATCGTGTTAAATAATCGTGATCGCAGTATTGACCAAAAAGAAAAAAAATCATGATTCTGATTTCTGTGAGCAGCAGATGAAGTGAAGATAACTCTGATTTTCTGCCAGTGTCAGGCCTCCCCAGGGCAGGATAGCCACTAAGCAGCCTACACAGTCGTTCCTTTCACTGCAGTAAACTGACATGTGGCCCTGGGCTCCTGGTTCTCCTCTCTCCCTTCAGGAAGCTGCATCTTCCAGCTGCTCCCCCTCCTCTTAACGAAGGAGAGAGCTTGGTCAGCCGAATCCTACAACTGGGGCCTCCTGGGACCAAATTTCTTGGGTAGGAAGCTCACTAGCTCATACTGCTGGTCCCATGTCCCCCTTTACCTGAACGTTGCAGGTCCCCGTGTCACTCTGTTAGTGCATCTGTCTTTGTCAGCGTGTTCAGTCTATTGCATATGTTTGTGTCTGCTTTCGACTTCGAATAGTGTTCCTGAAAACGAATCCCATAAAGGTATCGTAAGAAGTGTTCCAGAACTTGTAAATGGCAGACAGTGTGCTCTGTCACATGACTGCATGTAGTCGAACCGTGGTGCTAACACCGTAGTGCTAACACTGTGGTGCTAACACCGTGGGGCGCTAACACCGTGGGGCGCTAACACCATGGTGCTAACACTGTGGTGCTAACACCGTGGTGCTAACACCGTGGGGCGATAACACCGTGGTGCTAACACTGTGGGGCACTAACACTGGGGCGCTAACACTGCTGTCATGGCAGACCAGTGGTGCTGGAGATCCCACACTTTGCCGCATTGCGGGGGGCAGAGAGGGAGCTGGTGACCCTACGCAGTGAAACGGGGGAGAGCTGGAGGGAGCATCACTGTGAACACACTGAAGAAGAGCTCAACCAGATCCTCAACGGCATGGATGAGGGTGAGGCTGTGCGCACGAGCAATGGGCGTGCAAGTGCCTCATTGAAGATGGCCAGTGTGTTCTTCACAGCGTCAAATGTCAATCGGCAGAGCTGGACCCCCCGGAGGAGCTGGAGCGGCGGCGCATCTGTCGAATCATCACGAGAGACTTCCCACAGTACTTTGCGGTTGTGTCCCGGATCAAGCAGGACAGCCACTTGATGGGGCCAGAGGGTGGGGTTCTGAGAAGCAGCGTGAACCCTGAGGTCCAAGCTGTGTTCCCAGAGGGCGCACTCACCAAAAGGATCCGGGTCGGCCTGCAGGTACAGCCGCTCTCCAAATGGTCGCTAATATTAGCAGTACTATAAACAAAGCAAACTTCATTTTGATTAAGAAAACTACCGCATTTGGCACGTTACTCACTGTACGCTGTCTGGTTTACCATGTTTCTCTCAGGTACAGCTGTCTGTCCTTTGTTTCCCAGGCCCAGATCATTCCCCCTGACCTTGTGAAGAGGATTCTGGGTAATAAAGCAAGATTCAGCCCTATCGTCACCATGGAGCCACGGAGGAGGAAGTTCCACAAGCCCATTACTATGACCATCCCTGTGCCTAAGGCTCCTGCTAATGACGGAGCCGGCGGATATGGGGCCGACCTGCTCACGCTGCGGCTGCTGTGTAGCATCACTGGTACAGCCTCTGCGTTTCTTGCCGTCACACGTTGTCGATAAGCAGCACATTTTGGCTCTTTTGGGGAGCAGATCGTGGCTTAACCCTTACCTATACCTGTGGCTTAAGTTTTAGCGTAGCAGAGGCTAGTTCTCTCTGCTAACTCATTTGTGTGCCCTGCTATAATCTGTCAGGCAGCACCACTCCTGCACAGTGGGAGGACATCACGGGAAGCACGCCGCTCTCGTTCAACAACGAGTGCGTGTCCTTCACGACGAACGTGTCGGCGAGGTAATGCCGCAGTCATACAATCCAGCTGCTTCACAAGATTATTCATTGCATTGTTGACCGAGCACTGAATGACAGATGATTTTTATCTATGGGCTCTTGAGTGTATTGATGTTTGCCAAAATATCTGCCTGATCTATAAACAGATAATTTGATCCATTGACGTAGTATTTGTACAATGTGTCCCCATAGGTTCTGGCTGATTGACTGCCGACAGGTGCAGGAATCCGTTAACTTCTGCACACAGGTGTACCGAGATGTGATCTGTGTTCCCTACATGGCAAAGTTTGTTATTTTCGCCAAGACACTGAACCCCATCGAGGCACGACTTCGCTGCTTCTGCATGACCGATGACAAGATGGACAAGACCCTGGAGCAGCAGGAGAACTTCACTGAGGTGGCACACAGCCGAGATGTGGAGGTGAGAGGGAACCAGAGAGCCTGGGAAATGGACCCCCACCCCTACAGGCTGACTAACAGATTTCATTTGCTGCAGGTGCTAGAGGGAAAGCCCATTTATGCAGACTGTTTTGGGAACCTGGTACCACTAACAAAGACAGGCCAGCATCACATTTTCAGCTTCTTTGCATTTAAGGAGAACCGCCTGGCTCTGCTCATTAAGGTACGACCTCCCAAGAACTCTTAATGTATCGATGACAGCATTTTAACTTCCGAACATGAAGCACGTTGGGGAATTTTGTGTTTTGTGTATTACGAAGTTTCACATCTGCTCTTGCACGGCACCAGTCAAATACAGACTATCCGGCATGGACTCTGCCCTCAAAAGTGCATTAAATTAAAATGGAACCCTCCATTTGTCAATTGCCTGCCTGCCATGTCCTGTCCCCAGGGGTGGAGTAATGCAGAGGTCAAACCTGTGTGCCTGTAATCAGAAGGTCGCCAGTTCAAACCCAGCCTCAGCATGTCTGTGGGTCCTTGAGCAAAGCCCTTAACCCCCAGCTCCCTGGGTGCCGCTACAGGTGGCTGCCCTTCACAGACAACTTACCCTACAAAATAGAGCAAGTTGAGGGAGGCGTAAAGACAATTATTATTATTACCGAAACAAAATCGCTCCCGTGACCTGCCTGTCGCTGATAATGGAGCCCCTCCGCAGGTACGGGACAGCACACAGGAGCCGTGTGGCCGCCTCTCATTCACCAAGGAGCCACGGTCATACAGAAGCCTGAACATGAGCGCCATCTGCAACCTGAACATCACTCTGCCAGCCTACAGCAAGGTGAGGCCTCCGGCTAAGGACTGCTAACCTCTAACCCTAACCATAAGCACTACTAACCTCTAACACTAACTGGGCTATTAAGTCCAACCCGATATACACACGTGTAGCATTTGAGGCAAAAATATGGTGAATATCACCAAAGTCATCCGTACTTTTAAAATAAAACTTAAAAATAAATCTACTATTATATTTTTATAACATATACAATAAGATAAGTTCATTAGAATTGTATTTATTTGTTGACCTGATATTGTTAGCTTAGTTGCGTTACGCTACTTGTTTTTTTTTTTCTATTCCTGAAAAAGGATTCCGATTCGGACCCAGAGACAGATGAACAGGTAAGCAGCTTGTGTCTGTATTCAAAGATAATAACTTGTCTTTATGGCAGGGCAGAGAATGGGGGCGCAGTGCCGGAAACACCCAGAGGATGACATCACTGCGCTCACAACTGAATGGGGCAGAGTAGTGTGTGTGTGTGTGTGTGTGTGTGTGTGCGTGTGCCATCTAAATTACTTTTATGTTGAATGATAATTGTTTTTCTATTGCTCTCTTATAGACTGATCAGACCCATGACAAATGTAAGTGTTTTTATGATTGTTTAAATGAAAATTGAATGTTATCTGTGATAACTTGTGCTTCTTGTGACTGCTTTACTTATATACTGAATCTTTCAGATATGCCCTCAGCTTGACAGCAGATTCTGTGTATAATCATGTTCACTAGTACTGTAAGAACCTTAAACTTGTTACATGCATTAAATGGCATTAGCTCTAGCTTTGCTAAGGGTATCATGCTTTTCTAAATGCATTTAAGTGCTATTTAAGGTTTGTGTTCAAAATCAAAGTTTTGCCATCACCACAAAATTTCACTGAAGCTGATAGCACACTATCCATGACTCACGTCTTCATTACGATTACATGAACATGGCAGCATCTCTTGGGTCCTCTTGTTAAAATGAACTGTAAATTGCAATGTGGGCTATCTGGTTAAACAGAATGGTCTACATTATGTAGCTTGACATCAAAACAAACCCCAATTTGTACAACCATAAACACATTTTGGTGCTATGGTTTTGCATCCATAAACACAAAATATAGTGGGAATGGTATTTTTATGATTTACATCTGTCCATATTTTTCCATAACTGCTTATTCAGTGCAGAGTTGTAGTTAACCTGGAGAGTTCCCCAGGAATTCCAGGACTATATAAATTTTTTCTAAACTTGTATCTTGTTTGCTACTGACATTCTTCTTAAAAATCCATCTAGCCTATAAACATTCATAAACCACATTCGTCTTGGATGATTGAAATAATGTTTTGAATAGAAACCACAATCCAACCAGGCCCATCTGCTTTATTTATCTATGGCCTTGAATCATTTGTTTTATG
This sequence comes from Mormyrus proboscirostris, assembly GCA_026779585.1. Taxonomy (NCBI): domain Eukaryota; kingdom Metazoa; phylum Chordata; class Actinopteri; order Osteoglossiformes; family Mormyridae; genus Mormyrus; species Mormyrus proboscirostris. The sequence continues at coordinate 9,658,666 of JAODKF010000055.1, read as the reverse complement.
GCCTCATTATTTCATTTGAAAGCTTTCTGTGTCAAGTGTGAACATTAGTTTTCCATTGTCATTGTTCACTGACGCAGTTTGCAACAGATTCTTAAATTTCCTATATCTTCTTAATTTGTTCATACGTGTATATCTGTTATGCCTAATTGTTATGTGTATGGGTAGCCGGTGCATGTATGCTAGAACCACCTGTCCTGTATTTGTAATCGTAGTTTCTGTGCTTCTGCTGATGGCACCATCCTGCTGACAGAACTCCATTTTGTGCTGATTATTCATTCAATGCAAGTTTATACTCTCTTCATTGTGATTGTCTTTCTCCATCTCTTTTGTTTTTTATTCATTTCCATTTATATTTCTTTTGACTGGAATTGAAGATGATCAAGACTCAGAGTCTACAGAGACATCGTTCCTGAAATCGCAAGTTCTATGCCACTCTGCTGCGCTGGCCAGTCCAGACCTGTCAGACATGTCAGAGTTGAAGCAGGACGTCGTTAAGTTGCCTGCTCTTCTCACAGTGGACTTCACAGGAAAATCGATATTTACTGGAGTGGGGGATGATAGAGAAACAGAGGGGGGGCCAAGAAAACCTTTTGAAATAGTGGGGCAAGTCAGAGAAGGCTTAGAGAAGGTTGGTGAGATGCAGAAAAGCAGGGCATCAGTGATGGACACTGTGACAGAGACAACACTGAATACTGTGGAAGGAAGAGAAAGTCAGGATATCGAAAAAGTGGAGAAAAATGTCGAGGAAGCTCCGTTTCAGGAAATTCAAATCAGCAGGGGATACGCAAAACCAAATACAACAAAAGATGTCTCAGGCATTATCAACATCCTCAGAGAAGATCTTAACACACACCTGTCTGGGGTGGTTGTAAAACCGCTCCAGGAGGACATTGTCAAAGAAGAATTCACACAAGTGATTTTGAGTAAGGTCTACCCACCTGAAATCAAAAAGCCAGCTAGGAGGAAACTGAGGGAGAGGAAGCATAACGAACCAGAACAGGGAACCAGTTTTGAGGCCATTCTTCTCAGGGATAGCTCAGACGAGCTGCTTGATGATGATGTACTGGGCCGGGGCCCGGACTCCCCAGCAGTTGTGGAGACCCCTATTGGTTCCATCAAAGACAAAGTACAAGCACTGCAAAAGAAAGTGGAGGAGGAGGAAAACCAAAGAAGGATAGAAACATTCCAAGGAAGAGTATATTCCACAAGTAAATCCTCTTCTAGTATCACTAAGAAGGTATCTAACTTGATGGAAGCCCCCCCCACGTCTCAGAGTTCTGTATCAGACAAGCCGGAAGAGGCAATGTCTGTGCGAGAGTTGATGAAGGTCTTTCAGTCAGGACAGGTAGAGTCAAACACTAAATCTCGCCTCGTTCAACACAAAATTTTAACAAAAGAAACCCTGCCATTTAGTGGGACAGTCTGTGGTTCCCAATCCAAAGAAGAAATAACTACACCGTCAGTGTCTCTTCATAGGGATATAGCAGATTCCAGTGTTACAGACAAAGTGCAGATTGACCAAGTATCCATGCACTCTGTGGATTTTAGTGAAACCTTCAAAGTGGAGCTGGAGGAAAATGCAGTGTACTCAGGTGACAAGAATGAAGATATTTCAGTCTGTAAAACAAACTCTGGGCACTCTCAGAAACCTAATCTCACTGTCACGACTGTCCCAGATTTCACTTCAGAAGAAAACCTTGATGCTACAGTCAATATGCAGAGCAGAGCTCGAGATTGCAGCACTCTAGACAAGGGCATGAAGTTGCATGACTACAGTTTGCACACAGATACTGAGGACGGCTTTGTGCACAAAGGCTTGGAGGAAACTCCAGAATTCAGCCGTGAGAGTCAGGATTATTTGGATAGAATGTCGAGTCATCAACTTTTTGAAACTATTGAGTCAAAAGACCAAATGGTTGAGATTAATTGCTTTTCCTCTGAAGAACCAATAAAGATCAGTAGTGAGTCTGCTATCAAAGCAGTTCACTTTAGGCAGAGAAACTATGCCCTCTCTCTAGAGGAAGAAGATGTTCCATCAGGACATAAGCCCTCTGAATCTTGGCAGCCCTCCGATGACACTGGAGACACCATTTTGAATGACAGTCAAAACTATGCCCTCTCTCTAGAGGAAGATGATGTTCC